>CM044016.1:27691389-27833889 GCA_024085815.1 Flaveria linearis | reverse complement strand
AGGGAAGAGGAATGATAGCGGAAGACATGTATCAAGTGGATCCTGATGATCTAGAAGAAGCTGATCTTCAGTGGCAGATGACTATGATCACTCTACGGGCAAGAAGATTCATAGAGAGAACAGGAAGGAAGAATTTTGGAAACCAGAATCTGAAAATTGGATTTTACAAATCAAAGCTCAGGTGCTTCAACTGCAAATAGCTCGAGCATTTTAAAAGAGAATGTCCATCTCTAATTGTCATTGAACCAGGAACATGGGTAAAACGGGTCATTCAAATTGATGATAAAGAAGAGAATAAGAAGAAGAAAGAAACTACTCTATTAACCAACTTTGACTAGAGTGCTGAGTTAGCCGAGACTGAAGAAGAAATCAATCATGCATTGGTAGCTGTGATTGCAGAGGTAGTGAAAAGTGAAGCAGATAGAAGGAAGGAGAGTGAAGTGAAATACAGTTTGAAGAATGTTTATGAGGAAGAGGAGAAGGAGAGTGTGGTGAAGGTCAGCATAAAAGATGATAATGAAAGGGAGGATAAGGTTGAAGCTGGAAAAGTTGGAAGTAAGGATGAGTTGAAATTAGAATAATGGGTCTGCAACTGTGAGAAGGCCCTCGCTGCTGAGAAGAAGGTGATGGAGATTCCATATGAGGTAATTCAAGACATGTGCTCATCTGCTTGCAAAATTTGTTTTTTATTTATAAAGTGAACACTATATTATAGAAAAAAGAAGGGGAACTAAAAAGGATAAATGAGGAACTTAAAATGTTCATTTAAAAAGAACCATTTTTGAAAGAAATGTGGATATTAATACTTTGACTAAGAGGGTAACTTTTGTTGAATTTGAGACTACTAAACTTAAAACAAAACTTGATAAAAGGACAATTTCTGAAATGAAGCAAGAGGAACTCTATAGCGAACAAAAGGGAGCTAGAATTAAGATAGGGTTGCGTTGTGGTGAAACCACTTATGTTTACCTACCTCCCAGTACCTTTTGCTATTTTCCTATGCCTACACCTCACCCCACTAATGATTTAATTAAAAAAGATACTAACAGTTTGTTTGCAAGTTTAGAAGGGGTGAATCATAAAGAGGTTCGGGAAGATTATGATTATGGAGGAAGTAGAGGTCTTGGCAATCGTACTTCTAGGTCTTCAGATTCCAAAAAGTCTTTTGTAGACAATAGTTACAGTAGCATAGATTGTTGTTTAGATAGTTTACATTCAAGTTGTTCTCACTTCAAAATGTTGAATCAAATGAAGTTGATGTTTCAAGTGTTAAGGAAAAAAATGGTGTTCTAAGTAAAGGTGATAAAAATTCTTCAAAAACAAATTGTTTTGAAAATTTCATTTCCCTTCCCATTCCTACCTTTACTCTTGTTCAAATCTCTAATCCAAGTGAAACATCATCACATGATTGTAAAAGTTTAGAAATAAGAGAATCCACAAATCATGATAGATCATTTGACTTAGAAAATAAATCACAGGAAGTGCACATCACTTACAGTGATTGTGATTCTCTTATGTATGAGTGTGAGGAAGAGATTATCATGGATCATGCTCCAATTCAAAAGGATAAAAGAACAAGTTTAAAATCTCGTTGTTTTAACTGTGGAAAAGATGATCACGTTGTTAAGCATTGTCCAGTGGTTGTATATAGGAATGTAGATAATCGTTCTTTAGGAAATAGAATAAAATATTTTATTGGTAGTTTCTTTTATACAAATTCATCTCCTCCTAGAACCAAGCCAGTTAAGGATTGGGTCCCCGTGTCTAAATGATTTTCTTTAAATCATTTGCCAGGAACATTCAAGAAGGACTATCAATAGCACTTGGCACGTTGATAGTAAATGCTCCAGGCATATGACATGATTGAAGAACCTTCTCACAAATTATCAAATAATAAACGGAGGATATGTTGCCTTTTGCGGTGATAAAAAGGGAGGTAAAATGATAGGTCAAGGTGAGGTATCCAATGGCTCTTTAACCTTAGAGAAGGTAAACTTCATGCCAGAATTAGCATTCAATCTTCTGAGCGTGCCATAAACTTGTTATAAGAATACTCCTGTGCTATTTAAGTCTAACGAATGTTTGTTTCTTAAGCTAGAATTTTCATTTCTAGATAATTTGGTGATTATGAGAGCTCCTAGGAAAAATAACACATATCTGCTTGATATGAACTCCAAAGAATCTACCTTCATCATGACCTGACTCTTGTCAAAAGCTTCATCTTCTGAGTCTTTTCTTTGGCATAGACGTTAGGGCCATGTGAATTTTAAGAATATTAACAAATTGGTTAAAAATAATCTTGTTAGATTCTTACTACAAAAGGATTTTTCAGTAATCAAAAAGTGCATGTCTTGTGCTAAAGGAAAACAACACAAGAAATCAAACAAGCTTAAACACGAAAATTTTATTTCTAATCCTCTTTAGTTATTACATTGTGATTTGTTCGGTCCAATAAGTGTGAAAACTATAGCTGATGTAACAGTTTATTATTCTAGATATTCTTGGGTTAGGTTATTATAACATAAATGGGAAACAGTAGAGGTGTTGCAGAAGCTGATTTTCACCATTGAGAATATCAGTAACAAAAGAGTTTTGATGATGGGAAGTGAAAACGGAATAGAGTTTAGAAATAAGATCTTTGATTCATTTTTGTACAAGCAAAGGGATTCTCAGACAATTCAAGCACTACACGAACACCCCAACAACACGGTGTTACCGAAAGAAAGAATCGCACTTTTATTGAAGTAGCCCGGACTATGCTCATAGAATCCAAACTTCCCGCACAGGCAGTCAACTGTGCTTCATATGTTCTAAACAGAGTTCTCATCATGAAAGATAAGATGAAGACTCTATATGAACTGTTTCACAAGCGAAAACTATTGATTGACTTCTTTCGTCCTTTTGGCTACTTATGCACGTTGTTGAATACTCAAGCTCAAAATTCTAAGTTTGGAGCAGTATCAGATGAATGTTACTTTTTCGAATACTCTTCAACTCAGAAGGCTTATAAAGTATACAACAAATAGAGAAGAATTATGCAAGAATCTTTCTATGTTGATTGGCAAGAGTCCAATGTTTCCAACACTGGTTCTGATCCAGATTGGTTCTATGATTCAAACAACGTTTTTAATTCATTCAATCTACCATCCTTTCCAGATGATGATATTCCTTCATCAAGTGGTCAACCCTTCATTCATGCTCAACCACAACCAGAACTACAACCTCAACCACAAGTAGAACCACAACCTCAACCACAACCAGATCTCCGACCTCAACCTTAACCTGAAAACCAAATCCCATCAACACCATCACAAATTCCATAAAGTCCTATTCCTAATCAACCATCCACCTTACCGTCATCCACCTCACAACCATCATCACCACAACCCACTTCATCCAATTCCTCAACCCTAAACACTAACTCAAAACCCTAATAAACCACCCACATGATTATGTAATTGGATCAATTTCAGACGGCGTCAGGACTTGAAGCCAATCTGGGCTAATAAATGAATGTCTTTTTACTTGTTTTCTATCTTAAATTGTTCCAAAAAATGTAGTCATGGCACTTCAAGATCCAAGATAGGTTAAGTCAATGCAATTAGAACTTCAACAGTTCAGAAAATTAAAGGTGTGGCAACTAGTTGATCTTCCTCCAAATAGGTATCCGATTGGTACCAAGTGGGTATTCAAGAACAAACCAGATGATCTTGGGGTTGTGACTAGAAACAAATCAAGGATGGTTGTTCAAGGATTTACTCAAGAGGAGGATTGACTACACTAAAGTGTTTGCCCCCGTGGCTTGGGTTAAAGCCATTCGTATTTTTCTTGCTCATGCTACTCATAAAAACTTCAAAGTCTTTCAAATGGATCTCAATTGTGCATTCCTATATGGATCCATTGACGAAGAGATCTATGTTTTTCAACCACCAGGTTTCAAAGATCCAGATTTTCTAGAGAAAGTGTATAAATTAGATAAATCCTTGTATGGTTACATCAAGCTCCAAGAATCTGGTACGAAACCCTAACCCAATATCTCCTTGGAAAAGGATTCACACGTGGACTATCGACATGAATTTGTTCAAGAAAGAGGTTAATGGAGATAAACTCATTGTCCAAGTATATGTCGATGACATTATTTTCAGATTAACGAATGAGAAGTTGTGTAGAGAGTTTGAAGAAGTGATGAAAGAGCGCTTTGAAATGAGCATGGGGGAGATGTGCTTCTTCTTAGGATTATAGGTATAACAAAATCCAGATGGAATTCTCATTCGTCTAGAGAAATACATTCTGGAAATCCTATTGAAGTACAACATGAATGATGCTTCTCCCGAGCTCACTCAATTTTCTACACAAACCTGCCTAACCCCTGATGCCAATGGAAAGCCAGTTGATGTTCACCGTTATCATTCTATGATCAGATCCCTAATGTATCTCACCGCGAGTCATCCAGATATTACATTTGTTGTGTGTTACTACCTCGATATCAAGCCAATCCAAAGGTTTCTCATGAGAAAACTGTTAAACGTATCCTTCACTACTTGAAGGGCTCCCCCGTCTGGGTCTTTGGTACCCAAAGGGAGAATATTTTGATCTTCATGCCTACTTTGACAGTGATCATAAAGGTTGTAATCTTGATAGAAAGTCAGTTACCGGTCGCTATCAATATCTTGGGGATTGCTTGTTTCATGGCAAAGCAAAACGCAGACAATAGTTTCACTGTCCACATGCGAGGATGAGTATATTACTACTTTAAGTTACTGATGTCAAGTGTTATGGATTCAACACCAAATGATGGATTATGGGATTAACTTTCTTCACACACCACTATTCTGTCAACGAAGCAGCTGTTAGAATTGCCAAAAATCCAATTCATCATACACGCACCAAGCACCTTGAAATAAGAATTCATGCAATCCAAGATGCACAAGAAAAGGGGTTTATAGATATTATTCCCATTGACACCAAAAGTCAAAAGTCTATTCTTTTCATAAAAACTTTTAATAAACCTTGGTTTTATGAATTGATCAACATGTTGGATCTAATATTTTTCTAAGAGCAATTTCTGGCGATGTTCTGTACATATTTTATATCTTATTTGAGTTCATTAAAAAATTATTATATATTTTATAATTCATGTGCTAAGGATCTTCGAGACCCACACTTTCCTAAAGTGTACTTTAGTTTAAAAAGGAAAATTTTTTTGTTGCACTTTATAGAAATTTTAGGGGAGAATAGACTTTTATTTTAAATTTAAATTGGCTTTTTTAAAGTTTTTATGTATATAATCTTATCTTATCTTTGGTGTAGGATTCAAGAAGCTTGAGTAGTGTCTGAAGGAGGTCACAGGCGTTGTGTTGGCCTAACTCAAAGTAGACAGTGATTATGTGACTTAACTAAGAATCAACCTCAGTGATAAGATTTATTCCCATGTCATCTCGACTTGCATAAAGTTACAAGTCTCGTCAAAAAACTGTGTTGAGAATGGCTGATTTTTGTTTTGATCCCTACACTTCCAAATTTCCTCTCACCCTTATGTCATGAATATATTGCATGTACAACTCCTCTACTATGAGTAAGCATTGGCCTAGAGTGATGATCTTCTCTATTATACGTGAGTATAGACCTGAAGCTCTCATTAACATGCTCAAATGATGATTTTCTTTATTACACGTGAGTATAGACCTAATGCTCTTATCATTTTGCTTAAATGATTATCTCCTCTGTTATATGTAAGTATAGACTTGGAGCTCTGATTATCCATCCCTCATACATCATTATGTATATCTACAGATGTCAAATGATCTGTATTATGTTCATTCAAGTAAATTTCAAGTAGAATCAATGATTACACTCAATAAACCATGATGACGAGATGAGTTCTTTGCCAGAATGATTGTGGGAACCACGTCTCTTGAGTGCTCTTAAGCGAACTCAAAACATGATAAGATTATGTTTCAAGTCTCCATTAAAAAGAATATGTTATGGGTTTAAATGGACAAGCAAATTGGCAATCCCGCCAATTCTTGATTCTCTAGACGATTTCTTGCAAAAGCGTGTTTGATATCCTTACCTTTGTCTTTTCTTTACAAATTCTTTTTTTCGTCTGTCTTATGGGTAGAGAAGTATTCTTTTTACATAAAAAATATAATAAAATTATGTTCATGCGAAACTGTTATTTCGCTGTGCGAAACTATTGTTTCGTCACGTGAAACTACTCTTTCGCTGAACTGGTTCTGCATGTGAAACTATAGTTTCGTTGGTAGTGTCACATGACATAAGTTTAACCTAGCTCCATGCGAATCTATAGTTTCGGCCTATGCAAAACTAGGTTGTATCAATATCAGTTTCGTCGCTTGTTTCGCCATTTGAGAAATACCCTAAAAGTTTGAATTCGAACCGACCATTACACCGTGAAATCAAAACCGTATTTTGAAGTGAGTTCTTGTGAATCTAACCGGTAAATCTTGTTTATAATCATGTTTCGAACCGTGGAATGTACTTAGATTGGGTTTTAAAATGAAAAATCGAATCGGTGACTTTTGAATTTCCCACATTCAACGTGCGAAACTAAGGTGTCTTATTGCGAAAGTGAACGAAAGTTCAATGATCTATGCGAAACTGCCTAGTCATGCTACCTGTGTGCACTGAAAAGTTTCGACCTAATCTTGCGAATCTATAGTTTCGTAGCCCATGCGAAAATATAGTTTCTTAATACGAAACTATAGTTTCACCTGTGCGAAACTATAGTTTTTCAATTGTACTTTCGACAAACAGTTTCGCCTAATTTGTGTAAATCTATAGTTTCGTAGGACCATACAAAACTATATTCTTCAATGCGAAACTATAGTTTCTCTCGTGTGAAACTATAGTTTCTCAAGAGTAGTTTTGACAAACAGTTTCACCTAACCTGTGAGAAACTATAGTTTCATACCTTCTGCGAAACTATAGTTTCTACATGCAAAATTATCTGCGAAACTAATTTTAAAAAATAAAAATAAAAATAATATATATATATATATCATGTTATAATAATAAATAAATAATAATAATCATAATTATAAAACTTTTAAATATTTAAGAAGTTTCTTGTGATCTAACAAACTCTCGGTTTCACCTGCAGTCATTTTAGGAAGCTTGAAGTTTGTTCCAGATCAAACGTAGTGGCGTACCTAAACGGCAGAGATCCAAAGTCTGTCGGTTATAGAGGCGTTATCGATTGGATGAAGAGATCACACATCCACTATGCTATTTCTCACTCCCCTATTATAGACGTTATCTGGGAGTTCTAAAGACGTTATATGGGAGTTCTAGAGAACAGCTGACTATGAAGCCAAGCAGAGGATTATTAGAGCGTCAGTTCAGGGAGAACTGTTTGAGATATCAGCTAAGGTAGTGGCTAAGGCCCTATGACTGGAGGTGACATGGGGGAGAGTGTAGAGATGACTGATTCAGAGGTTATTAGAGCCTTTAGTGATGTTAGATATGAGGGAACTGATTTTGAGAAGCGAAAGGAGATCAAGAAGACATTTCTGTCGTAGGAGTGGAGGTTTATTGCTCATGTCTTTATCAGTTGTCTAGATCATAGGAAGGGAGGATCAGATGGTCTAAATCTGAGATGGTCGACAGCTATGATTATGTTTTGTAGAGGTGAGAAGGCAAACATAGCCCAGATCATCCACGGCTACTTGTTAGAGAATATCATGGCTTTGGAGAAGGATAAGTGGCTGCTATATCCAAGATTCGTGCAGATCATTCTAGACTACCTAAAGCCAAACTTACCTAAGCTCAGAGATGAACTAAAGCTGACTCTGATGAATCCGAGGAATTCTGCTAACTGTGCTTCCTCCAAGCATGATTTTTCAGGAAAGATCACATATCTGCTGGGAGCATGTATACAAAGGAAAGATGAAACTATATTAAGACTCTAATACCTCTGGAGGAAAGAAGAGCAGTAGAGACCGGAGGAAATATGGAGGAAATTAGGAAGAGAAAGAAGTACGTGAAGGAGACTGATATGACATTCGAACAGCAATTGGATGAGATTAAGGAGGAACTAAGGCAAAAGAGAAAGAAGAAGGGAGTAGAGAAACAATCATCACACGATAGAGCTAACTCTCCTACTTGAGAAAGGAGGAGTAAAACTAAACAACATATTATCCTTAAGACTGGATCTGTAAGAGCATCTGAGAGACCGAGGAGGGATACAAGATCTGAGGATATGATCAGGAATGTCAACACATCCCTATCAAATAAGCTGAGCATGATAAAGACCAAGCTGATAAACTCAGAGGAGAGGGAGAAGCTAAGGGATTTAAAGATTGATAAAATGAAGAAAGTGATATTGTGCCAACAGGACCTAATAAAGAGATTGTTAGAAGCGGTGGGTGAACTGAGGAGGAATGTCGGTGCAGCTGATGTAGCAAGTGTTGAGTAGATCAGGGAATTGACTGACATATCTATGTTCCCTTTTATTCACAAGGCATCAGGAGCGGGTGGTAGCGGTGTTGAAACATCAGGAGCGTGTGGAAGTGGTGTAGAAGGATCGGGAGCTGGTGGAACTGGTGTAGGTGATGTTGCTGTGGTAGTGGTGTTGGATTTGATGCTGGAGTAGGTAATGGTGAAGGAGTTGCTGATGAAGAAAATGTTGATCATGTGTTTGAGGCTGGTTTTATTGATATGGGGCTTGATATGGATACGATCTTACAGGAAATGAGGTGATAAGGGAGGAGAGACAAGGAGGTGAAAAAGGGAATGAGCTGAATTTGATAGATAACGAGGAAGAGGTGGAAGAGCAACTAGTGGAGTATGATTCTAAGCCATAATTTTATGTAGTTGATAAGAGGCCAATGACTTATGTGGATAAGAGGAGCTCAGCTGAAGGTGATATTGTTGAAAGTACAACTAGTGGACTATGATTCAAGAACAGGGGAGGAAGGAGATAGATAAAAGGTTTGTAAGCTAGAAGTACAACTCAAAGTTGAAGATGTTCATAATCAAAAGGCGTGGAGGTGGAATCTCATACTTGCACAAAAGGAAAGCATTTAAAGCCCTTCCTAAGTGGGATCTGAGAAGACTGGTAGAGATTCCCCTCCTGGATTCGGCTTTGAGCGAACATGCCATGATGTTAGAGAATGAGATCCGTCAGGGTGCTCAGGATAACTTTAAAGCTTGTGGATTCATGAAGCCTGAGGGGAGGGGGTCGAAGAAGGATCTAGATTGGTGACGGGTAAAGGAAAGATTGTACTAAAGTTAAAGCTTGCTAAGGCCGTTAACAGGGTGAGGATATCAGATCAACGGGCTTCAAGACTACAAAAGTTTGAAAAGTGGTTCTATGATAATCAATTAGGAGAGCAATATTAAGGGTGAAAGATGGAGATGAGATAAGGCTGTTTGATCCTATAGAGGTATTTTCATTCAATGATGATGATCTAAAGGTACTATATGAGAATCGGATAAAGTTTGGGGCTGGAGGAGAGACTAAGACTGAGGCCAACTTGTTTAAGAGGGTAGCAAACAAGGCTTGGGGCGTGAGATCGGAGATTAAGCAACTCGAAAAGAGCATGTAGGAACATGAGGATCTGGAGGCAGAAGTTAGAGATTTGGCTAGATTGATGGAGCAAGCAAAGGCTGGAGCTGATCCTGAAGACCCGGCAGGTGAATACCCCCAGGGGGAGTATAGATGACCAAGTATAGGGTGGTATTCAGCGTGTCATTTTTTTTTTGTTTAGTCATAGTTTATTATAGCTTATATATTAGTGTAATAAAATCTAGTTTAGATTTGTCTTATATTGTATTCTGTGGCATGCGAATTGCATACAAAACTGTAGTTTCGATCGGTAGTTTCACATGCCATAGCGCATACAGTTATGCAGTACGCGAAACTAGGTCCTATATATATGTTTTTTTGTTATTCATTTGGTAACTCTTGGAACATTAATAATATTACAGATTTGAGTTTATTATTTGATTGTGTATTGCTAGGAGCTTATCTTTGATATATTTGAGCATTATTCTTCTTTATCTTCATAAATCCTTTTACAAATGGGTCTTATGTGTAACATCTCGTATTTTACGTTAAATGAAAATTAACGTCGTTAATTCTTAAGGACTTTTAATGCCGTTTGTGAACTTTTAGGGTTTGTAATGTTTGTTTAGTTAATTTAAAAGTTAATAAGTTAATAATAATAATAATAATAATAATAATAATAATAATAATAATAATAATAATAATAATAATAATAATAATAATAATAATAATAACAATAATAATATTATTAATAATATAAATAATAATAATGTTTAATGATAGAAACTTTAAGTAACCTTACAAGGGTGTGTGACCTTGTAACTAATAACTTTGAAACATAAAATAATAAAGTCCAAAATCTTAGGGACTAAACTGTAAATTTAAAACAAAACAAAAACTTTGGAATTTAATTAAACTAAAACTAAAGCACAGGGATCAAAACTATTTTGGCTTGTTAATTATTGAATTAAACCCATTTAAGCAAGAGCAAACCTCCTAACTAACCATTTAAAGTTTTCGGTAACATCAATTACACTTATAACATACACATACTCTATAATCGATCACCATCTCCATCCACGACCTGCAACTTAGCCGATGACCATCTTCGGAGTGTTATTACTCAAAATTAACAGAGGGCAATCAATCATGATCATCATAAGAAGCTGTCCAAACGTTTAATTGAATCAGAAGATCATAAACATCCCGAAATGACCCCTTATCAGTCGTGACTTCTCCCCTCGGCTGTTCATCCCCATTTCAATTCAATCCAGGTAATTGAATAGGGCTTTGTACACGATTTGATGTGGAAAATCAAAGCCCTAATATTAATTTATGTAACAACAACGAATTTCTAGTCAATTGGTTCGATTTGATTTCTAGGGTTCATGTGGGTTTGGGGTTATATTGTTTTTTTGTGTTTATAACAATTAAAACCCAGATCCTGGCAGACTTAGGCGCCCTTGCCTACTGGTTAACAACATGTGCCCGTATTCTTAGGGTCCCGGGTTCGAACCCGGGCACCCCAATATTTTTTTAAAAAATGATTTTTTTAAGAAATTTTAATTACATAAAATTTTAATTATTATGAAATAACATTTTTGTAAACTTTAACACCTTCTAAGCACACCAAATTATTTTCTGTATTTTTTTAAGTTTAAATATTAAATATCTTTTAATAAAACAATATAACAAAAGTCGTTTTTTTAGTTTATTTCATATAACATGAATTTTTTTTAATAATAGTTAAATTAATAAACTATTGTTGGACAATACGTTGCTTATAATTATTGTTAACCATATTATTTTAAATAATTATAAAAGTTACTCACACTTTATATTTAATTTTATCCGTTATTATGAATGCTTTAATTTCATTACTAAAATGGTGTAATTCTTTTTATAAGTAAATCCATTATTTAATTCGTTTGTTTATCAAAAACCCAAATTCCAATTGAAATCCTAGTTCACGTCTAATTGTTAATCTTATTATTAAACTTAATCTTGTAATAAATACGTTAGGTACCTTGTAAAGGAATTCGTTGAAACATCGTTTAATCCTTATTATCATCTTATACACATATACGTCAAGTGAGTATTTTCATACTCCTTTTTCTTATTTTCACACTTTGGGGTGAAACATGTTAACTTATATTATTGCACTTGTAAGCTTGTTTGAGACTTGTAAACTTTATGGCAATTCATCATGTAAAGTTGTGGTTAGTTGAACTTTTGTGGTTACCATGTTATGGCGTTATATATACAATCATTAACTATTGCTAGCCTAGCGAAGTCATAGATCTATGGGCCAGACAAGTCTGCTTGATTAATCCAAGTACACTTAGCTAATCGTATATACTTTTAACGTTTGAGACTTGTAAAACTTTGTCGAGGTTTGATTGTTGCATTGTTCATAACATCCCTAATCACTTAATTCACTAACTTATGACTTGAATTGCCATCTTTATATATTCTATGTATTGAAAACTATGGAATGCTCACCAACACTTTTATGTTGACCTTTTATTTTTAACATAGTTCAGGAATAACCCAAGTATGTGTTCTACTCTTTGAAGCTTATCTCACTTAGGACTGGACTTAGAGAAATAAACAATGATCTTGTTACTTTCAACCTTGTATTCATGATGTGTCTTTGTTTGAGCCTTTTACTTGTATTGTTATAATTGAATCTTGATTAATATATATATTGGAATTAATAATAGCGTTATGTGGCTGCGAATAATTGTAACCCTCACATCTCGACGTTTCCGCCGTCAAGGTTGGGGTGTGATAGATTGGTATCAGAGCCATAACTATAGGGATTTAGGTATATTCGAAATGGTGACCTAGACTATAGTTGCATGAACCTCATAGAAAGATCCTTATACTTTTGTGTTTACATATTGTTTGCATGCTACATAATGATATGCCCTCTTATGTGCAACTTGATGCCTTAGTATAGGATTTCCTTTTAATTGTTTAAAACTAAGTTACTTGTCTCCCTAAACTTAACCTTAACTCTTTGACTCTCCCCGACAAATGAACTTCCTAAACTTAATCTCAACGACATGTGGGGTCTACACTATCATTGTGGGTTCAATTTCCTAGACTCTATGTCTAATCTATGAAAATCTACACTTATCATTGTGGGTTCAATTTCCTAGACTCTATGTCTAATCTATGAAAATCTCATCAAGGTTTGATTTCATAAACCAAAGAAATTTGTGTGACACATAGACACCTGTATTCTGGATTTCCTGGTAAAAGGCCTTCGGGCTAAGGCAAGCATATCGTATAAATCTCATTACGAGACCAGTTATGCTTACCTGGGGATTTCTAGGATGAGTGATAAACTATGGTCAATATACACAAATCTATAAGGCAAATGGGTCAATTTACCTTGACGTGTCAACGATTCCAAATGGTAATGCGTTACCAAATGGAACCATCTTCTTTGTATCTTTAAATCCTTGATTCCTTGAACTGGTTCATCACCAAAGCTTTAACATCTCCTCATTCTTATCATACATAATGTTCCTGTTAATATTGAACCCACCCTACATTCCAACTCTTACGTTTAAACACCGTTACACGTTGAGCGTTTCATGTAACTATTTCTATACCTTGACCAGCGTGAACATGGATCTTAATATACCCAAAGATATTGGGAATCTAAACTAAATGGTATTCAAAACTTTAAATCATTACTTATGGTTTCAAATTTTCTTAAGGATGTGTTCCATAACTAAAGACATGCAATGCTGTAAGGTGGAATTCTTACATCTCGGGATACTTTGTTTGGGAAAAGTGTAAATAGTGATTTGATTCGATCATTGAATCCGTTTACTTGATTTGAAACCCTTGAGATGAGTGATCACTTATAAGTACGCGAGTCTTCAATAAAGGTTATGGCTGACCTCATATATTGAGAAGTCCATGTATTCCCTTCGATTGTGAATCGAATGTTCATATCTCATTGTGATGTCGAATCATTCTTGTCCTTGATTTTGTCTCCCTGATTTAAATTATTCAAGATTTGAACACCATCATAATAAATTCTGCTATCCCGAACTTTGATCTTAAGCTTGTAAGCATGATTTTTCCTTTTTGTTACATTGATGTAACTTGAAATTTTCCGAATTTCTAATTGATATTATTTTCCTTTCGTCGTTAAGTCAAACTTCGTACCGCTTGCACCGTGGGAGATGCAAGAGGTTGCAAGTCAACCTATGACTAAGAACACTTGTATATCCTAAATGATTCTATCTCATCAAAACAGGGGTGATTCCCTTACTTTGATGATTCTCTATTCGTTTCGATAAATGGTTTCCAATTGTGTGTTTTACGAAATTTCATCCTCTGGATTAGGGTGATTTCCTTATCTTGAGGATTGACTTCAATTATTCTCATTGGAACTTGCATTTCATAAACGACATGATCTCACCAAAATAGGATTGAAACCCGTACTTTGGTGACAAATGTCAAACCTCGATTGTTTTCTTGTGATAATGAAGCCCAAGGCGTGAATTCCATACCTTGATGATAATTTCATTTTCAAGAATGGTATTTTCTCAAATGAAACAACCTCATCAAAGTAGGAGTGAATTCTGGATTTTGATGAAGAAGTTCATCATGTTATATTTTGTAAAACTTCATCGTCAAGATATGAGTGATTTCCCTTACCTTAATGGTGAATTACCTCGTCTTATTTCTGTGGATCCTCAACAATGAGTTGGGATCGAACTTTTTGATTGGTAAGTTAGTGGTCATACCTTGGGAATACACCATCAAGTTAGGAGTGAAAACCACACCTTGATAACTATTCTCATTTATTGATCTTCAACTTACCAAGGTGGTAATCAAGTGACGAGAAGCATGTAGTAACTTGAAGGGTGAAACAATGTTAGTGTTTCGACCTATCAAGTCAAAGCATGATCTCTGAACTTGAAAGGAGACCCGATCACTTTAGGTTGATTTTGATTCCAAGCTTGGAGCATTTAAATTCTTAAATCGATTTCTTTCCCTTTATTCTCATGTTTTGATTTGATCTAGCTATATGGAACCATTTATTCCTTATTCATCGACTTTCATTTTGAGTTATCATCAAAACCTGATTGCGTGATGGTAGCCTTCCTAAACAATCTTTCTGCTAAAGACATTATCAACTTATGCTCATGTCTTTCTAGTCATACAAATGTTCTCTGCTGTACTTATGGTTTATTGAACTGCATATGTAAACTGTACTTAGAGATTGCTACCTTGCAAAACATGTTTACAAATACCTTTCTTATTGTTTGTGTCATTACTTGAATCGCTTTTGAATCCTTAACCTTGGAAATATTTAAAACTCTATTTGATCAACGAGACTCGTTATTACTTACATTATGACATGGAGGTTCATAAACCTTCGTAACTTGTAGTCATGGGTTTGGCATAAAGGAAAAGACGTAACTTGGTATGTGTCCAAGTGTCTTACCTTCACATAAGACAAGACCTAACATTCGTGATCCTATGGATCTCCTGTTTAACTTTTCTTTCAACTAAAATGCTTCTTATCTTAGAGGTCATGATGATAATTGGTGCATTATTGACCGATTGGCTAATTTCATATTGACTTATGTGGGATAACGGGTCGAGAAAATTACTTGTATCTGTTTCAAATATTCGTATACCGTGGTATGACGTTAAAACATCGATCGTTATTTTGGATAACCGATTCATTTTCTGCTATTAATAATGTTTCTAATCATCGTCGTGAACTCATTCCAAAATCTTCGCATATCGTATTATTCTTAGACCGATGGTTGGTCAAAGGAGAAATACATATTTACAAGATATGCGTTAAGATCGTTTCATATAGTGACGTTTGGGATTCTTAAATCCCGACGGTTAACCTTTCTTATCATTGATTGATCTTTTATTGATTTCTAGACATCATTTAACTATGAAATTATATTCTAGAAGCTGTGGCTTATAAGTCTAACAGATCACGGTAACTCGTCATCGTTTTCCAACATTTCATCTCAAAACGTCTCACATTTCACTGAAAGGGTTCAAATTGGCATGCAATATGCCAAGAATCTTGTAAGATTCCATAAAGTGAAGCGTTTCATCTGTAATTAAACGTCAACCACTGTTCGTTTGTACACTTATCTTTCATTTTAACTCTTTTGCTCATTTAAGTTCATTATTAATTTCAGGACGAAATTCTTTTAAGTTGGGGAGACTGTAACATCTCGTATTTTACGTTAAATGAAAATTAACGTCGTTAATTCTTAAGGACTTTTAATGCCGTTTGTGAACTTTTAGGGTTTGTAATGTTTGTTTAGTTAATTTAAAAGTTAATAAGTTAATAATAATAATAATAATAATAATAATAATAATAATAATAATAATAATAATAATAATAATAATAATAATAATAATAATAATATTATTATAATATAAATAATAGTAATGTTTAATGATAGAAACTTTAAGTAACCTTACAAGGGTGTGTGACCTTGTAACTAATAACTTTGAAACATAAAATAATAAAGTCCAAAATCTCAGGGACTAAACTGTAAATTTAAAACAAAACAAAAACTTTGGAATTTAATTAAACTAAAACTAAAGCACAGGGACCAAAACTGTTTTGGCTTGTTAATTATCGAATTAAACCCATTTAAGCAAGAGCAAACCTCCTAACTAACCTTTTAAAGTTTTCGGTAACATCAATTACACTTATAACATACACATACTCTATAATCGATCACCATCTCCATCCACGACCTGCAACTTAGCCGATGACCATCTTCGGAGTGTTATTACTCAAAATTAACAGAGGGCAATCAATCATGATCATCATAAGAAGCTGTCCAAACGTTTAATTGAATCAGAACATCATAAACATCCCGAAATGACCCCTTATCAGTCGTGACTTCTCCCCTCGGCTGTTCATCCCCATTTCAATTCAATCCAGGTAATTGAATGGGGCTTTGTACACGATTTGATGTGGAAAATCAAAGCCCTAATATTAATTTATGTAACAACAACGAATTTCTAGTCAATTGGTTCGATTTGATTTCTAGGGTTCATGTGGGTTTGGGGTTATATTGTTTTTTTGTGTTTATAACAATTAAAACCCAGATCCTGACAGACTTAGGCGCCCTTGCTTACTGGTTAACAACATGTGCCCATATTCTTGGGGTCCTGGGTTCGAACCCGGGCACCCCAATATTTTTTTAAAAAATGATTTTTTTAAGAAATTTTAATTACATAAAATTTTAATTATTATGAAATAACATTTTTGTAAACTTTAACACCTTCTAAGAACACCAAATTATTTTCTGTATTTTTTAAGTTTAAATATTAAATATCTTTTTAATAAAACAATATAACAAAAGTCGTTTTTTTAGTTTATTTCATATAAGATGAATTTTTTTTAATAATAGTTAAATTAATAAACCATTGTTGGACAATATGTTGCTTATAATTATTGTTAACCATATTATTTTAAATAATTATAAAAGTTACTCACACTTTATATTTAATTTTATCCGTTATTATAAATGCTTTAATTTCATTACTAAAATGGTGTAATTCTTTTTATAAGTAAATCCATTATTTAATTCGTTTGTTTATCAAAAACCCTAAATTCCAATTGAAATCCTAGTTCACGTCTAATTGTTAATCTTATTATTAAACTTAATCTTGTAATAAATACGTTAGGTACCTTGTAAAGGAATTCGTTGAAACATCGTTTAATCCTTATTATCATCTTATACACATATACGTCAAGTGAGTATTTCCATACCCCTTTTTCTTATTTTCACACTTTGGGGTGAAACATGTTAACTTATATTATTGCACTTGTAAGCTTGTTTGAGACTTGTAAACTTTATGGCAATTCATCATGTAAAGTTGTGGTTAGTTGAACTTTTATGGTTACCATGTTATGGCGTTATATATACAATCATTAACTATTGCTAGCCTAGCGAAGTCATAGATCTATGGGCCAGACAAGCCTGCTTGGTTAATCCAAGTACACTTATCTAATCGTATATACTTTTAACGTTTGAGACTTGTAAAACTTTATCGAGGTTTGATTGTTGCATTGTTCATAACATCCCTAATCACTTTATTCACTAACTTATGACTTGAATTGCCATCTTTTATATATTCTATGTATTGAAAACTATAGAATGCTCACCAACATTTTTATGTTGACCTTTTATTTTTAACATGTTTCAGGAATAACCCAAGTATGCGTTCTACTCTTTGAAGCTTATCTCACTTAGGACTGGACTTAGAGAAATAAACAATGATCTTGTTACTTTCAACCTTGTATTCATGATGTATGTTTGTTTGAGCCTTTTACTTGTATTGTTACAATTGAATCTTGATTAATATATATATTTGGAATTAATAATAGCGTTATGTGGCTGCGAACAATCGTAACCCTCACATCTCGACGTTTCCGCCGTCAAGGTTGGGGTGTGACATTATGTTTGATTTGTGTTCATGTTCTATCATTACTTGGTCCACAAGCTATTAGACTTAGTGATATCTTATGGATTCTAGTGTTAAATCTTCATCAAAAGCATGTTCAAACAATCATCTGGACCTACACACACACACATACATATATATATATATACACACACACACAGATATATATATATGTATATATATATATGTGTGTGTATATATATATGCCATATAACCCCATATACATATATATATACTATATATATATATTCACACGGTCCGATAAAGTTTTAATGACCAGTTTTTGGTGTAAACCGTAAACCGAACTGTTTACCATGGTTTGAAACTTTTGAAACCGACCGACCCAACATTTAAAATAAAATCCAACCGTGAAACCAAACCGATGACTGATTTAGGCGGTTTCGCGATTTAAACCGGACCATGAAAACCCTACGTGAAATGTGTACCAAACTAAGTATGTTTGACATATTTGCTCATTAAATTAAAAGGGGATGTTAAAAATAACATATGATTTAACATTAAATATGACAAACAATTATTGGTTTATATCGTTTAACTTATTTTTGGTTTATTTTTTTGTTAATTTATCATTTGGCTAACATTAGATGTAAGCTTGTAATTGGATGGACTTTGGATTATGGCCGAGCTGGAGTAGAAGTGTTGAACAATCTAGATATCTGGATAGGTGTGGATCAACTAGTTTGCTTTCTAAGAAACGCACGGGTCATGGTTGTTCTTAGGTCGTCCGTCTTCTAAGTGGAGCTTACGTAGGGGGGAGGGGGAGGGAGATGGAGGAGGGAGAGAGAGAGCTTGAGCATATAATCCATTTTTCTCAACCCTTTCCCGTTCTCTTTCATTTAAAAGCATTGTCTCGGTGTCATTCTAGGGTTTCAACATGTGTTTGAAATCTTGTGTTTTTTCATTTGATGTAAGGCCCCCTATCCCGGGAACCTCACAGTTGGTCGTTCACAGCATAAAACATACATATTATAAAGTTAAGCAGCGGAATTAGTTTTAACAAAACCCATTCATTCGTTTTAAATACTGTTGCTAAGCAATACATTCTAGTTCATAGATCACAAAATAATTAGTCGAATGAATTACAAGACAACAGTATTATCAAAAACATAAATGGATGTCAGTCTTGCCCGCCAAGTAGCCATCCCCGTGTGCCATCCTCAGCAACCTGTTACCTGCCAACTGGAAAATACATAAAAGTCAGCGTTGCTGAGTGAGTTCTAGTTTTGTAGTTAAAATACTTTACTTTTCATTCAAAAACCGTTCCTCATTTTCATAGGTGATCATACATCGTACGTACACATAGGTAATATTTTTATTATCTTCACCATCGTTCAATTCATACTTTATCATTCTTCTCCCGGTCTTTTGCAACACATAGTTGCTCAACCATTAACGATCTCAAGGATCTCAAGACTTTTGGGTCTGTTGTGACACCGAGTCACTCACCCATTTCCAACCTCACAGGTTGTAGGTCTTCTGCGGGCTTTTGCAACGCCAAGTTGCTCACCCATTAGCAATCTCAAGGATTGCAAGGCTTCTGCGGGCTTTTGCAACACCAAGTTGCTCACCCATTGGCAATCTCAAGGATTGCAAGGCTTCTGCGGGCTTTCGCAACACCAAGTTGCTCACCCATTGGCAATCTCAAGGATTGCAAGGCTTCTGCGGGCTTTTGCAACACCAAGTTGCTCACCCATTGGCAATCTCAAGGACTGCAAGGCTTCTGCGGGCTTTTGCAACACCAAGTTGCTCACCCATTGGCAATCTCAAGGATTGCAAGGCTTCTGCGGGCTTTTGCAACACCAAGTTGCTCACCCATTGGGAATCTCAAGGATTGTAAGGCTTCTGCGGGCTTTTGCAACACCAAGTTGCTCACCCATTATCAATCTCAAAGATTGTAAGCCTTCTGCGGGCTTTTGCAACACCAAGTTGCTCACCCATTATCAATCTCAAAGATTGTAAGCCTTCTGCGGGCTTTTGCAACACCAAGTTGCTCACCCATTATCAATCTCAAAGATTGTAAGCCTTCTGCGGGCTTTTGCAACACCAAGTTGCTCACCCATTATCAATCTCAAAGATTGTAAGCCTTCTGCGGGCTTTTGCAACACCAAGTTCCTCACCCATTATCAATCTCAAAGATTGTAAGCCTTCTGCGGGCTTTTGCAACACCAAGTTGCTCACCCATTATCAATCTCAAAGATTGTAAGCCTTCTGCGGGCTTTTGCAACACCAAGTTGCTCACCCATTACCAATCTCAAGGATTGTAAGCCTTCTGCGGGCTTTTGCAACACCAAGTTGCTCACCCATTATCAATCAAGACTTTCGTTTATTCATTTACATTCCACTTTCCATTACCATTAATCTTCCACTATATTAATGATAATAATTCCTGTCTTGATCATGATTATTACACGTAGGGTCATACAATATTATTATTAATAAGCATATTAATAATAATAGCACTGATAATATTAATAATCATATTAATATTAATCCCCATATCAGCCCTAATCATAACATTAATTAAAATATTAAGAAAGGGTATTAATACATTCAGACATAATCATTCGCATCCAATAAAGTCCAAGTCAACATTCCTATGAAACCCTACTGCACGAACTCCAAGGGAAATATGTTAAAAAGTCTAAGCATTTTGGGCGTATGAGCCCTGTTCTAGGCGTTTCACCACTGTCGGACATATCAGCTACACTTAGAAAAATTTTCAGGCTCTGGGCGTATGAGCACTGCTGGGCGTATGAGCCCTGTTGGGCGTATAAGCCCTGTTAGACTTTTCATCCTACACTTAGAAAATATTTTCTGGTCATACGACCAGAATCCAGACTTTTCACCTTTTTACTTAGTTTTCAGACTCTTGGGTACTGTGGGACTCATGAGTCCTGTTGGACTTATAAGTCCCCATACTTAGCAAATTTTCAGACTTATGAGTCTGGTCGTTTTAGAACTATTGGACAGATTACCTGCTTAGTCTCATGACCATACTTAGAGTATTTCTAAGGCATGTCCCTGGGCGTATAAGCACTATTAGACTCATTAGTTTGTACTTAGTTATTCCAAGTCCAAATTTCAGGCATATTACTACTATTTGGGCTTGTTAGTCGTTTTAGTAACCTGCTCATATGACTAATTCATATTTCAAATTCCCAAACATCAGAATGCCTAGTACTAAACATATACACATGATTCTAGGCATAAATCTAACATAAACATAAACATACATACATTCATATCATACGGGTATTATACCCAAACTTATAAAAACATACTTACATGCATTTCCAGCCCCAAAACATTTAAAAACAGGTAAGAAGGGGTCTAGAACTCACCTTAGTTTGTCTTCGGGTTTTGGTATCCCTTCCTTGAACTTCTCAGTTGTTTCTAACACCTAAAACACACACACACATAGCACCGAACACACAAGACACATTTATAAGCACACATACGGTTCTAGAATCATCTAAAACTTCAAGAACTTGAGATTTCTTACCAAAAACTTCTAGTTTTCAGATTTCTCTTCAAAAATCCCGAGAGTTTTCTGCTCCTGCTGCTCTCTCTCTCTAAAAATATCAAATGAAAGGATACCCAGACAACGTGGGCGGCCATACCACCCTTTTCTATCAAATTAATAGAAAGTTTGCCCCTTTGGCACTTTTGGTCCTTAGACAAAAGTAGACTTTTGTTTTCTTTCTTTTCTCTTTCTTTCTATTTCATTCCTTTAATTCCTTTAATAAGAAATTACGGGTGTTACAAGTCCACCCCCTTATATAGGTTTCGTCCCCGAAACATGTTATTCCTCAAACAATTGTGGGTAGTGTTGTTTCATTTCTTCTTCAGTCTCCCACGTAGACTCGGATCCCTTCTTGTGCTTCCACTGTACACGCACAAGAGGAACCACTTTATTCCTCAACCTCTTCTCTTTACGATCAATGATTGCCACTGGTTGCTCCACGTAGTTGAGCCGCTCATCCACCTCGATATCCTCCAGTGGTACAACCATGTCTTCATCAGCTAAGCACTTTCTCAGATGAGATACATGGAATGTGGGATGAATTCCACTTAACTCATCCGGCAGCTCAAGTTGATAGGCCACCTCTCCTACTCGTGCGATAATTCGGAAAGGTCCTATATATCTCGGGCTTAGCTTACCTCGTTTCCTGAATCTAATAATTCCTTTCCAAGGTGAGACCTTCAACATGACTCGGTCACCAACCTTGAACTCTATTGGTCTTCGCCTCTTGTCAGCATACGACTTTTGCCTATCCTTCGCCGCCTTCATGAAGGCTTTGATCTTTTCCAACTTCTCAGTCGTTGCTGCAATTACCTTGACACCTCCCAACTCTTTCTGCCCAATGTCTCCCCAGCACACGGGCGTCCTACATCTCCTACCGTATAGCATCTCGTAAGGTGGCATGCCAATGCTGGCGTGATAACTGTTGTTGTACGAGAATTCCGCTAACGGCAGGTGGTTGTCCCAACTTCCTCCAAAATCGATCACGCACGCCCGAAGCATGTCCTCGAGGGTTTGGATCGTCCTCTCAGACTGACCGTCTGTCTGAGGGTGATATGCTGTACTAATGTGTAGTCTCGTCCCCATTGCATCATGAAATCTTTCCCAAAACTTGGAGGTAAACCGGGTGTCACGATCAGACACAATAGACACCGGTACACCATGACGAGCTACAATTTCTTTGATGAACAGATCCGCCAATCTTTTAGATGAGTACGTCTCGCGGATCGGTAGGAAGTGGGCACTCTTGGTCAAGCGGTCAACTATCACCCATATGGCATCATACCCTTTTGGGGTACGTGGTAACTTCGTGATGAAGTCCATGGTGATGTGCTCCCACTTCCACTCGGGTATATCCAACGGTTGGATCTTCCCGTAGGGCTTCTGGTGTTCCGCCTTCACTTGTAAGCAAGTCAAGCACTTACTTACGTACTCCACTACGTCGCGTTTCATACCCGGCCACCAATAGTCTTTCTTCATATCGTGGTACATTTTGGTAGCACCGGGGTGAATGGAGTATCGGGTCTTATGGGCCTCGTCCATAATCTTTCACGTAGATCCCCGTATCGAGGAATCCACATTCGCCCAAATCGGGTCTTAACACCAAGAGTGTTCTCACCCAATTCCATAACTAGGCCTCTCATCCTTTCGGAGTTAAGATGATCTTCTTTCAAAGCCTTGTCTTGGAACTCCTTAACCTGTGTCATCACATCGGGGGTCATGATCAGCTGATAAGCCTTCACCCGAATCGGCTCAGGTCGTTCTTTTCGACTAAGGGCATCGACCACCACGTTGGCCTTGCCCGGATGGTAATGGATTTCGCAATCATAATCCTTTATTAGTTCCAACCATCGCCTCTGCCTCATGTTAAGATCTTTCTGCTCGAAGAAGTACTTCAAGCTTTTGTGGTCGGTGAAGATTGTGCACTTCGTCCCGTATAGATAGTGCCGCCAAATCTTCAACGCGAAAACCACCGCAGCTAGTTCAAGATCGTGCGTGGGATAGTTGACTTCGTGAGTTTTCAGCTGTCGAGATGCATAGGCTATTACCCTTCCACGTTGCATCAACACGCAACCTAGCCCAGAATAAGATGCATCTGAATAGACCACTAAGTCTTCATTCCCCTCGGGCAAAGTCAAAACAGGAGCTTGTGTTAGTCTTGTCTTCAACTCCTCAAAGGCATTCTCCTGCTCTTGACCCCACACGAAATTCACGTCCTTACGGGTCAATTTTGTCAAAGGGGAGGCTATCTTGGAGAAGTCTTGAATAAATCTTCTATAGTAGCCCGCCAATCCTAAGAAACTACGAATCTCGGATGGCGTCTTTGGTGATTTCCATTGCATCACAGCCTCAACCTTTGCTGGGTCCACCATGATTCCCTCTGCATTTACCACGTGACCCAGAAATTGCACCTCGCGTAACCAGAAAGCACATTTGGAGAACTTAGCATACAGTTTCTCCCTTCTCAAAGTCTCCAATACTTCCCGAATGTGACCGGCATGCTCTTCTTTGCTTCTCGAATAAATCAGGATATCATCAATGAACACAATCACTGATTTATCTAACATCGGTCGACACGCTCGGTTCATCAAATCCATAAAAGCAGCTGGCGCGTTGGTCAAACCAAATGACATAACGAGAAACTCATAGTGCCCATAACGCGTACGAAAAGCTGTTTTAGGAATGTCCTGCTCCTTCACCTTCAACTGGTGGTAGCCAGATCGAAGATCTATCCTCGAGAACCAACTGGCACCCTGGAGCTGGTCGAACAAGTCATCGATTCTCGGTAACGGATACCGATTCTTTATTGTCAACTTGTTCAATTCACGGTAGTCTATACACATTCTCATGCTACCGTCCTTCTTCTTAACAGATAAGACCGGAGCACCCCAAGGAGAGATACTCGGTCTAATAAAGCCCTTGTCAAGCAACTCTTGCAGCTGTTCCATCAACTCCTTCATCTCCGTCGGAGCCAATCGGTACATCGAACAATTGGGGTATTGATGTGTCCACATCTTTTACGTAGGCCAAATAAGCACTACATCCACGCCTCATGCACTTTCCCGCCACCGCCATCGAAATCACCTTCGGAATCGTAGTAACCCGATCGCCATATATTGTCACCGGACTTCCGTCAGGCGCCATCAGTCTAATCATTTTCTTACGACACACTATACTCGCTTCATAGGTTGCTAACCAATCCATCCCTAGTATTACATCAACTCTACTTAGGGACATCACATGTATTTGGCAGCAAATCTATGACCTTCTAATTCGATGGTGCAGTCTCCTATCGTTTCGGAAATCCTAAAAGACTTACCTATGGCGGTTTCTATACCAAAGAGCTTACCAATACTTCTACTCCTAGTTAGCAACTTAGCATAGAAAACAATAGAAACAAAACTCTTTCTAGCTCTGAAATCAAACAACACGAAAGATAGAGTGTGATTTACTAGACACATACCTGTCACTATATCGGGGCCTGTCCCAGCCTACTTTGGCATTGTCGTGAAGACCCTGCGCCCTCTGCCCTTGGCTTCTTGCAATCCCTGCTTATATGACCCCTTCCACTACAGTTGTAGCACCGTACCACCCTACACTCTCTGGCCACATGACCACGCTTCCCGTATTTGAAACACACATAGGTCCCCCCTCTACATTCGCCAAGGTGTTCTTTGGCGCACTTACCACACTTCCTCGTCATAGCACCCGACGAAGCTGTACGCCGGTCCTCCATCCTTGCAACCTTTTTGTTGGGGGTGGTATTGTCACGTCCAACTCGCTTTCCACGCCAGTTCTTGTCATCGCTATTCTTCATGCTGTCTTCAATAGCAGTCGTCTCCTTCACCGCCCTAATTACCTCGGTCACCATGAACGGCAGAATTTCCTGTAAGGCCTGTTGGACTCCCTCCACAACAGCCTCTTTCATGGCGATCCTCAAACTAGTGCTATCATCGCTGCCCTCCAGGTAAGGGGCCTCAGGCTCTTCTAGTGCCATTTCAGCCGCCCTAGCCATGCTTCTCGTGACACGCGGTCCAGCACCACGTTCACCACGACCCCCACCTGGCAAACCTTAGAAGATCTACCGCTAGCCATCTTTCGACACCCACTGAAAGGTTCAAATACCAACACGATCATTCAAGGAAATAGCTCAGTTTATGTCAAGTATAGTAAGTTTATAATTACAGTGGCCAGTTGTGATTAGCCACTTACTTTACTCTTCATACCCTTAGCATTACCTGTCCTGACTACATTAGCATCTGAATCTAACAGTAC
Source organism: Flaveria linearis (assembly GCA_024085815.1). Classification (NCBI taxonomy): domain Eukaryota; kingdom Viridiplantae; phylum Streptophyta; class Magnoliopsida; order Asterales; family Asteraceae; genus Flaveria; species Flaveria linearis. Next base: position 27,808,051 of record CM044016.1, on the reverse strand, counting down.
ACATAAATTAAATAACACACGCACATAATACCGGTTAACTTTTAAGGAAAGAAATACCTGATGGCACGTAGCTACTCGGGCTGACATCCCACTTTCTGTCCCATTTTCAGTCTAAGTTTAGGTTTATTTTGAAAATATTTACCCAATTCACTTAAACTTTAGCTCTGATACCAACTTGTAAGGCCCCCTATCCCGGGAACCTCACAGTTGGTCGTTCACAGCATAAAACATACATATTATAAAGTTAAGCAGCGGAATTAGTTTTAACAAAACCCATTCATTCGTTTTAAATACTGTTGCTAAGCAATACATTCTAGTACATAGATCACAAAATAATTAGTCGAATGAATTACAAGACAACAGTATTGTCAAAAACATAAATGGATGTCAGTCTTGCCCGCCAAGTAGCCATCCCCGTGTGCCATCCTCAGCAACCTGTTACCTGCCAACTGGAAAATACATAAAAGTCAGCGTTGCTGAGTGAGTTTTAGTTTTGTAGTTAAAATACTTTACTTTTCATTCAAAAACCGTTCCTCATTTTCATAGGTGATCATACATCGTACGTACACATAGGTAATATTTTATTATCTTCACCATCGTTCAATTCATACTTTATCATTCTTCTCCCGGTCTTTTGCAACACATAGTTGCTCTACCATTAACGATCTCAAGGATCTCAAGACTTTTGGGTCTGTTGTGACACCGAGTCACTCACCCATTTCCAACCTCACTGGTTGTAGGTCTTCTGCGGGCTTTTGCAACACCAAGTTGCTCACCCATTAGCAATCTCAAGGATTGCAAGGCTTCTGCGGGCTTTTGCAACACCAAGTTGCTCACCCATTGGCAATCTCAAGGATTGCAAGGCTTCTGCGGGCTTTTGCAACACCAAGTTGCTCACCCATTGGCAATCTCAAGGATTGCAAGGCTTCTGCGGGCTTTTGCAACACCAAGTTGCTCACCCATTGGCAATCTTAAGGACTGCAAGGCTTCTGCGGGCTTTTGCAACACCAAGTTGCTCACCCATTGGCAATCTCAAGGATTGCAAGGCTTCTGCGGGCTTTTGCAACACCAAGTTGCTCACCCATTGGCAATCTCAAGGATTGCAAGGCTTCTGCGGGCTTTTGCAACACCAAGTTGCTCACCCATTATCAATCTCAAAGATTGTAAGCCTTCTGCGGGCTTTTGCAACACCAAGTTGCTCACCCATTATCAATCTCAAAGATTGTAAGCCTTCTGCGGGCTTTTGCAACACCAAGTTGCTCACCCATTATCAATCTCAAAGATTGTAAGCCTTCTGCGGGCTTTTGCAACACCAAGTTGCTCACTCATTATCAATCTCAAAGATTGTAAGCCTTCTGCGGGCTTTTGTAACACCAAGTTGCTCACCCATTATCAATCTCAAAGATTGTAAACCTTCTGCGGGCTTTTGCAACACCAAGTTGCTCACCCATTACCAATCTCAAGGATTGTAAGCCTTCTGCGGGCTTTTGCAACACCAAGTTGCTCACCCATTATCAATCAAGACTTTCGTTTATTCATTTACATTCCACTTTCCATTACCATTAATCTTCCACTATATTAATGATAATAATTCCTGTCTTGATCATGATTATTACACGTAGGGTCATACAATATTATTATTAATAAGCATATTAATAATAATAGCACTGATAATATTAATAAGCATATTAATATTAATCCCCATATCAGCCCTAATCATAACATTAATTAAAATATTAAGAAAGGGTATTAATACATTCAGACATAATCATTCGCATCCAATAAGGTCCAAGTCAACATTCCTGTGAAACCCTACTGCACGAACTCCAAGGGAAATATGTTAAAAAGTCTAAGCATTTTGGGCGTATGAGCCCTGTTCTAGGCGTTTCACCACTGTCGGACATATCAGCTACACTTAGAAAAATTTTCAGGCTCTGGGCGTATGAGCACTGCTGGGCGTATGAGCCCTGTTGGGCGTATAAGCCCTGTTGGACTTTTCATCCTACACTTAGAAAATATTTTCTGGTCATACGACCAGAATCCAGACTTTTCACCTTTTTACTTAGTTTTCAGACTCTTGGGTACTGTGGGACTCATGAGTCCTGTTGGACTTATAAGTCCCCATACTTAGCAAATTTTCAGACTTATGAGTCTGGTCATTTTAGAACTATTGGACACATTACCTGCTTAGTCTCATGACCATACTTAGAGTATTTCTAAGGCATGTCCCTGGGCGTATAAGCACTATTAGACTCATTAGTTTGTACTTAGTTATTCCAAGTCCAAATTTCAGGCATATTACTACTATTTGGGCTTGTTAGTCGTTTTAGTAACCTGCTCATATGACTAATTCATATTTCAAATTCCCAAACATCAGAATGCCTAGTACTAAACATATACACATGATTCTAGGCATAAATCTAACATAAACATAAACATACATACATTCATATCATACGGGTATTATACCCAAACTTATAAAAACATACTTACATGCATTTCCAGCCCCAAAACATTTAAAAACAGGTAAGAAGGGGTCTAGAACTCACCTTAGTTTGTCTTCGGGTTTTGGTATCTCTTCCTTGAACTTCTCAGTTGTTTCTAACACCTAAAACACACACACACATAGCACCGAACACACAAGACACATTTATAAGCACACATACGGTTCTAGAATCATCTAAAACTTCAAGAACTTGAGATTTCTTACCAAAAACTTCTAGTTTTCAGATTTCTCTTCAAAAATCCCGAGAGTTTTCTGCTCCTGCTGCTCTCTCTCTCTAAAAATATCAAATGAAAGGATACCCAGACAACGTGGGCGGCCATACCACCCTTTTCTATCAAAATTAATAGAAAGTTTGCCCCTTTGGCACTTTTGGTCCTTAGACAAAAGTAGACTTTTGTTTTCTTTCTTTTCTCTTTCTTTCTATTTCATTCCTTTAATTCCTTTAATAAGAAATTACGGGTGTTACATTTGATTATGTTTTAGTTTTGTTATGATTATTGCTTTAATGATTGTGTGGTGATATTTTTTTGGTGCTCTTCTACAATTTTTCTTCTTAAGTCTATATTGCTCTGAAATAAGAGTTGTTTACAATTTGGTTTAGGAATAAAGATCTAATATATTTTTTTACATTTCTAATCTTAGTTATAATACTTATGAGCTAAATTGAGTGGAAATAAAGTCTAAGGGGGCGTTTGGTTCATGAAATTTATTTGAATTAGAATTTGAATTGGAATTAGAAGGAATTGTATTTGGAATTTAAAATTTTTCAAAGCATTTGGAATGCAATAGAATTGGAATCTATAAAGGGAATTTAAATTTCAAATGTATTTCTAATGACAAAACACTTACAAAAGAAATAGAATTTATAATCGGTTACAAATCCCACCACCTCAATGACCACCGATCATCGCCGCTACATACCACCGACCGCGACCACCGACAATCGATCGCGACCACCAACCGCGCTCAACGACCGCGCCCGTTGCCGAAAACCGACCGTACCCCACCGCCGCCACAAACCAATATTGCCCGTCGTCGAGAACCAACAATTTCCAGCGTGCGCGTCTAAACCGACACGATTCGGAAATGGTGGTGGCCGACAGTCGACGGTTAGGGGTAGCAGCGGCGGTCGAGGCAACAGTGGGTGGCGGTGGTCGGCGTCTGTGTTGTGTGTTGTCGGTGGCGGTCGGGGGCGGTGACAATCGGGGCCGACGGCGGTAGGGGCGGCAGCGGTTAGGGTCGGCGACGGACAGCGTTGGTCGGCGGTCGGGGGCAGACAATGTCGGTTGGTGGTCGGGGGCGGACGGAGGCTGTCGACGGTCAGGGGCAGTGGTCGGCGGTCGGCGGCGGTGGTCGGCGGTCGGCGGCGGGGGTCGGCGGGGTCTGCGGATAACGCGGGGTTCGGCGTTGGCGGTCAGGGCCGACGGTCAGGGGCGTCGGTGGTTGGTTAGCGGTGGGCGGGGTGGTAGGTGGCAATCGATAGTGGAGGCGGGGGTCGGTGAAATTTGTAATCCTTTAATATTTGGAAGGATTTTGAAATCCTTTATTTGAAGAAATTTGATAGAGTTAATTCTAATTCCAATTCAAATTACTTTGTCAACCAAACACGTTAAAAATGGTATTCAAATTCCAATTACAATGAATTCCTACCAACTATACACAATGACCAATGAAATTTAGATTACAATTCTATTAAATTCATTCATACCAAACACCTCCTAAATCTTTGAAAACTACATGAGTCATGATAACATATCTCATATCAAATTAATAGTATAATTTATTATTACCCAGTCATAATAAATTTTGTTTTGCTCTCTAAGTTTTAACAAAAATAATTATTTTTATTAAAAAGATTAAAAACATCAAAACAATCAATTAACTTTAAAAGTTTCATCACTTGTTTTAATTTGAGTAAAAAGTTTCATCAATTCATTCAGTTTCAGTCCAATCTACATTCAAATAATTCATTCAGTTTCAGTCCAATCTACATTCAAATAATGTAACTTTTCTCTTAAAATAAACAAATAATTAAGAGTAAATTTCTATTTTGGTCCCTGAGGTTTTGGGGAATTTACTAGTTCAGTCCAAAAAGGAATCTTTGATCAAATCGTGCCCTATGGTTTATGTTTTATAACGAATTTGGTCCCTAACCCTAACGTCGTTCATAAAATCTGTTAAGTACATGCACGTGCCCCTCACGTGAGGGGCTTTTTCATCTTTTCCAACCCTCTATGCATTTTAAAACCCCCAAATCGTACGTACGTTGATTTCATCTTCTTTTCCCTCCTGTGTTCGTTGTTGTTCATCATCACCACCATGGTGATCTGTAAATGTGGTGCGCCTACTACGATTCACACCTCTTGGACGTCTGCAAACCCTAGTCGAAGGTTTCACTGTTGTTCACGCAAGGTAATTCATCTATTTTTTAAATTTTTTGCCTTGCCCTAACTCCCTTTCTGCAATTGCAGGTATGTGGTTTTGTAGCCCGGGCTAATCCTCCTGTCTGTGATAGTTGTAATGTTATTGTACCGGGGTTACTTAGAAAAATCAACCACAAGGCTGTTGAAAATCGAAGGCTTAAGTTAGTGGTTTTCATAAGTTGGATGTTGTTTTTTATGTATTTCTTTTCCAATTGACCTTAATTGGTGTAAAGGTCAAGCTTTTGGTTGAATGATAACTATGTATTGTTACTTTTGTTGGTGTAATGGAAATGTACTTGACTTTACATTGTATGTTACTTTGTTTCTTGAATTGGTAATATATTTATGTACTGTTAACATACAAGTGCTTGCAATGATCATTTACAAATTATAGAATATAAAGTGAAATAAGTAGAGTACTGCTAATATTAATCCCAAAAGTAATGGTTCTAATGACCAGTTACAAACATTCCAACCACACATTGTTCAATACCAACAACTACAAACATCCTTAAACACTGGACCCTACACTTCTACAAACCAAATAACCAAGGCAAACACACACTACACTTGATTTGCATCCTGTGTTGTTGTTGAAGCAGTTTTCAATTTGCAACCTCTTTTGTTGTGACCCTTTTGATTACATAGTGTACAAGTAACAGGCTTACCCTTCTTGGTCATCTTCCCACCAACACTTATTGTTTGTGACAACTCTTCAATTGATTTTTTTCTAGCTTTCTTGGGCCTTCCTATTTGGATGTGATGTTTGGGTGGTAACAATGAAGTAGGGCAAGCTGATGGAGTCCACATGTCTTTGCCATTGATTGGGTCAATGGTGTTCTCATAAACTTTCTTCCATGTGCTCAGCCAATATACCTCATCTACCCAAGACTCATGTATTCCAACATCTATCCCATTCACTCTCATATCCCAGTTAACAGCTACAGCATGCTTGCAAGGCATGCCTGTTAATTCCCATTTTCTGCAAGAGCAAGTCTTGGCACTCACATCCACAACACACTGGTCATTCCAAGATCCACTCACTTTCTTGGGTTGTGTTACAATTTTGACCTCCAATAAAAATAGGATTTACACCTGTACATATCACCCTAAACCTCAACTTATCATTTTTTATGATAGATAGTTGCCTCCTAGTGACTACAGCATGGCTTTTCACCAAAGTTTTTATATCCTCTTTGTTTTTGAAACACTGACCCACATAAAATGGAACTGCATCTAGATTCTTGGATTTCTTCTTTCTCTTTCTAAACTTATTCACAACAGTAATCAACAAATCTTCCTCATCTGTTCCACTATCAAAGTCATCTAGGTCGAATTCCTCATCATCCTCATCATCTTCCCCCTCATCAATATCATTCAACCCCTCATCAAAATTTGCTTTAAATGACCCCATGTCAACATCTACATGTTCAACCATGTTATCTGTGTCATGCAAATCTTCATCATCTGGTTCAGCTTCATCATGCCATGCATCATCATCATTTGGTTCAGCTTCATCATTTGGTTCAGCTTCATCATTTGGTTCAGCTTCAACATCATTCAATCCCTCATCACTTTGTTCCATTCCATAGTTGAAATCCATAAAAATTGTTCATTTGGACCCAGGGCATTCATACTTTGACCCTCACCCTGCTCTGTAGTTGTTTGACCCTCACCCTGCTCTGTAGTTGTTTCACCTTCACCCTGCTCATTCATAATTGGACCCTCACCCTGCTCTGTAGTATTTTCACCCTCACCCTGCTCATTCATAATTGGACCCTCACCCTGCTCAACCTGATTTTGAACCTCACCCTGCTCATTCGTATTTGGACCCCTACTTAATCCCCCATCTTGCACATTCACATTTGAACACACATTCTGCTCATTCACAATTGAACCCTCATTCAAAGTTAGAAGTGGTAGCTTTCTACAAGCTTTTCTTAAGGGTTTCAGTTTGGATGGTTTAGGCTGACTAGAACTCGTATCAGGAGGTTCTAATTCATAAATTTTAACTTTACTAGGGGACTTGTCAAATACATTGAGTCTTGATACCCAATGTTCTATATATACCTCAATGATCTTAAACCGTTCAACATATTGCAACATAGATATGACATCTTGATCAGTTCCTAGTGCTCTAATACCAAATTCTAAGTTCATATCAGGAACCTTATAATGATAAAACATTATTTGATCTTTAGGATAACCTAACTCTTGTACCATTGCATTTACCTCGATAACAGAGAATTCATCAGCATCGATCATGTCTACATAGTTGATCTTACCATCCACATAAGTTGTAGCTGGTTCCGTGATGAAAACTCCCCCATGAAATATCTTCAAACTGAATAAAGTAGGGTTGTCTCCATACGTAGCGTAGGGATCAAATCGTTCACCTGTAGGTCGAAGAAACCAAAGTGTAAGCACCATTCTTGCATCAAATCGTTCGCCTTCACTGATTCTTCAACATTTACAGTCAAGCCTTCATGAAATCTCCGAGAGGATCAATGGGAGTGGAAGGGTTTTAAGTTCAAGGGGTTTTAATGCATAGAGGGTTGGAAAAGACGAAAAAGCCCCTCACGTGAGGGGCACGTGCATGTACTTAACAGATTTTATGAACGGCGTTAGGGTCAGGGACCAAATTCGATATAAAACATAAACCATAGGGCACGATTTGATCAAAGATTCCTTTTTGGACTGAACTAGTAAATTCTCCAAAAACTCAGGGACCAAAACAGAAATTTACTCAATAATTAAACTTTTAAACATAAATTAAAATATTCATATTGTTGGATTGAAATAATATTTTTAAACTTTAAAAAGAATATATATATATATATATATATATATATATATATATATATATATATATTCAAAAAGTTAAAAGAGTAAAATTAAATTTAACCTTTTAAATTATTAACATCTTAGTAACTTCATGTCAATCCAACACAACTTCATGTTCCCATTAAAATAACAAATTAACACTTACAAGCAACTTTGCAAGACAACTTGTGGGTCAAGCTCAACAGCAGTTGATGTGAGGTGTCTGTGGACAGTAGCACTAGCACCCCCACATTAACGTTAGCATTAACATTAACATACATACATACACTCACATCCTTTCTTTCTCTCTGTAATACTCTCTCTCTCTCTCTCTCTCGTCATCGTCACTCACCTGCTACGATCCATCAAATGCGTTGAGGAAAACACCAGATCTGTTGCCCTAGATCTCCTACCATCTGCTTACAACCAATCATTCACCAATATTCCTGCTACATTCTCTGCATTCATTCAATTCAATTCAATTCAATTCAATTCGCCTTTGTTGATTACATCAACTCTCCAATCTCTCTGTTCGTGAATTTATACGGCTATATGAGTAATTGTTGTTTGTATTGATCGAATTCGGTAAGTTGCGGTGTTAGAATTTGGTGAACGAGTGTTGATCTGCTTTTTTTTTTGGAAAATCGTATTTGTGTTGTGGTGATTGAGTTGGTGTACTCTTGTGCTTGGTAAATCGTGAGGTTTTGTATTTTGATTTTGTGGAAGCGGTGATTAATTTGTTTGGTTTGTGGTTGAATTGATGTGTTTTTTTGGTGATTTCTACAGGCAGGTGTTGAGGTCTTGATTTATGATTGGGATTAGGAGGTGGAAGTAGATCTGCTTTGAAGTAAGAGTCGGATTATTAGAGCAGAGATGGCTGCGACTGTAGGTCGGGCGTATTCTTCCAGCAGCAATGGCAGTAGTCCTGCTACTAATGATCTGGTAGTTACTTCACTTGATCAATTATTTACTACACGTGGTCTGGTTAATAGTGATAATGCAAGTACATCTGTGAGTCTGTCAGGGCAAGGCTGGAACTTCCAGCTGCCCCATTTTGTTATTGTTTGTTTGCTTAAGAAATATGTTTGATTATGTTGTGGTGAACATAATTATGGTGGGACTTGGGAACAAGTTGAGATAAGTGGTTCAGTTGCAGTTCTCTTATTGTATGTCGATCTGTTGCTCTTGTGATCTTCATGTGAACTCTACTACTCTAGTTTGTTTCCTAATCTGAGGGTGTTTTAGAGGAAGATTGTATTCTTTAGGCCTATATGAATGGTACATGAGATGTATTCTCTTTCTGATTTAGATTTGCCGTGTGTGTGGGGGGGTGGGGGGGTGGGTGGGGGTGTTGACATAACTTCTCTTTAGTTCTAACAAGAAGGGAAATTATACCAAAAAGAAAGTAGAAACATCAATTGTCCTTGTCCCCTAATGTATGTTGTCCTCTGTTCTTTCTGCTGATATACTTTCAACACTTGGATAATGTTTAACCGATCAACCATGACGGCTGAAACTTGACTGTTTCAAAACTGATCTGAAGATATCACAGTTCTTCAAATTGCTGGGCTATGCTGCTATGGGATAGCAAAGGAAAAAAAAATATTAAGATAGCTTGTTATATCTTCAAGTGAAGGGGCTGTACTTGTATCTTACAACTACTGACAGTATTTTTTTTTTCCTGTACTATATGCAGGATAGAAATGGGGATACTAGACTTCATGACATGGAGCCTGCAACTCCGCAATCCCTTATAAAGATGGGCTCAAGGTCAGTTTAATTAATTCATGCCACTTGTTCTCTCTCTCCAATAGATATTTCCACATCTTGTTTGTTTTCCTAAAATGGAGTGTCCTTAAAAGTGGTTAATTATACTTATGCATGAATCTTTTCCTGGGTTTACTTGGAGTTCCTTCCGTGTTCTCACGCTCTTTGTTTTGGGTAACCTAGTCAAGTGCACCTTTAGACGGCCAAATTTGCTAGCAAGTGAACCATAGTATCATGTCTAATGCAAAGTCTGAATGTTAAGTTGCAATTTTTCAATTCATAAATCTCGGCAGTCAATTAACTCTCTTTAGTTTGAGGTGCCGACAAAAGAGTACGTTATTGCCGGAATAGAGAATTATATAACTTATGGGAAACTTTCTACTGCAGACCACAGTTTCTGTAATGAAAATTTGTACCATTTTGTTTGCGGCAATCATACAGACCTATACTTCCATTCACCTGTCTCTCTTATAAGTTCAGAAATCTGTGGCTGCTTTTGTCGATTAGTCATCCTTTGCTGCTTTTATTTGGTCATCTTTTGCATACACTTCTTAAACTATTTGTGGTAAAGGATGTAGATTTATAATGTTCAATTCAGTTTTAGTTGAAGGTCAGTTGTTAAAGGCACGAGGCGCACTCTAGGCGACTTGTTGGGACCACAGCCTAGGCGAGAAGCGCAAAAAAAAAGCGCAGGACTAAGAAAAAAAAGCTCACTAAAATAAAAAAAAATTTAAAATTTATTATGTAATGAAAAAAAACACTTCTTTCCAATACAAAAAATTTCAAGACCATAATCTTCAACATAAAGTACTAAAATCATCTCAAATACCAAAAAACTCCAAAAACAAAATGTTCATACTTGAAAACAAATAGTTCGTAAAGTAATAAATTGTAAAACTAGAATAGCCAAAATTCATCATTATTTAAAATCTTCGTCTTCCTCCACTTCCTCATAATCTTCATCAATCAAATTTCTTGAAGTAGAAGGCTTTAAAAAATATTTATTACCATTTACAGTACGTGAACGATTTGGAGAGGGATTTATTGCCTTTTTAAGTGAAGCGCTGTATTTGGGACTGGCCTTATTTTGTGGCCTAGTCCCACTAGGCGACAACTTTTAAAACTATGGTTGAAGTATTGGTGCATATTTCCTGATATATAACAATTATCAAATGAGATACTGGCATTACAAGAGGAAAATGGCATGAATGATTACCAATGCAAATTTAATTGTCAAGAAAGATTATAAAACTCTATGTTATCGCCAAACTTTTAACTAACTATGAGTAGACTAGATGCCGGGTGACCTGTTTGATGCATCATCCCATAAATGTAATTTTCTTATGATTATTCCAGTGTCTTATATACATTTTTTATAAGTTCTAAAAAACGGGATCATTATAGGCCAGCTGTATATATGTTGAATGTTCTATTTCTGCACGCAGAGGGGGCAGTAACATGGAGGATCCAGATGGGACATTAGCAAGTGTTGCCCAATGCATCGAGCAATTGCGACAAAGTTCATTATCTGCGCAAGACAAAGAGTATAACTTGAGGCAGTTACAAGAGCTGATAGATACACATGGAAATGCATTTAGTGCTGTAGGTTCTCATTCTCAAGCAGTTCCAGTATTGGTCTCTCTCCTAAGATCAGGATCACTGGGAGTAAAGATGCAAGCATCTACTGTTTTAGGCTCACTGTGCAAGGAGAACGAACTACGGGTCAAAGTATTGCTCGGGGGTTGCATTCCTCCGCTTCTTGGCCTTCTTAAGTCAACTTCATTGGAAGGGAGAATTGCAGCTGCAAAGACCATTTATGCTGTTTCTCAAGGTGGAGCCAAAGATCATGTTGGCTCCAAAATCTTTTCCACTGAAGGGGTTGTGCCAGTGCTGTGGAAGCAGCTAGAAAAAGGGCTCAAGGGTGGACATTTAGTTGATGATTTGTTGACTGGAGCTTTAAGAAACCTTTGCAGCAGCACTGAGGGATTTTGGTCTGCAACAATTCAAGCCGGGGGAGAGGATATACTTGTAAAGCTACTTACAGCTGAGGAATCCAGCACTCAAGCAAATGTTTGTTTCCTGCTGGCTTCCATGATGATGGAGGACGCATCTGTTTGTAATAGGATAATAGATGCTGAAGCTACAAAACTACTTCTTAAACTATTGGGGCCTGGTAATGAAGCTCCAGTAAGAGCACAGGCAGCAGCTGCTTTAAAATCACTTTCAGCTCAGTGCAAAGAAGCAAGAAAGGAGATTGCAAGTTCTAATGGTATCCCTTCTCTTATCAATGCTACTATAGCTCCTTCTAAGGAGTTTATGCAAGGTGAGCATGCACAAGCTTTACAGGAAAATGCAATGTGTGCTCTTGCTAATATATCTGGAGGCTTGTCTTATGTAATTTCAAGCCTTGGTCAAAGTCTTGAATCATGCACCTCACCTGCACAGATAGCTGATACATTAGGGGCTTTAGCTTCTGCTCTTATGATATATGATATCAAAGCAGAAACTACTAAAGCATCGGACCCTACGGATGTTGAGTTGACATTAATCAAGCAGTTTAAGCCGAATTTACCTTTTCTGGTTCAGGAACGCACTATAGAAGCTCTTGCAAGTTTGTATGGAAATGCTACACTCTCAAGCAGACTTGCTAATTCTGACTCAAAACGTTTGTTGGTTGGTTTAATCACCATGGCAACCAATGAAGTTCAGGATGAGCTGATAAGATCTCTACTTATTCTGTGCAAAAATGAAGGTAGTCTGTGGTATGCTCTTCAGGGGCGAGAGGGCATTCAGATGTTGATTTCTCTTCTTGGACTTTCATCAGAGCAGCAACAGGAGTGTGCTGTTGCATTGCTTTGCCTTTTGTCCAATGAGAATGATGACAGCAAGTGGGCCATCACTGCTGCCGGTGGCATACCCCCACTTGTTCAAATTCTTGAAACTGGATCTGCAAAAGCTAAAGAAGATTCTGCAACAATTCTAGGCAATCTTTGTAATCACAGTGAAGATATACGAGAATGTGTTGAGAGTGCTGATGCTGTTCCTTCTTTGTTGTGGCTTTTAAAAAATGGAAGCTCAAATGGGAAAGAGATTGCTGCAAAGACTTTAAACCACTTGATTCACAAATCAGACACAGCAACTATAAGTCAACTTAATGCATTGCTAACCAGTGATCTTCCAGAATCTAAGGTTTATGTTTTAGATGCTTTAAAAAGTTTGCTTTCTGGGGTCCCACTTGCTGATTTATTGCGTGAAGGTAGTGCTTCAAATGATGCAATCGAGACAATTATCAAGATTCTAAGCTCTACAAAAGAAGAGACTCGTGCCAAGTCAGCGTCGGCTCTTGCTGGCATCTTTAATACTCGAAAGGACTTGCGTGAAAGCAGCATTGCAGTTAAGACTCTTTGCTCTGTGATGAAGCTCTTAAATTCTGAATCTGAGTGCATATTGGCAGAAACTTGTGGATGCCTTGCTGCAATATTTTTATCTGTAAGAGAAAACCGTGAGATGGCAGCTGTTGCTAGAGATGCACTAGCTCCATTGCTCACACTTGCCAGCTCTACAGCTGTCCAAGTTGCAGAACAGGCTCTATGTGCATTAGCAAACCTTCTGTTGGACTCTGAAGTTTCAGAGAATGCTGTTCCTGAAGAGTTCATTATGCCTGCCACTAGAATTTTACATCAAGGTAATGCAACGGGTAGGACCCATGCAGCAGCAGCAATTGCTCGGCTTCTTGACGCACGTCAAACAGATTCTGCTTTAACTGACTATGTGAATCGCAGTGGAACAGTCCTTGCACTTGTATCTTTCATCAAATCCACTGAGTGTGGTTCTGTTGCCATGTCAGAGGCACTAAATGCACTCGCTATTTTGTCAAGACTGAAAGGTTCATCTGAGCACATCAAACCTGCATGGGCAGTGTTAGCTGAATATCCGGATAGCATAAGCCCCATTGTTTCATGTATTGCTGGTGGAACTCCTCTCTTACAAGACAAGGCAATAGAAATTTTATCAAGGCTTTGTCATGCACAGTGTGTAGTCCTAGGAAATGCAATCACAAGTATTTCTGGTTGCACTTCATCTATTGCAAGTAGGGTGATCCATTCCTCAAATGCAATGTTGAAAATTGGTGGAACTGCACTTCTTGTTTGTGCAACAAAAGTCAATATTCAAAGTGTCATGGAGAATCTCCATGAGGTACAACTACATACACGTCTAATACAATCACTCGTTTCAATGCTAACTTTGCCAAAAGGTTCTCATTTGGGAGATATGGAGGACAAAAACTTTGTTAGTATCTGCAGAGGTTCTGAAGAAGCAATGACCAGTGAAAAAGAGACAAGTACGTCAACTATATATGGCACTAATATCGCTATATGGCTGCTATCTTCTATTGCTAGTCATGATGACAAAAGTAAAGTTGAAATTGTGGAGGCTGGAGCTGTAGAAATCCTCACTGAGAGGATCTCTCAGTGTTTGTCGCAACAGTATAGTCAGGTACGTAGTTTCTTATTTTCTTTTGATTCAAAACGTAACCAAATTTGTTGATGCCACTTCTTTGTTTATATTTCAAGCTTCCAGATTTTCTTACATAATGGATAATTGTAGTATTTATTGTTAGCATTCCTGGTGTTTGCATTATGCATCTTTGGCAAAGCTAAATTGCCTCAAGAAAGATTGAAAGTTTGATACTCAACCTTTTGTACCATGAATGCTTAATGTGTTGTGTTTCATGCAGTTTGATGTTAACGAGGATAGTAGCATCTGGATTTGTGCACTACTACTAGCAATTTTGTTTCAAGATAGGGATATCATACGTGCAAATGCGACAATCAAAGCCATACCGACCCTTGCTAGTTTGTTGAGGTCCGAGGAGTCAGCCAATAGATATTTTGCTGCACAAGCGACAGCAAGCCTAGTCTGCAATGGAAGCAGGGGAACCCTTTTGTCTGTTGCCAACTCAGGGGCTGCAGTCGGTCTCATTTCATTGCTTGGATGTGCTGATGCTGATATACGTGATCTCCTGGAGTTGTCAGAAGAATTTTCTTTGGTTCCTTACCCAGAGCAGGCTGCCCTTGAGAAGTTGTTCAGAGTTGATGATATCAGGGTTGGTGCTACTTCTAGGAAGGCAATACCAGTTCTTGTTGATCTACTCAAGCCCATTCCCGATCGTCCAGGGGCCCCTTTTCTGGCACTAGGGCTTCTAATTCAGCTTGGAAATGACTGCCCTTCAAATAAGATTGTTATGGTCGAGTCGGGAGCTTTGGAAGCTTTAACAAAGTATCTTTCACTTGGTCCACAAGAAGCAACAGAGGAAGCTGCAACTGATTTACTGGGTATTCTATTTAGCACTGCTGAAATATGTAGACATGAATCTGCATTTGGTGCTGTTACTCAACTAATAGCTGTCTTAAGAATGGTGGAAGGGGTGCAAGGTATAGTGCTGCTAAAGCACTAGAGAACGTATTTTGTGCTGATCACATTAGAAATGCTGATTCTGCCAGGCATGCTGTCCAACCCTTGGTGGAAATTCTAAATACTGGGTTGGAGAAAGAGCAGCATGCTGCTATTGCTGCACTAGTCAGACTATTGAGTGATAATCCATCAGGAGCACTTGCTGTTGCAGACGTTGAAATGAACGCAGTTGATGTTCTTTGCAGGATTCTTTCATCTAATTGTTCAATGGACTTGAAAGGTGATGCCGCGGAGTTGTGTTGTGTACTTTTTGGAAATACGAGAATTAGATCCACAATCGCTGCTGCTCGCTGTTTGGAACCTTTAATCTCTCTGCTTGTATCCGAGTTAAGTCCTGCTCAGCATTCGGTTGTACGTGCACTTGATAGACTTGTAGATGATGAAAATTTGGCTGAACTAGTTGCTGCACATGGTGCAATAATTCCTCTTGTAGGCCTTCTGTATGGCAAGAATTATATGCTTCATGAAGCATGTTCCAGAGCTCTTGTTAAGTTGGGAAAAGACAGGCCATCCTGTAAGATGGAAATGGTAAAAGCTGGTGTGATTGAGAGTGTACTTGATATCTTCCATGAAGGCCCACCGGATTTTCTGTGTGCTGCTTTTGCGGAATTGCTCCGAATATTAACCAACAATGCTACTATAGCAAAAGGTCCATCTGCAGCAAAAGTAGTTGAACCCCTCTTCATGTTGCTATCTAAGGCAGAGTTTGGACCTGATGGGCAGCATAGTGCTTTGCAGGTTCTGGTGAATATCCTGGAGCATCCGCAGTGCCGTGCTGATTATTCTTTGACTTCTCACCAAGCTATTGAACCTCTCATCCCTTTACTTGACTCTCCTGCTCCAGCAGTCCAGCAGTTATCAGCCGAGCTTTTATCCCATCTGCTTCTGGAAGAACATTACCAGAAGGATCCTATTTCACAGCAAGTAATTGGCCCATTAATGCGTGTCCTTGGTTCTGGTATTCCCATTTTGCAGCAAAGAGCTGTAAAGGCTCTTGTCAGCATTGCAGTGACATGGCCTAACGAAATTGCAAAAGAGGGTGGTGTTGCTGAGCTGTCAAAAGTCATACTGCTTTCTGATCCTTCTCTTCCTCACACATTGTGGGAGTCTGCTGCTGCTGTTCTATCTAGTATTTTACAGTTCAGTTCTGAGTTTTATTTGGAAGTACCTATTGCGGTGTTGGTACGATTACTTCGTTCAGGCTCTGAAGCCACTGTTATCGGTGCATTAAATGCTCTTCTAGTACTCGAGAGTGATGATTCCAGTAGTTCTGTAGCCATGGCCGAAAGTGGTGCAATTGAGGCTCTTTTGGAACTGCTGAGGTGTCATCAATGCGAGGACACTGCTGCAAGGCTGTTGGAAGCTTTATTAAACAATGTTAAAATCAGAGAAACCAAAGCAACCAAATTAGCTATCTTACCACTATCACAGTACCTTTTGGACCCACAAACTCAAGCTCAACAAGCTAGATTGTTGGCAACTCTTGCTCTTGGAGATTTATTTCAAAACGAGACTCTGGCAAGATGTAGTGATGCTGTTTCGGCATGTCGTGCTTTGGTGAATGTGCTCGAGGATCAACCTTCAGAAGAAATGAAAGTTGTAGCTATTTGTGCTCTGCAGAATCTTGTGATGTATAGTCGCTCAAACAAAAGAGCTGTTGCAGAAGCTGGTGGTGTCCAAGTTGTACTTGATCTGATTGGTTCAAGTGATACAGATACTTCAGTCCAGTCTGCAATGTTTATTAAGCTTCTTTTTTCTAACAATACCATCCAAGAGTATGCCTCCAGTGAGACTGTCAGAGCTATAACCGGTAAAATAGATCCTTACTTTTACTTGGTTACATCTTTCTTTGCCCATATTTTCACTGGATCTAAATTATTATATGCTTTATCTAGTAATACTACATTTGCAAATTGCAAATAGTTTAAGAAAATCTTTTATATAATATGCATTTTTGTAGTAATTCTAATTTGAAAGATTTAGTAGTAGGGCGATGAGACATGTATCCTTATATTATGTACCCTCAAAACAAATATCTGACAAATAAAAGTTAACTTAGAAAAATACTAATTATTTAGATGCAGGTGACTTGTGTCTGATGTTAAAACAAAAAGTAATGATTCATTAAAAAATATATAAGTTTTGATCATTACGTAAAAGTTATTACTATAATATAAATCATGTAAACTGTATTATGATGTTATCTTGAGTGCCAAATTGGAAATTTGTAAAGCATGTATTATCCTGTGAAATAATTAGTTGATGTGTAATGATATGCAATATCTTCTTTGCAATATAATTGAAAACTGAATTATTCCATAAACTTCTACTTGTTTTTCTGAGAAAGTGGTATAAACAGTTCAAAATCTGAGATAAATTGACAGCAAATCAAGATTTTTACTGTCAATAAATAAATAGGAAATATAATAGAAACCCTAAAAACTGTAGTTGGTTACAAATGATGAAATCTAAGGGCTAGAAATAGTCTTGTACAAATGTAAGCCTCAAACTTCTTATAATGTATGCTGGCTTACCTTATTTCAATGTTCTTAATATGAATGATTTATTTGGTTTCTGATGACTTTCTATGTTTATAAAGTAAAGTGGACTACTTTTGTAACAGTCTGTTATTAGTTTAATCTTTTAATTTTAAATGGTGGCGCAGCTGCTATCGAAAAGGATTTGTGGGCAACGGGAACAGTGAATGAGGAGTATTTGAAAGCCCTAAATGCACTTTTTGGTAACTTCCCACGGTTGAGGGCCACAGAACCTGCAACCTTGAGCATTCCACACTTGTTGACATCCCTCAAGACTGGATCAGAAGCAACTCAAGAAGCAGCATTGGATGCACTATTTCTTCTGAGGCAAGCTTGGTCTGCATGCCCAGCTGATGTGTCCAGATCCCAATCAAATGCTGCTGCAGATGCAATACCCTTGCTGCAGTACTTGATCCAGTCAGGGCCACCCCGATTTCAAGAAAAGGCTGAACTTTTGTTGCAGTGTTTACCTGGGACATTGACTGTAATAATCAAACGTGGAAACAACATGAAACAGTCTGTGGGCAATCCAAGTGCTTACTGCAAGCTCACGCTTGGCAACACTCCATCAAGGCAAACCAAGGTACCACATTGATACTTAACTCCAAATACCATGACTTCTGAAATATTGTTCATGCTCTTATATTGGGTGTGCTTCATTTCTGCATTCTAAGTCATGTAGTTTTAACGTGGTCCAAGTTTGACTGTATTCCTGAATTGTTGGTAAAAATTATGGAAGATGTAAGATGAACATTTTGTCCTTTCTAACAAGTAACAATAAGGCTAGACGGAACTCCTGCCAATTTCTGATAAAAGGGGAATGGATTTTTCAGTTTACAAAAATTTTAGAATATAGGGGTAAAACTAAAGCTAATAGAAAAGCATAGTTCTTTGGTCTAGAAGGATAACAATATAAAGGAGGCTTTTGTAGATTACAATGTTAGGCTTGATGACGAGTATGTTCATGCTTTGTACTTGGATTTTTGTACATAAATTTCAAATATTACATCTATACATATATGCACATACATGTAAGTGTATGTATGTATGTATGTATGTATGTATGTATGCATGTAGAGGTGGCAAAATGGCTGGGTCAAGCATGTTAGGTAACATGTCAAAACAAACGGCCTCCGTCAAGTTGACAAAACATTTTTTGTCTGTTAGCATTTCCATTTAATATTTGATGTGATGACTATGATTACAAAACAATATTGTTAAAATAATAGTTTTCTTTTTGTATAAATGATTTAGGAGGTTGTATGCATTACATTTTTTGACTTTGTGTAAGTTTGGTGGTTGTCTGGTTCCCCTTCAAGCTAATTTTTTTTTGTTCTGATACATTTGAGATCAAACACCCTTTAAGCTATTTTTCTTTTGTTCTGACACATCTGAGATCAAACACAACTGAAATTGACCTGCTAATTCTTTCCTCTATATGCATGTATATATTTGTAGCACCTTCTATCACCACCTTAATTGACACATGTATCACATATCTGTGTCTCCGTATTTTGGTCCTAACAAGTTCTGTTGTTCTATTTGTTTTTCAGGTTGTCTCAACAGGCCCTAATCCTGAATGGGACGAGAGCTTTGTTTGGTCCTTCGAGAGTCCTCCAAAAGGCCAGAAATTACATATCTCTTGCAAAAATAAAAGCAAGATGGGGAAGGTAAGTCTTTCAGCATAAGTTAGTTTCCAAAATCATGAGCGATACAACTTATATTATTATATAGCAAAGACTATCAAAAGAACGCAAAGGGTTGGGGTAATTTAGTGTGCAATTACAAACATGTTGGCTGCTAAATTGGTCTCTATTGGATGTGGCATAATGTGCTGGTTTTGTGGATTGGGCATTGGGTTAAATGTTAAACGTTTTAGAACATGTTGAGATGTGTTTGGTTTGGTAGGGTTGACCTAGAAACACTTTTGTACATTTTCTTTAACTTTTTCGATGAATAATTTGTCAAATATGATTGCAAAATATATCGTATAACAAGCATAATCTTTTTTTTCTTTAATTAAAACAATTAAAAAGGTTATATGCATCTGAAATAAAGTTTTGATGACTTTTGACATGTTCAACCCATTCGACTTGTTTCCTTTAGAGCTGAACTTTCATTATATTTTAGTAAAATAATTTTACACAAATTAAATGATTTGTAAGTTAACATTTATTTTTGTGCTTGTAGAGTTCATTTGGCAAAGTAACGATACAAATTGACCGAGTCGTGATGCTGGGGGCAGTGGCTGGTGAGTACACTTTGCTACCCGAGAGCAAAAGTGGCGCATCAAGGAATCTTGAAATAGAATTTCAATGGTCAAACAAGTAACATTCCATCAAAGCCTGTTTGTATATAACTTTTTGAAAGATTTGTGATTGTTATGTTTTGTAGATTTCAAAGTATAGCTTCAAGAACAACCATTTCCTGTAATTGTGTTGTAACCTAGGTCATGTCGGATGCTATCATCGACCTGTTTTGCTTTGGTTTTTGTCTTCATTGGTTGTGAGATATGTGGCGAGTCTTTTTCTTTATATGACAATCACCAACGTAACGAAAACTTGTTGGATGAATCAAGTAATATATTTTGGTTGTTTGTCATTGTTTCTAAACTGCTATTTACCCTTTACAATTTGTTTCCTGACATGCATTTTGCCAGCTTCATTGTGCTTCTAAGATGAGTCCGGGTCTCTTTGGAATCAACCTCTTTTATTCTATGGGATAGAGGAAGAATTGACATTATTTCACCCTCCTTAAATCTTACTACCGAATGTGTCGAGTGGGATGTTACTGAGTATGTATGTTTGAATGTTCATTATGCTTCTAACATGACAATTTTGTATTTTAAGTGACTAGTTACATATCATGTATTAATTTGGAGATAAGCTTCATTTGTTAGTCATTGTTATTCATATGTTTATTAACTTGTTAACCTTGATACTCAAATTTATTCTGGAGTTTAAAATTTTAATTCTGATTACTTATTTCCTTGAGAATATGCAAGGAATTTTGAAGTGTATTCCTCCTCCAATTATAGAAATACTAAATTTAGATAAAAGGTAACTAAGGAAATCTTTCTATAAAAAGAAAAGTGAAAGTAAACCCCTCATTTGACCTTAAATGAAATACCCAATCAAAAGCATATGACGAACCATTTTTCTCTCTCTCTAAACTCACTTGGTGCACCCAACCTAAACCATTTTATCACCATCGAAAAGTATACATTGGTGCACTCTCTCGAACCATGGCTCAAGCCATGGTCTTGATATGGGCATGCTATTGCGCGCTTTTCGCAATCAAGTGTGTCAATTGTCTAGGCGTGAATTGGGGTACTCAGGCATCCACACCCTTGGATCCTAAATATGTCGTTCAAATGCTAAAAGACAATAAAATTAAGAAAATCAAGCTTTTCGATTCTGACCATTGGACTGTTAGTCACTTTGCGGGCACCGATATTGAAGTCATGCTTGGTATCCCAAACGTTAATCTCAAAGAATTTAGCAAAGACTATGATGCCGTCGAGGATTATGTCAAAGAAAATGTTAGCGATCATTTGCGTGATCATGGTGGTGTTAATATCAAGTAAGACACACGTGTTTGTATATATGAATATATGTACGTATATGTGCATCCACGCATGCATGCATGATGCGTGCGAGCATGCATGTATATGTGTGTGCATGCAGGAAGCGTGCGTGCATAAATACATGCATGCATGGCTATGCGTTATATTGTTGATGAAAACTAAATAATGATCAGTAATACAGATATATAGCCGTTGGAAACGAGCCGTTCTTGAAAGCATACAAAGGCGCCTTCGAGAAAACCATTTTCCCAGCCCTAAAAAATGTACAAAAAGCACTCGATAAAGCCGGTCTAGGCAACAAAATCAAAGCCACCATCCCTCAAAACGCCGACGTCTACGACTCTGGCTCACAAGGTCCGTCAGCCGGAAGCTTTAGGCCTGAAATCCGTGATCTAATGACCAAAATATCAAGATTTCTCGCCCACAACAACTGCCCGTTCATGGTTAACATTTACCCTTTCCTCAGCCTTTACGAAAACGACGATTTCCCAATCGAATTCGCCTTCTTCGACGGTGGAGGCAAAGGCGTTCAAGATCAAAACATTCGATACACCAACATGTTAGACGCCAACCTTGACACGCTCTCGTACTCCCTCAAGAAAGCCGGTGCTCACGACGTGAAAATCATCGTCGGAGAGATCGGCTGGCCGACAAACGGCCACAAACAAGCCAACATAAAAATGGCTCAAAAGTTCTATAACGGCTTGTTGAAAAAACTATCAACAAACAAAGGAACACCCTTAAACCCGGGGTACATCGAGGTCTATCTCTTCAGTCTAACCGACGAGAACAAGAAGAGCATCGCCCCGGGATTCTTCGAACGCCACTGGGGGATATTCCGCTACGACGGTCAGCCAAAGTTCCCTATCGATTTCTCGGGCGAGGGTAACGAAAAGATGCCAGTGGGTGCTAAAAATGTTAAGTATTTGAGCAAACAATGGTGTGTTTTAAACGATGATATGAAGAATATGAGTAAAGTGAACAATGATTTAAGTTATGCATGTAGTTTGAGTGATTGCACGAGTCTATCATATGGATCAACATGCAATAAACTAAGTGAACGAAAGAATGTTTCATATGCATTTAATATGTATTTCCAGATGAGTCAACAGAGTGTGGAGGCTTGTGATTTCAATGGGGCTGCAAAGATTACGAATAAGAATTATTCGACTGATGAGTGTCTTTTTCCTTTGGAGTTGATGAGTGGTGGTTGTAGGAATGTTGTTGGAATGATGACTTTTGTAGTTAGTTTTTTTAGCTTGTTACTGTTGTTGTAAAGGGTGGTGGTAGTGTGGATGTACGTAGATCATTTTATTTTAGTGATGCTAAACTTGATCATTGTGCAAAAGTGTTCGGGAAGTTTTTGGATTTTTAGGTGGTTTGAGATTTTGATCCGTAATTTTAGGTTATTTTTAAAAGAGTTTGAATGGTTAATGTGCTAGGAGCAAACTCAAGGCTGATCGAAGATATAGGGTAAAAAGTCTGTTCGCGATCGGGAACAGTTTTCAAACCCGACCTGATCTAACAAGACAAATTGGTTTCAATTCAAACTGTTCTGAACCCGACCCATCCTTAGTTCTTCACCTATCTCGAGGTTCTATGGCATTGCTCGAACTGAACCGCTTTCAACTATTATAATTTAATAAAAGAAAAACTATACGTCAATCGATGTTTTTGAACTATTTTTTCTTTATCTTTTTAATTATGTTATCATCCATATGTTAGTATAAATAGGCAGTGGATTTGTTGGTTGAATCAGAGCACTCAAACACTCAAACACAATGTACTTAAAAATGTTTGAAAAAAGGCTTTCAAAATGGGATAGGCTATCTAGCAACATTTAGCAACATTTTAAGTGTTGAAAACTTTGTTATCTTCTTTGAGTGCCTCGTATGATATCATATCATGTTTATTAGAGATCGGGGTGGACACACAATTACTCATTAGAGTGGCACGTCACACTCTCCCCACATGAAATTAGGGATCTTTCTCGCTTTCTGAATGCTTCTTGTCACATCCATTAATGTGCGGTTACGTCTTTCCACCACACCATATCGTTGTGGTGTACACAACATGTAACGCTTTCCATCTTATTTGTTCCATGATCTAAGTTATATTTGGTCTACCCAATTTGATCAATCAGCCAAGATTCTGACATGATATATATGTAATTATTGTGCTCCATCTAATGGTATTTTTATGGGGATTCTATCTATCACGGTAGGATTCCTCGACATCTATTAAATGTCAAGTACTATATGGTCAATTGTAAAAGCTTTACAAGGCCAAAGTCTGTAAATATCGTTAACTAACTAGTTGTGCATTAGCACGCTAAGACTAGTATTAGTAAACAAACACATGTAGTCTAATGATTTATCCATATTAACCTTTAATTAATCTCTTTTTTATCCTAGATTAATTCTTTCTTCCATGTTAGCACTGGTATTAGAGTTAAGCACTCCTTCTCTCGTGACCACATTTCCAATGAACAATCAAAATGTCGTTGATTATAGTTCCATGTGCCTTTGCAATTAACCATTCCTAAATGGATGGTAAATAATTTTCTTTATCCCTCAGCTTAGAAGGAAAGATCCTACTTTTACTATGATGAAAAACTAACACAGGTTATAATTTGTTGCTTGAAAACTTATAGAGGTGTTTTACTATAGGTTGACCACAAACTTGGAGCCAACCTATCAATCTTACTTAGTGGTAGTATAAAACTTCATATCACTCTTTGAGGTTGTTTGGTAGCCCTTTTTGATGGTCAATAAGAGTATCTCTTAATGGTCCATAAGCTCTTAATGGTTAAGATGTAATCTTAAGTTTGAACTGTTAAGAAGTAACCATTAAGATGTTACCTTTTAACTATTCAGACTTATGGTTACCTCTTAACCATTAAGAGGTTTTGAACAATTAAGAAGTAGTCTTTTAATGACCATTAAAAGGCTAACAAACAGCCCCACTGAATGACACACTATCAAGCTTTATATGAAATCCCACCACCTTTACATACTTCTTGTGTTCTAGTTTATACACCCATTGCAGTCATACATGATCTACTAGAAGAAAGTAAAGCGATGATCGTCACATTGAATTATTCCTTGCATCATGCATGCAACCACATGAAGCAACAAGTTGATTTAAATCGGAATGATGGATTTTTACTATGGGCACTTGCGCTTTTTTAAAATTACACTTGTACATGCAAGGTACTCTTTGCACTAAAAAACATTCAAAGCGTTCTCTATAATATTTTGGTCCTTTCTATATTTTTGAAGTGTATCATTACAACTTAGTACTTGGATCTACCCAAAGAGTACTCCAGCCACCATGTTTTCACGCCTCCCTCTTAGATATGGCACATTGGTCCCTACTGACGCTGGGGTGCGAAAGCACATGTATTCGTACTAGTTTCTCAAGTGGTACCATAGAAGGAGTTCAATCACTACTAATTGGTATCTTTAGCTATGCATTCTAAATGGCATAATTGGGAGATTGATTCCTCAATCTTCAAAGAAAACCGACTCCTTTGATAGTTGTTCTAAAGAATCAATTCAGTCAGCTCCAGAGCTAGGAGTTCTATGTCTAGGTTGAGAAGAGTCCTTTTAGTTAATCTTAGATGCTACCCTACTTATCTCAGATCTACCGTATGGCCACTAGTAAAGGACTCTCATGTTCATGATCAAAGCTTAACTATTATTAATCGTAAGCTTTCTAAAAAGAGTAATGTTGCAACAATAATTATAGTAGGCTTTGTTCTAGATCAAATTTACTAGTTTTAATGAAATGGAGGTCGTGTCATTTCATTAGTTATTGATTTATATTTTACACATGAAATTATACTTATCGTAAAAATAGTCTAAACTTAAAATAATACCATTATCTTTATCGATAAAAAAATAGCCTAAGCTTAAAACAACGAGGTTTTTTTTTCTTGACGTTTATGTATGAAGACTTTTTATTTCTTATATTTAAGTATCAAAATTTAAATTATTATCATATTTGTATTTGTTATGGACTTTTGCACACTTATTTCTATATTTCAATAGTTTATAGCATTCAGCTTTAACAAAATGGCCCCCCGATTGACTTATTTCTCAAAACTTAAATTTTTACCCAGTGTTTTCGGTCGGTCCGATGGTTCAACCGGGGATCGGTCCGGTGGCCGGTCCGGTGGCCGGTCCGGTCAGGTATGATTCGTTTTTGAGTGGTTGAACCGGCCGGTTCTTCCCGAACCGGTGGTCGGACCGGGAAACCGGACCGGTTCGGACTGGTTTTCGGTTTTTTTTGATTTTTTTGAGTAAAAATAAGGTGTTGAACTATAAATTAGTGTGTTAGATATACAAATATACTTAAGTTTTATATATAACTACAAAATACATATATAAATCATATATAAATTACTTATATTTGATTATATATAACTGTATATATAATATACTATATATATAATTATGACGTCATCCGGTTCTTAAATCCGGTCCGACCGGTCCGACCACCAAACCAATAAGGCGTCCGGTTCGACGTCCGATCCGGTTCTGAAAACATTGTTTTTACCTTAAACAGGTTGTAAATTCTAACGATGCTCATAAACTTCATATGAAGATAACACAAGCTTTTGAATATGAAAAATTATAAGAAAAATATTATAAAATAATAATCAAGTTCTAACAGTAATTATAAACTAATTTTCATATAACATGTATAAAAAGTGTATGAAATTATCAAACAAAAGCGATTTACACTTGTATAATAAAGGTGGGGTTATTGTAAAAATTAAGAAAAATCTAAAAAGGATGATAGTAATTATTATTCATTGGATCTTAGATTCAAGGGCTAAGAAAATTTGGTGACATAATAATAAATTTGAAATTTTAAATGATAAACCAATAGTATTTTAGTCTTAACTACATTTTCAATTTTCACCTTTTTTAATGCTCGTAACTTTTACATACAACATTACTTTTTAAAAAAAATTACATCATAAAAACAAGCGTTTTTTAATTTTTAAAATGTCTATAATTTTGATACATAAAAACAAAGTTTTTTTCAAGTTATTTCAGTTCATTGTGTAATATTCATCATTTTATTGTGTAATATCAGATAATTGTGCTTAGTTGACTATTTTGTCAAAAAATAATAATTTTCAAATAACACAATGCTAAACATGTACTTTTTTATGTTTTCTAGTTAATTGTGTAATTCTGATCAGATAATCCTCATAAAATGACTCATTGTGTCTATTATTAATAATCGAGTCTAGTGCTAGTTATCATGTTACCCATTGTATCTAATGTTAACTATTCTCTTTTTTAAAATGGTGATTTTTAAATAACATAATGCTAAAATATATTTTTTTAATATTGTTTCCAGTTCATTGTGTAATCCTGATTTTGTCATTTTATAATCCTCGTTAAGCAGCTAATTGTGTCTATTGCTAATTGTTAAGTATAGTTTTGGTCATTATGTTACCCATTGTATCTAAGATTGACTATTTTGTTATGATTTGTGTTTTTTTAAATGATGATTTTCAAATGAAACAATGCTGAAAATGTAATTTTTATAATTTTTTTCCAGTTAATTATGTGATTCTAATCAAGTCATTTTGTAATCCTTGTTAAGAAACTCATTGTGTCTATTGTTAATCGTCGAGTCTAGTGTTGGTCATTATGTTACTCATCGTGTTGACTATTGTGTTATGCATAGTGTTTTTTAAAATGACGATTTTCAAATAACACAATGCTAAAAATGTTATTTTTCATTACGTTTTTTTCAATTTATTGTATAATTATGATCAGGTCATTTTGTAATCATCATCAAGCAATTTACTATGTTTATTGCTAATCATCGAGTCTAGTACTGGTCATTGTGTTATCTATTGTAGAATGTTGACCATCGTGTTATCTATTGTATCTGTTAGGTCTAGATTGTATAGGACTAGATCAATTTTGTATAGGCTTAGTACTTGAAAATCAAGTCTTGTAATTAACATTTGTAACAGTCAAATATATATATATGTGATTTGAATCTATAGGTTAACCCCATATATGTATGTGTGTTGATTTGTGCTTTGACAGGAGAAACAATATTCTTGGGATGGATTTGATAAAACTGACCAAGTGTAGGAAACATCTACGGATGAACAATTTTGTTAATCCGTAGATATGTTTCATACAAGACCAAATGACCAAGTGTAAGTTCCTACGGATGATCAAGTTCCATGAAGTGAAGACTCCTACCAAAGAAGGAATATCTACGGAAGAACAACATTTCTACGGAAAAGCAAATCTCCTACGGAAGAACAGAAGATCTGCGGAAGGCAAGACTCCTGCGGAAGACCGTTATACTTGTGTGATTATCAATTCCAAGAAGTCAAACAAGTCAACAAGATCAACAACAAATCCCGAGAGATCCGGTGTTTCCTTAACCGACTCAAATCATCTATAAATATGAGTCCTAGGTTTCACATCTCGGTGAACACAATCAATCATTATTACGGCTGTCAAGTTACACCATTGTGCAACCCTAATCGCCGTCGCATCAACATCAACATTATTTGATACACTGTATTCGATTGTTTATAGTATTCATTATTATTCTTTTGTAATCATTACGTTATAGTTAATGAAATACTTTTGAATAATTATTGATTTTGCATTTACTGTGTTTCTGTGGTTGTGTTCATAATTAATCATTCAAACAATTAAACGTCAATTAATGATAATTCCGCGATCGTTAAATTGATTTATTTTAATACTGATAATTCCTGAATTGCGATCCTTGGATTCACAGGTGGTATCAGAGCCATTGGTGCTCATTGATCTAGATCAATTGATCTATCGGTATTAAAATTGTTTAATTGATTTTCAAACAATTAAATCAACGACTTGTCTTTCAGCAAGCATTCTCTTATTGCTTGTTTGATTTAGATCTATATTCAAATCCATTGAATACTAGATCTGCGTCTTTGATAGATTTGTCAATTCAAGCACTTAAATTTTAAATCTTGTTTTGCAGTTAAACATGAGTACTTTTGGAGGAGGATCTTATCAACCACCAAAGTTGGAAACAAAAGCTGATTTTAAATCCTGGAAGATCAAGTTCAGAAATCATGTGAACTACACTGATTCTGACTTGTGGGAGTCCATCACACAAGGTCCTTATATTCCACCCACTCTTGGGCCGGATTATAATGACAAAAACCAGCCAATCAGCACTAAGGACTTGCCACCTGATGATGTCAAGAAGGTTAAGGTCGATATTAAAGCATACAGCTTGCTTAGTATGGCTTTACCTGAAGAAATCTTGATAAGGTGCGAGAACTATAAAACAGCAAATTCCCTATGGAAGATACTTCATACTCTCTGTGAAGGGAGTGATGAAATCAGAAGCATAAGGAAAGACACCCTTAGATCACAGTATGAAACTTTTCATCATATTGAGGGTGAGTCAATTCCTCAGCAACTCCATAGATTCATGCAACTCGTCACTGAGATGAACATCTTGGAGTTAAAATACACAACTGAGGAACTGAACAAGAAAATGCTCCATACTTTGCCTGAAAGTTGGAAGCAAACAGTCTCCATGTTCAAAAACACCATAGATCTGAAGACAACTGGTCTAGATACACTAGTTGCCAAGGTTGAAGCACTAGAACTGGATGAACAATCA
This sequence comes from Flaveria linearis, assembly GCA_024085815.1. Classification (NCBI taxonomy): domain Eukaryota; kingdom Viridiplantae; phylum Streptophyta; class Magnoliopsida; order Asterales; family Asteraceae; genus Flaveria; species Flaveria linearis. The sequence goes on along the minus strand of CM044016.1, from coordinate 27,779,260 downwards.
AGAAACAAGAGTGTGAGAACACATGTCTCACCTTATCACTTCAAGGAAACAAAGAATGCTGGTAGTGCATTTATATCTCATAATGAAGATGATAACTCTTGTGCTCTGAGTGACAATGAAGAAGAAGTAAGCTTCTATGCATCTAAACCCACTAAAAAGTCATCTCAGAGTAAAAATCAAAAGGAAAAGGCTAAATCTACAGAGAAAAGAGAGCCATCATCAACAGCAAATGCAGAACCAATAACTGTGATATTGGATTCTGAAGAACAAAAAGCAGCCTTTGCAGCTTTTAGTTCTAGCTTTCAAGCTTATCTTGGAAGTTCCCTTACAGCAGCAAACATCTGCCAACAAGATTTGGAGGAACTCCCTCCGGATGTAGTCGAAGAGATGGATCTGCAATGGCAGATGGCTATGATTGCCTATAGAGCCAAGCAATATCTTCGAAGAAACAAAAATCTGGCAGCAGCTAGCAAAACATCGAAGATTGGAGTTGATAAGTCTAAGGTCAGATGTTACAAGTGCAATCTCTATGGTCATTTTTCTAGAGAATGCAATCAACAATCAACTCCACAGCATCAGCAGCAGCAACAACAACATCATCAGCAACAACACTATCAAAATCAGCAGCCAACCTCTCAAAGATCTCTGCATAGACAACCTCAGCTCACATCCCCACCAGCCACAAATACATCAGCAGGACCAAGTAACTCTAAAGAGACAGGGCTGATCATACTTCAGGATGAAACTTGTGACTGGAGTTTGTATGAGAAGGAAGTGATAGAGGAGAATCAAGCACTGATGGCACATATGGAAAACAAAGTTCCTCCAATGGCCAAAGAGGTAAAAGAGAGGTTATGTTCATCAACTTGTGTTGAGGAAGTTGAAAGATATAGAGTCCATGCTCAACAACTGGCTGATAAAGTAAAAGAAACTATGGTTTTAAATGAATCACACTTAAGAGAACAGAAACTATATCAAATCAAAATAAACTCTTTACAAAAAGATTTAGAAAAATATGTTTCTGAAAACTACAGCCTAAAAGCCCAAGTTGAGCATCTGACCACTTCCTTAACAAAATCCATGGCTGATCATGCATCTACTGAAGTGAAACTTCAGAAGTTTCAATTATCATCTCAGCAATATGAGAAGTTACTCAATTCTCATATTGAATCAAAGAACAGGTCAGGGTTGGGTTATAATGCAGTGGCACCACCTATTAATAATAACTACACACCTTTACCTGAAACAATGACTAACAACTTGTCAAATCATTTTGTGCAAAGCACCAACATTGACATAAAAGATAGTCAAATAAACAACAATAAAGCTGAGATGAGTGAAACTGAATCAACTGAATCAGAGTCAATTAAACATAATGAATCAGATTTTGATAACTATGATGACCTGGATGATTCTGATGAACATGACACTGTTCAACTGAACATTGGTAAGAATGTTCAAGTTGAATCTGGTCTTCCACGAGTCCTTGAAGAATCAAAGCTGCAATATCCGCCAAAGCAACGGAACATGCTGAAGACCATTTGTAAGAGGATTGCTGAACTTAATGAAGGATTACAAGAACTGCATCTTCCCAAGATCGACAGCTGCGGATCAAGCACAAAATCACCTTTGTCAACTGATAAAGGTAAGAAAAATTCAAACAAAAATCCTCGGAAAGAACAGACTGAGGAATCCGTAGATCATCTGCGGAAAGCAAAAACTGCCAAGTCCGTAGATCATCTGCGGAAGACAAAGACTACTGATTCCGCAGAAAAACAACGAAAGAAAGATACTGAGACTGTGGATGAGATAAAAAGGGGAAACATCAAACATGCTCACAGAAAGCTAAATGGCAATCAACAGAAGCCATCCACAAATAAACATGAAGAATTACCAGCTGATGAACCCAAGAAGAAATCAACTGATGGCTCAGCTAGTCAGAAAAAGACCAAAAAGAAGGCTGAAGAAGAAAATTCTGAGAAATATTGCAAATGGTGTGATATGAAGAATCACAGCACTGATGAATGTTACTTCAGTAGTTACTGTTCCATTTGCAACATGAACAATCACATGACTGATGACTGTTTCTTCAACAAACATTGTGCCATATGTGACAAAAATAACCATTCCACTCAGGAATGTTATTTTAATAAGAAGAACAAGAAAAGAGCAACAAGAAATCACAAGGTACATCATCAGACTCAGAAAGTGACAAAAAGGCAAAGCCTGAGCAGGAAAAACAAATTCAAAGAAAAGATCATCTGTTGCTGACAAGACTGTGAAGAAGAAAATGCCAACACAGGCTAAGACACCTCATAAAAAGGTGGATTTGTCTGATAAACAACCGGAAGCTGTTGATGATTTCTTTGACAACTTTGATAAAGGAACTCCTGTGTCCCAATCAAAACAGAAAGATGAAGAAACCTTCAAGACTACAGGATCTTCTTCAAAGTTGAGATACCAACCAAAACAAGCTAAGTTGAAGAAAGATTCGGATAAGCATGAAGACACTCAGAAACTCGAATCATCTTCAACAGAATCATCCTCACAAACATCAGATCAAAAGAACCAACTAATAATGAAACTTCAAGATTAATTCATGAAGGAGTAACTATAGTTGACACAACTGGCAAATCCAAGACAATTAAGCCTTGGATTGTCAATTCTAATTAGTTTTCTTTTTGTTGTGCAGGAACAATTATGGAGAGCTGACAACAAGTGGTATGTTGACAGTGGTTGTTCCAGACATATGACAGGCAACTGTGCACTTCTCCATGACTTCAAACATAAACATGCCTCTTATGTGGCATTTGGTGGGGATAAGAAGGGAGGTAAAATTGTTGGTGAAGGAATGGTAACTAATGGTGTTTTAACATTTGATAAAGTAAATTACTGTGAAAATTTGCAGTATAATTTACTTAGTGTTTCCCAAATTTGTGATCAAAATTATTTAACACTATTTGATAACACTAACTGTTACATTCTTAAGCCAGGTTTTACAGTTCCAGAAGACTGGATACTTCTTAAAGCATCAAGAAAAGGCAACACATACATCTTGGATATGAACAACACAACACTCACCAAACATGAGACATGCCTGCTGTCCAAAACTTCCGAAGATGAATCTCAATTGTGGCATAGAAGGCTTGTCCATTCCAACATGAAGAACATGAATAAATTGGTGAAAATGACTTAGTCATTGGCTTACCAAAGAAAGAATTTCATTGTTCTAATCACTGTTCTTCATGTTATAAAGGAAAACAACACAGAGTGTCTCACAAATCCAAAACAATCAACACAAACACTACACCACTCAAATTGCTTCACATGGATCTCTTTGGTCCAACCAATGTGCTGAGCATTGGAAAAAGACAATATTGTTTGGTGATAGTTGATGATTTCACTAGATTTACATGGGTCTTTTTCTTAAAACATAAAAGTGAAACATCTGAAACATTAATGGACTTTGTAATCAAGATTGAGAATCAACTTGATTTAAAAGTTAAAATTTTTAGGAGTGACAATGGAACTGAATTTGTTAATGCTGATTTGGATTCTTTTTGCAGGACTAAAGGAATAGCTAGACAATTCAGTGCTCCAAGAACTCCACAACAAAATGGAGTGGCTGAAAGGCGAAATAGAACACTGATAGAAGCAGCCAGAACAATGCTAGCTGATTCTCAGCTGCCCATTACATTCTGGGCAGAAGCTGTGAATACAGCCTGCAACGTTCAAAACAGAACTTTGATAGTCAAAGAACATAATAAAACACCTTACGAACTCTTATTTAAAAGAAAACCTTTTATAGGATATCTTAGAGCTTTTGGGTGTCATGTGTCTGTTTTAAATACTAAAGAACAATTGGGAAAATTTTCTGAAAAAGCCTATGATGGTTTCTTTGTTGGATATTCATCCACTTCTAAATCATACAGGGTGTACATTCCAGAATATAACATAGTTGAAGAAACTCCCAATGTTTCTTTTGATGAATCCATGTTTACTACCAATGTAAAAGGATCATCTTGGTTATTTGATATAGATGCATTAACAGAATCATTTAACACTGGTTATTTGATCAATGCAGGTGCTGCGGATACATGTTATCCTTTTGTGCCACCAAGTGTGAATGAAGTGCCTTTAACAGCTGATCCACCAAGAGCACGTGTGCCAGCTGAACCACAACAAAGATCAAGTCAGCAGCATGAAGCTATTTCTGAAGCAGCTAACTCTTCATCCCCAGCACATGTAAATTCATCAGCAGATGTTCCCTCATCCGTAGATGTTACTACTGATGCTAGAAATGAAGAGGCAGTCATCCAACCATTACCAGCTGACCACATTGTTCATCCGTGGATGATATAACTCCTACGGAAGATCAAAATACTGCTTCCGTAGAACCTCCTGCGGAAGAACAAAATGCTGATTCCGTAGAACCTCCTGCGGAAGAACAAAATGCTGATTCCGTAGAACTTCCTGCGGAAGAAGACAAAGCAGCCAATCAAACACCAGCTGATCCTAATGATCATGAGTATTTTGATTATTTCATCGACTCAACTTCACAGCTAACACCATCTGCTTCAATGGGCTTCTCAAACTTAGACTCCACAGTTCAAGTTGATGCTGTTTCAACAAGCAGAGTACACAAATCTCATCCAACAGACAACATCATTGGGGACCTGCATGCCAGAACCACAAGGAGCAAAGGAGGTGTGGCAACATTTGTTTGTTCACCTGCTTTTTATCTCAAACAGTCCCTGCAAACATCACAGCTGCACTGAAAGACAACAGCTGAATTGAGGCCATGCAAGAAGAGTTGCAACAATTTAGAAAACAGAAAGTGTGGACTCTTGTCGATTTGCCTTCAGGTCAACATCCAATTGGCACAAGATGGCTTTTCAAGAACAAGCTGGATGACAGAGGTATCATAGTACGAAACAAGGCCAGACTCATTGCACAGGGATACACTCAGGAAGAAGGAATAGACTATGATGAAGTTTTTGCCCCAGTTGCAAGGATTGAAGCTATACGAGTCTTCCTAGCCTATGCAGCATTCAAGAAGTTCACAGTCTATCAGATGGATGTCAAGTGTGCTTTCCTTTATGGGAAAATTGATGAAGAAGTCTATGTGGCACAACCCCTGGTTTTGAAGACCCTGATTATCCACATAGAGTATACAAGCTTGACAAAGCCTTGTATGGTCTTCATCAAGCACCCAGAAAGTGGTATGATACACTATCATCCTTCTTGCTGAAGAATAGATACAAGAGAGGAACTATTGATCAGACACTCTTCCTCAAACAAGAACATCAAGATCTTTTGGTTGTTCAAATATATGTTGATGACATCATATTTGGATCAACCAATAAGAAGCTGTGTCAAAACTTTGAAGACTTAATGAAATCTGAATTTCAGATGAGCTCCATGGGAGAATTGACTTTCTTCCTTGGATTACAAGTTCATCAGAAATCAGATGGCATTTTCATCAATCAAGAGAAGTACATTCATCAAATTTTGAAGAAGTACAATCTTGCTGATTCCACTTCATGCAAGACACCAGCATCAACAATAGACAAGATTGTGCCTGACCCTGCTGGCAAATCCGTAGATCAACGATTGTACAGATCAATGATCGGTTCTTTAATGTATTTAACTGCCAGTAGACCTGACATAATGTTTGCTGTTTGTGTTTGTGCCAGGTACCAATCTGACCCAAAGGAGTCCCATCTGAATGCTGTGAAGAGGATTTTCAGATATCTGAAAGGCAAACCGGCATTGGGACTTTGGTATCCCAAAGATGGAGACTTCAGCCTATACTCATACTCAGATAGTGACTATGGAGGGTGCAACAACAACAGAAAATCCACAACTGGTGGATGTCAATTCTTAGGACCAAGACTTGTTTCATGGCAGTGCAAGAAGCAAACAAATGTATCTGTATCCACGGCTGAAGCAGAGTACATAGCTGCTTCAGCAGGTTGCTCTCAAGTACTTTGGTTGCAAAACCAATTACTTGATTATGGTTACAATTTCCTTCACACACCAATTCATATTGATAATTCAGCTGCTATGTTTATAACTGCTAACCCAGTTCAACATAGTAAAACTAAACACATTGAAATTAGATACCATTTTCTAAGAGATTGTTCAGAAAAGGGTCTAATTAAGTTAGTCAAAGTAGACACAACCAATCAGCTTGCTGATTTGTTTACTAAAGCATTTGATTCTGTTAGATTCAATTTTCTGATAGAATCTTTAGGGATGATTAACTTAGAATAAATCAACAAAAGTTATGACTGACTTTGTGAAGTGTAATAGTTGAGGATAACTTAAGTGTCTGTTAGAACATCTATACATGCATTATATATGGGAAATGATAGTAGACTATACTTGGCTATTAAACAAACACTCAATCTGACTTATATCATACTGATATGTGAGTAGGTTCAACTTGAGTGGCAACAAAGCTAAGAGCATGCCAAACTAAAAACATATGGTAACTGTCTGTGAGGATTCCATTTGAGAATCATGAAGGTATGTTCTCTCCTACTGTGCTCAAATCACTTACACAAGCACACTATGTAAAATACTTTATAATATTCTATCTTTGCAAAATCATATTCCCTCTGTTTTGTGTGAACAAAGACCTGGGATGTGATTAACAAGTGTGATCTTCATTCTCCCTCTGTTTTGTGTCAACAAAGACCTGGGTTAAAGTTCACCTCTGTTTTACGAAAGTAAAGACCTGGTGACTATGAAGATCATATTTCAGCTCTAAAAAGGAATCACTTGTGATCCATTGAACTTCAAGCTCAAGAGCTATCACATCAAAGCATTCATGAGACTGAACATTGTCTCAAGATAGAACTTATAACTTAATGTACATAGTCTCTTAAGTGTGGAATGTAGTGATTTGCCTCATCTACGGAAGACATACTCTAACGATAATTGAATGTGGGACTCATGACTGCTACTGATTAACAAACTTCACAACATGATAACTTGCATGCCTAGTTGATACCACACTCTTGTTTGAATTTAAATGGATCTATATACTTGCAATCAGATATGTGTTGAATCAACTAACACCATCAGCAGAAGCCAATTTATAGTATGATCCCTATATATATATATGCATGCATGTACCTGTTTCACAGATGCTTAATTGTTACTTCAACAGAATTTCTCTCATTTAGAATGTCATAAGCCTGTCATGCCTGTTTACAACTTAAATTTATGATGAATGCAACAGTTTCACATTAATCACAAATTTAGGGGGAGTAGTTCATGCATGAAAAACAAACAATAAAAGCTGATAATTGATCTGAATTATTTTGAAGGAATTGGATCTTGAGCACTAACTTGAATGCAGGATACAGGACACTTGCTTTCTTGTACTACATTGCCATGCAAATGAAGTCAACAATGTCCAACATCAACAATTGAGTCTACTAAGTAGATATCATACATTTAAAGTTTTCTAAACTTTAAGCTCCGCAGAAGTTTCAGTAATACCTCTCATCCGTAGAAGTAATAGTGAAATTTCTGCATCCGCAGAAGTTTCAGTAATACTTCTCATCCGTAGAAGTAACAGTGAAAATTCTGCATCCGCAGAAGTCACAGTAATACCGCTCATCCGTAGAAGTATTATGTGATCTCTGATTCAGCAGCAAAACAAGCAAAACAAAACAAATGCATTATTTGAACTTACATCCAATGTAAAGTTCCGCAGAAGTTAAGGTTCCGCAGATGTTGACATCCGCAGATGTCAAGGTTCCGCAGATGTTCTGCGGAAGAGATAATGCATTCTAAACACTTGGGATATGAAAAGGAATAAATGGAAGTGGGTCCAACATGGAATAAATGAAAATGGGCCCAACATAATGTGGGCCCAACATAATTAATGAAAGAAGTTAATTTGTTGGACTACAAATAAGGTGTCTGACTCTTAAAAAAATTCATTTCACTTTCACAGAGCACTTTTTCAGATAACCTAGAAAATCGCACTTTTTCCCCCTTTTCAAAATTTCAAAATATCAACATTATCCAGTAACCGATTACAGTTACTGCAAAGGTAAATCATGTCTTAACCACCAATACGGAACTGTTTAATCGATTATTGACACTCAAACGATTCAACTGCGTGGTTTCTAACTTGATTTTCTTTGCAGATGGCGAATAGATTTGCTAAGGAGCATAATGTGTGCGCATACTTGAACGCTGATGATCCAGCGGCGGAAGGATGTCGAGATATCATCAGATATCTCCGACGATCCAGGCTCTTTTACGCCTTGACGGCTGAGCCTGTGATTCATCAGTCACACATAGTCGGATTTGGGATTCGGCTCGAGTGGAAGAACAAAACAATGAGGAGGTCATAGTAGCTGAAGTTCTGGGTCAGCGTCTTCGAGTGAATGAAAGCACCTTGCGAAGATGCTTGGAACTCGGAGATAGAGAGATAGGTCACCCAGACGTTTTCGAGAATGAATACATAGAAAAGGTATTCAATCTCATGGGGTACGATGGTGACTATGAAAAAGGAGAAATCAAAAGGGTAGGCTGTGCAAACCGTACAGGTTCTTATGTCATACCTACCTGAAGTGCATGTCAAACCGAAAGTCGGGATTAGACAGATTTTCTCGACACATCTCATCAGGAATTATTGGGGTGTTTGAGGGAAGAATCTACAATTATGCAAGATACATCTTCAATTGTTTGTGCGAGCAAGTCAAATTACAAAAGAATGCGAAGATGTACATGTTCCCCAGATTCCTGCAATTGGTGATTAACTCAGAGCTCCCAAGCTTGAACAGGGTTGGAGAAGTGTTTGTTCAAGCTCACCTGAACAAATCGGTGCTGAATAAACTGAGTGGAAAGTATGAAGGGCCTGACATGCCTATGTTTGCTCATGTTATTGATCCACATGCTGATCTGCCACAAGAGTTGGCGTGGGAAGATGAAGCTGAATCATCTGCTGACGCTGCTCAATCTTCTCACTCACCACACCAAACACCACAACACCAACAACAATCACCAATCCAAACACCACCACTACAACATGCCTCATCAAGCCAATCACCTCAACAACCACAATCACCTTCAAGCCTCAACACCCAACCAATCTCTCCAATTCAGCCACACCAATCACCTGTCCTGATATCATCATCTTCATCTCATCACACACAACCATTCTCTCCACTCCAAACCCAATCACCCATACAACCACCACCAGAATCCCCAAAACCCCAATCTCCGGAAAGTGCTGAGACTGAACCACTTGAGGTGACTGAGTCTGTACACTCTGTACACTCAGGAGACACCGAATTACTATCTGAAGCCAGCACTATTCCCTTCTCTCCAACTCACACAGATGAACCCCCTTCATCAGCTCATACCGAGCCAATACCTGCTGATGAACCCGGGGAGACTCAAACTTCTGCTCAGGATGTCACTGCTTACAATGAAGATGACTTAAGTGACAGCGACATCCCTGTGAGCAAGAGCTTTTTGGTGGCAAAATATAACAAGTTGGTGCTTAAATCCAACAAAAGAAAACAAAGGATTGTGGAGCTATACGGAGTCATCCAAGAAAAGGATGAAGAGCTAACAAAGAAGGATGCCAGTTTGAAAAGGCTGAGAGAAGATGCTCAATGCAACAATGAAATCATTGATGCATTGTTCAAAACCAAACGGGATCTAGAGGCAACCTTGAAACAAGAACAAAATGAAAAGGCCGAGCTAATTAAGCAAAAGGATCTGGAAATAGAGAGCCTGAAGAGAAAGCTATCTGAGTTGAAAACAAAAGTGAATACAAGTGCTGAACCAGAAAAACAATCGGGTCGAGCTACTAAGCCGCTGATAGCATACACCCGAAAAAGAAAATACTTCGGAGCCACACAAAAGAAACAAGAAGAAGAAAGCTCCCAGAAGAAATCAAAAGTTCCATCTCCTGATCACACACCTTCAGTAGAAGTTTCTGCAGTGAAGGTATCTTCCGGAGAAGAAGAAAGTGACAAAGAGTGGGAGGAATTAACACGGATGGATTCCCCCACTGCTGACAAAGGTGGAAAGGCCGATGACCTTCTGACAACTGCTGATATCTTGGAAGAGAGGCCTGACTCAAGCATGTTTATGACCCTCATCAACCATGGGTTTCCATATGACATGGTTGAGAGGATGAACACTTCAGAGATGACCAATGCATTGAAAGAATTTGAATTTGCAAGGTTCATAATCCCAAATTGTGATTATGAAGCCTTTACCACTTTTCAATCATTGGAGAAATTAAAGAAAGAATTGGGCCACTGTGACACAGCAAAACTCTCAAAGTACAATATGACTTGCTGGTTACAGGGTCACAATTACAAGCCACATGAACTTAAAGGTAGAACTACTGGTGAGCTGCGGAGGATGATGGAGCATGTAATGAAGGTGGAGCTAGAAACAGGTGTAAAATTCAGAACAACAGCTCCTCATCCTACTGATGACAAACAAAGCAAATCATCTGCTGATCCAATCACTGTAGAACCCAAGGATCAGCATAAAGCTAAAGATAAGCTGATCAGGGAACCAAGGGAAGTCATTCCAGGCAAAGTATGGCCCCTTGGTACCACTGTCAGAGAAATCACTGATCAGAAGTCCACTCTGATTCAGTTGATTGATCACATCACAACTCCCAACTCAGCTGAAGAAAATAAAATAATGGCATGGAAATATGACCAGGAGTGGGATTGTGCAGTGATTAAAAGGACATCAGGAAGAGTTGAATACTTCCGTGATGTGTTTTCAGTACTCTGCCTTTCTGAGAATGATTTAAAGGACCTGCAAAGCCTTACTTTGACAAATTATCCAATACACCCAAGGGGCAGGGACTTCTCAAGCAGAGTGGGTCAACTGAAAACAAGGTTCAAAGATGATGTAATCATCGGAGCTAAAAGAGATGATGATGCTCACAAACGAACAACTCATAGGCAGAAAAGATCAAAGTCCAATGCCTCTGACTCAGTAGATGATGAATTCTTGAAGAGGGTTGGATATAATAACAGAACATCAGCAGCCATCAAACGCATTGAAGGAACTCAATACACACTCCCTATTACTGAGTGGGGATATGTAGAGAGGACAAAAGAGCTGGTGCTGATAAGAAATGCAGAGAACAAACGTGCAGAAAATATCAGGATCTTTGATCCTGCGGAGATCAAGTTGCTTCATCCAAGCTACACTTCTTACCTTCATGACAAATTCTTTCCGAAGCTGAGTGATGAAGCAGCTCAAAATGATCTGTTCCTGCTTGTACACATGATCCAAGTCATCGACAAACTTCATGCAAAAGCCTACAAACGACGAAGACATAATGCAGGCTTGCTGAAGGGAACAGAATATGAAGAAGTCTCAGAACTTCGCCTCTCCGAACAAGATGAACTTGAAGTAGTGAAGAATGACCGAGTATTAGAGACTCTCACTACGGAAGAGGATGTTCTGGGAATTGGCTACGAGACTCTGAAGAAGATCAGTAAAATGGAGATCAAATACAAGTATGATGATCAAAAGACAGCTGTATCTTACTTCTACAACAAAATTATATCAAGAGTCAAGGAGCTAGCAGTTTTGAAGGACTGATTACAAGAAGCTAAGCCTAAGGGGGAGTATTGTTAGGTCTAGATTGTATAGGACTAGATCAATTTTGTATAGGCTTAGTACTTGAAAATCAAGTCTTGTAATTAACATTTGTAACAGTCAAAATATATATATATGTGATTTGAATCTATAGGTTAACCCCATATATGTATGTGTGTTGATTTGTGCTTTGACAGGAGAAACAATATTCTTGGGATGGATTTGATAAAACTGACCAAGTGTAGGAAACATCTACGGATGAACAATTTTGTTAATCCGTAGATATGTTTCATACAAGACCAAATGACCAAGTGTAAGTTCCTACGGATGATCAAGTTCCATGAAGTGAAGACTCCTACCAAGAAGGAATATCTACGGAAGAACAACATTTCTACGGAAAAGCAAATCTCCTACGGAAGAACAGAAGATCTGCGGAAGGCAAGACTCCTGCGGAAGACCGTTATACTTGTGTGATTATCAATTCCAAGAAGTCAAACAAGTCAACAAGATCAACAACAAATCCCGAGAGATCCGGTGTTTCCTTAACCGACTCAAATCATCTATAAATATGAGTCCTAGGTTTCACATCTCGGTGAACACAATCAATCATTATTACGGCTGTCAAGTTACACCATTGTGCAACCCTAATCGCCGTCGCATCAACATCAACATTATTTGATACACTGTATTCGATTGTTTATAGTATTCATTATTATTCTTTTGTAATCATTACGTTATAGTTAATGAAATACTTTTGAATAATTATTGATTTTGCATTTACTGTGTTTCTGTGGTTGTGTTCATAATTAATCATTCAAACAATTAAACGTCAATTAATGATAATTCCGCGATCGTTAAATTGATTTATTTTAATACTGATAATTCCTGAATTGCGATCCTTGGATTCACAGTATCTAATGTCAACCATTGTGTTAGGCATTATGTTTTTTAAAATGATGATTTTCCAATAACACAAGAATGAGAAATGTAAACTTTTTATATTTCAAGTTCATTATGTATTTATCATCAGATAATTGTGTAATCATTATCAATTCAAAAGATTACACAGTGATACATAATGAGTTAAAAGAACATGAAAAAAACTTTATTTTTTTATCAACACTATACGCGTTTTAAAGATTAAAAAATGCTTGTTTTATGGTGTAATTTTTTAAAGATAATGTTGTATGTAAAAGTTACGAATTTTCAAAAAAAAATGTGGAAATTGAGATGGTGAATATTATCAATTTTGCTCATAACCTAATTTTGATCAAAAGGACACACGTCAACATCTTAATCATTCTTATATTTTTAAGTTTTAGAACGTTTTGTGTTTGAAGATTTCCCATATAATAATTATCATACAAGAATGATTAAAACTTTCATGCACACTTTGCATAAAAATCTCATTTTGTATATAACATCCCGTTCATAACCAATACAAAAAGTAATGTATCTACATCTCTCTATTTATATAATTTGCTAATACAACTATATGAAGTTACATAAGTATTTGTATATAAAAAAGAATATAAAAAATATCACTGAATAATAAACAATTATCTAACAGTAATCATAAACATCCACGATCCTGGTCATATTTTTTATTTATATTAATTTAATAACTTAAAGTTATATAAGTACTCTGGACCCTTATATGTTTTTCTATTATATTTAACTATAATTGTTTATGTTTAATACTGTATGGTCACTTCCTTTTAATTTTCAGAAAATTAATAATTTTAAAGTTTGTGCTAAATTATTTGATATAACAAAAAAAGTCTAGTGACCATCTATTATAATTACTCTTATGTTTATATATTTATCTTTATATATTTATCTTTCTTTGTAAATCATCGCGCAAGTTTTATCACTCTTCAAAAGAAATCAGAATTTAAGTATTCTAAATATCATGAAGATTTTATATATTGGGTGCAAAACATACGCATTCTTATGTAAATTTTATCAAAATATATATCAATTGGTTGTGTTTCAAAAGTCATGATTATTTATTTTATTATTTAGTTCAAATGTCATAACTAGCAAAAGGTTAGAATACAAATTATTTTTTTCATACAAAGTGTATAAATAGTGCATGAAATTATGAAACAGGAGCGATTAACATTTGTATGATAATTATCATGTAAAAATGATGAATTATCACTAAAAAAGATTGAATAATTATGTAAATACTTTGTACACTTTACACGAAAAACTCATTTTGTATCATATCCCCTTCATAACCAATACAAAGAGCATTGTATCTACATCTATCTATTTACGTAATCTGCTAATACATTTATATGAAGACCATAAGTATATGTATATAAAAAATAATACGAAAAATATCAAAGAATAATAACCAAGTTTTAAAAGTGTTTCCGTTATGTCACTCGTGCATATTTTGCTAATTTTGGATCATCAAACCATCAAGTCAAGTCATCATCGGAATTTTAATGTGTCAAGGAAGAAATGAAGGAGAAGTTGTGGGGGTCGGGTTTTCAAATCCATGTATCTATATTTAAAATATTAAAAAACATATTAATTATATTAAAAAACATATTAATTATATTAAAAAGATAAAAAAAAGTCACCTAAAATCAATGTCACCACTCCACGCTACGTAAAAAAGGGTTTTCTAATTAAAACAAAAAGGAAAACATGTTAAAACCCTTAATTTAAATAGAATATAAAAGTTGAGTGACTAAATTAGAATATTTTTTTAAATTTGACTGACTTAATTGAAATACTTATAAAACTTGGTTACTATCATGTAAAGTTACCTCAAAATAATATGGGTAGTCTTAGGGTTTATTTGGTATGGAGTAATGGAATGAATGATAGAAAGGAATGAATGAGAGAATGGAATGGAAAAGAGAATGAAATGAATCATTTAATTCCATACTCTTGTTTGGTTACCCTTTAAGAATGAAAAGAATCATTACTTGTCTTGTTTATTACGTATGAAAAAAACGAAAATGAAATGTGAAAGTAGTTATGATGGTGATGGTGGCTGATGGAGCTTTCCAGCGGCGATGGCGGCCGGTAGAGGCCCCCGGCGGCGGCAGTGGCCGGTGGAGGCCCACGGCGGCGGCGGTGGCCGGTCATTGTGGCTGGTCGTGGTGGCCGGTGGTGATTGTTGTGATAGGTGAGTGGGTGGTGTTGGTGACAAGAAGGGCGGAGGCCCCCGGCGGTGGCGGCGGCCGGTGGAGGCCCCCGCGGTGGCGATGGCCGGTGGAGGCTCCCGGAGATGGCGATGGCCGGTCGTGTTGCCCGGTGGTGATTGTTGTAGTAGGTGAGTGGGTGGTGTTAGTGACAAGAAGGGATGGAATGAAAAACAAGAAGGGGGCTAGATGGAATGAATTTGAAAGAATGGAATCAACCATATAATGGTTCATTCCATTACCTTTGCCAACCAAACATGTGTTTTTTCATTAACCCTCAATGATTCATTTCATTCCGTCCTTTATTACTCCATACCAAACACTACCTTATAGTAACAAGGGTATTTACTCTAAAAAATCTAAGAAGGAATGTAAGCTCGACACGTGTCATTCTATTGTTTTAAAGAGGATAATATTTTAGTTATTGTGTCAAATATGTCAGCTTATTGTGCCTTATAAGTTAATTGTGTCAAATATCAGTTAATTGTGTTATATTTTACATTATTTGTTATTTGTATTCATTATTATGTTTTATATTTTAGATTATTTTATGTTATTTTATCATTTTTTATATATTATATAATCTTGTTATCTACCATTGTATTTTACAGTTAGAAGTGCGCACTGATATATTTTTATTAATGTATTTATTAAAACTCATAGTGTTGAAGATAACACAATGTGTTTTTTGTTATTGTTTTTTATTGATTATATAAACACAGTGTTATCTATCATTGTATTTTATAATTAGATGACACTGATATTATTTCATTAATATATTTTTCAATGCTCATAATGTTTAAGATAAGTCAATAACAATAAAAAAACACATTGAGACATTGTGTTATTTTATCATTGTCTTTTACGTATTAGATTAACTAGTTGTTAAGTAATCTATTATTGTATTCTATATATTAGAGATACACAACAATGTTATTACGCTATTATATTTTTTTAAACTTCATCATTTTTAAAAAACACAATAGTATTCAGAAAAACATAATAATTAACAAAAATACATAATGAACCGCACCACAGACACAATGACGAAATATTAGCTTAAAATATAAAAAAAAATATATTATTTTTATATAACAATATTGTACTTGTTTTATAAAAGAACGCTAATTAATAATGTCTATATAATCGTTTCCTAAAAAATAAATACTTGTAGATAAAACTTGTAACGATATTAAGTATTTTTTGATGTATTTTTATCATGTATAATGGACTTGGTATCATTTTCTTACCCAACCTATATCTAACATGATTGAACCGAACTGAACCAAACCAAACCAAATTGAAAAATACAAAATCCCGGATATAGACATTTGAAAATCTGAAAATTTTCAACCCCCATTGGAAAAATTCTTGGGTCCGCCACCGGTAGGATACAAACGTTCTATGTAATAATTTCTATCTTGCTCTTATTTAATAAACTTCTTTTAGTTAATACATTATTTAATACACATGAGACTATTAGTTCACTACATTTTTACATATCATCATTTGTATTTTTACTCAACGTAAACTCCTTCTTGCCAATAGTTTAAACGGTTAAGTTGTTAAAACTATTATAAACGGATATCTAAAAGCGTTAATGGGCATATGAAAAGCGTTTTAATGATTCTACAAGCATATAACAACTAATCAAAATCAACGGGATATAAATTAATAATAGCTAGAAGAATAAACAAACAACGTCACCTCCATTACGTAAGTCTAGAATACGTTGGTCGTTGGAACTTAGTTATACTTATACATATAAAAAAAGCACCTTAAATCCATAGACTTTGACTTAAATTACCAAAGTCTTCGTCAATGGCATTTAAGTGTGATTTATGAGAAGAGATTCAGAAATAATATAGAAGATACACATGGGAATTATCATACATGATAGCGAAATGTGGTGGATATATCCATAGGTTCTTTTAATCTGTGTGATCATGATTTAGGAGTTTTTAAGATATATTTAGTACTAGCTTTAGTAAACCGTGTATTACACGGATTTAATAAATAATATATTAATATAATAAAATTTATTATTTATAAATGATATTATAAGATACGATATGACTGACTATAACTAATAAAACAGTGATATCAACATTTAAAATTTTAATTTAAATTTTTTCCAAAAAAAATAAACATTTTATTCTAAACAAACCGTATAAAAATATCATTTTTTAAATTTTTTTATCATAACTCCCAAATGTAATTATTTTTATTTTAAAAAATTGAATTTTTAAAAATACCAATTTTAAAATATTTAATATTTTAAAAAAGTTATATGCTTTAGAAAAATTAATTTTTTTATAAAAATTTTGTTTATTTAGAAATAATATTAATAAATAGATCTCTTTTTTTAATTTATTAAATGTAAAAGAATGTTAAATAATATTATTAGTAATTATGGTAATTATTTAAGAGGAGAGAGAGGCGGAAAAATTTTGATGATTATGATTGTGGTGCTGCCACGTGGCATCTTGATGATTATGATGCTGCCACGTGACATCTCAAGTTACTCTTTATTAGAGTAAGAAGATTCAACCCGCGCTCATACTTTACCTTAAAATAAAAGTCAAATGTTTATTGGTATATATTCTCGGGTTGATTTTGAATAAAATGTACAACGAAACATAAATAATAAAAAAATAATATTGCAAGGGGCATTTGGAAAGCAATAAGGAAAGCAGAGGCTAGTTTAAATGCAGCTGATTACGATCTATTTTGTAATGATTAGAAGTAAAAAGACAATAAGTGTAAAAAAATTAACATCACAAAGATATGTCAAAAGCGTTACAAAACATGGAAGCCAGATTAAAAGCAGATGGTTATGTTCTGGTTTATAAGTATAAGAATAAACAATATTTATATAACTAACCATAGATAGATATTTATAAAATAAAAATAGAAAAAGAAATAAAAAAAACTTTTTTTTAAATAGAAACAAATGATGAAAAGATAAAACTATATAAATTTGTGACATACTCAAGTTTAATGAATAAAAGTATATTAATTCATCCTTTTTATAAAAAATATTTATATAAATAATAATAATTATTATTTACATCTAAAAAAGCAGAAAAGTAAAAAAAGGCATAAAAAACAAAGAGTAAGACTAAAAATTAAATAAGAAGGGATGCGTCACGAACCCAATCCATTTCGATTGAAGAGAAGTGCACCACCAGGCGTCCATCGAAGCACGCCACCATTACACTTCTTAAGTTCTACAATGACAGTATTTAATAAACAACATCCGACCTCACATTACCGGCAACATATTTTAGTTTTTAGTTTTGTTATATAATTTCAATAAACTTTTTATCGGATGATCGAATTACCAAACTTAACTAAAATTCTAATTATAATAGAATAAAAAAATGCATGTAGCTGTAATCATATAAATAATAGAACTAAGTTCAAATTAAATCCTCTTAGTTCTCTACATTTTTGCTTGTCATGTCACGGTTTTGAAAATATAAGGCATCAAATGACTATTTAATACATATATAACACAATTATAAGTATTTTACCGTTATCACGTGACACTGATGCGCACCACCAAAATCCATCCTTACTTGCGACCTATAATGTTATTTAGAAACCATCTTACCTATGATTTATCGGAAAAAAAATTGTTTGATAACTTAAAAAAACTAATTTGCAGTTGTGTTTAATTATATTATTATTATTATTATTATTATTTTATTTTATTAAGAACAAAATTGTATTCAATATAGAGTATTTTGTTTTGTGTCATGCGTCATATCGATAAAGTTATCCAGTTGCTTTGTTGATATTGTGTGCATTTGCTGAAGCCGGTCATAACATTTTGACTACAAAGGGTGACCAACTAGCAGGGGCGAAGCTTTTAAGGGGCCGGGGGGCCGCTGCCCCCCTATTTTTCATCCGTAGTGTTAAATTTTAGCCCGATAGTGTAATTTTTGGCCCGGTAGTGTAAATTTTTATATAAATATCGAGTTCGCCCCCCCTGAAAAAAAATCATTTCGCCCCCGCCCCGCCCCCCTACAAAGTTGGTTAAGCTCCCAACTAGGTTTTCGTTCTTTACATTTTTCTTTTACTTTCTTGTAACCTCGGTTTTGGTCCCTGTGTTTTTCAAATTGACTCCACTTGAGTACCAACGTTTATTTTGTCTCCCTTTGAGTACCAAAGATTGAAAAAGTTCTCTGTTTCAGTCCAATTTTACAACGCCGTTTGAATGTGCCGTTAAATAGGAGGCACGCGCGCTGCACATGAGGGTATTTCGGTCATTTCATGTGTAATTGGTCTCTGTGTTCGCATATGATCAAATTGAAACTAGGTCAAATCTCTTAAACTCATCCCCCACGTTTTTCACTTCTCTGATTTCACTCCTCGTCAATTCGTCATGTGGCATTTGCGTGCTGTCACTGAAGTAGAGTATGATACTCTAGAAATATACGGTAAGTGCATTCAATCTTTGCCAACGAATTTTGAATTCTGTTTTGCAATGTCTGATTTGCATTGTTAATGCAGGTCAAGAACCAAACTTGTTTTCTTTAAAAATCAATCACGGTGGAGAGTTTGTGGGCTTCCCACTTAGAAGATACGTGCATGGCAAGGTAAATTTTGTGGACCTAGTTGATCAAGATGTGTTCTCTGCCCATGTGATTGATGCAATTATCAAAGCTTTAGGCTATCCTGAAGATGAGGTAATTTACTATCACTTCAAGATTCCAGGGCAAGATTTAGATTTCGATCTACGAGCTCTTGGAAATGATAAGGATGTACTAAACATGTTGCAATATGTATCTGTTCTTAAGTTGATAGAGATTTATACAGAGCATGGTAAAACTAAGCTAAACACATACTTTCAATCACCTGACAGTGGTTCTAAAGTAGTGATTGAGGAGATTGTTGATGTTGGGCCTTATAATTGTAAACGACAATTAGCACTTGAGTGGCATAATGATAACCCATGGTCTAGTGATGAAGATGTTAGTGAGACTGTTGGTGAAGGTCAAGTAGAGAATGTTAGTGAGGCTGTTGGTGAAGGTCAAGTAGAGAATGTTAGTAAGGCTGTTGGTGAAGGTCAAGTGGAGAATGTTAGTGAGGCTGTTGGTGAAGGTCAAGTAGAGAATGTTAGTAAGGCTGTTGGTGAAGGTCAAGTGGAGAATGTTAGTGAGGCTGTTGGTGAAGGTGATGTGAATGTTAGTGAGACTGTTGGTGAAGGTGATGTGAATGTTAGTGAGACTGTTGGTGAAGGTGATGTGAATGTTAGTGAGACTGTAGGAGAGAATGTTAGTGAGGCTTTTTGTGAAGGTCATGTGAATGTCATGGATGATAATACATTTATAGCCCAGTTTATGAATGAGTATGACTTTGAAAGGGATAATAATGACTTTGAGAGGGATAACAATGACTGGGAAAGGGATAACATGGCTGAGGGTGAAGTTAATGATGAAGATGAAAGGGATAACATGGCTGAGGGTGAAGTTAACATGGCTGAAATGGATAGTAGTGCAGATGGGGATTCTGATTTTATTGTTGATGAAGATAACATGGTAGAGGATGTGGAGGTGGACATGAATGAATTTAGAGCAGTTGTTGATATGGATGTAGAAGATAAGATGGAAATAGATAATGATGTTGATGAGGAGACTGCACAAATAGATCTGGATGACTTTGACAGTTTAAGTGAAGATGAGGATACTCCATTAACAAAAGATTAAAACAGTTGAGAAAGGAAAAAAAACTGGAAAGCAGTTGCATCAGCCCCTTTTTATGTTGGTCAAACAATAGGTGACAAAGAACAAATCAAGTTGGCAGTTAAGAAAAATGCTATTGAGACTAGAAGGCAACTTCGTATTGTGAAAAATGACAACCGTAGATTTAGGGTTGTTTGTGAAGGGCATAATCCAAGTTTTGTTTGCAATGAGGGGCAAAATAGAGATGTTCTAAAAGATGGTGGGTCCCAGCAGTGTGGGGAATCTTCAAAAGCTGGTGGTTCAACTGCATTAAATAAAAAAGCAAGGAAAAAGAATCCAAAGCCCACTTGCCCTTGGACTTTGCATATATCTAGAACCAATAAAGAAGATGTGTGGTGTGTGAAGACTTTCATTGAGCAACATGAGTGTTTACAGACAAGAGAGATACGGATGTATACTGTTAGCTCTGTTGCAAGAGAAGTGGAGCAAGTAATTGATTCTAACCCTACTATACCTTTAAAGGCCCTACAAGATCTGCTACAAAAGAAAAACCAGGTAAAGATTTCAATTCAGAAAATCTTTAAGGCAAAAATGATGGCCCTTCATAAGGTACATGGTGATTACAAGGCACAATATGAATTGTTGAGGGATTATTGTGATGAATTGTTGAGATCAAATCCTGGGACAACTATAAAAATTGATGTTGAAAGGGAGTGCAATCCAGCAAGTGAAAGTAGACAATTTAGAAGAATCTACATATGTCTTGGTGCTATGAAATCTGGTTTTAAGGCATGTGGAAGGGATCTACTGGGTTTAGATGGATGCTTTATGAAGGGTCCATATCCAGGTCAAATCTTGAATGCTGTTGGGGTTGATTCCAATAATGGCATCTACCCTGTTGCATATGCAATAGTAGAGTCTGAAACCACCAACTCATGGACTTGGTTCTTGGAACTACTTGCTAATGATCTAGATCTATCTGTAAATTCAAATTTCACTTTCATCACTGATAGGCAAAAGGTACTTATCCTTTTAAGTTCACTGTACTTATCAATCATTACTTTCATTAATGTTTTAAATAAAAACTATTATAGGGATTAATACCTGCATTGAAGAAAGTTCTCCCAGCTGCTGAGCACAGGTATTGCTTGAGACACATACATGAGAATATGAAATCTAATGGAGAGGGCATATGTACAAGGACCTATTGTGGAAGTGTGCAAGTGCAACAACAGTCCCTCAATTTGAAAAGGCAATGGCAGCAGTAAGAAAACAAGATGGTTCTTTGCATGATTGGTTAAAAGAAATCCCCCCACAACACTGGAGCAGAGCTTATTTTAGTGGTAATATGTTCTTATTTGGTTAAAACTAAATAATTAGTGCTATTTTATAATAACTAACTTGTTCTTTATGGTGTAATAACTACAGGAAGAGCAGTGTGTGATATACTGCTTAATAATGTTTGTGAGGTCTTTAACAGACAATTGGTAGGAGGTAGAGATAGGCCTATAATTAGTTGCTTAGAATACATAAGGGAGTACATGATGAAAAGGATTGTTGGAGTCCACAAGTTGATTGCCAAGTGTGAAGGACCTTTAACACCATATGCAACTAAGATCTTTAATTCAATAAAATCTGAGGCTGCAGAGTACAATGTCATCATGGCTGGAGTAAACAAATATCAGGTTAGTGGGCCTTGGTTAGATCAAGTGATGGTTGACTTGGGGAAGAAAACTTGTTCATGTAGGAAATGGGAGCTCACTGGTATGCCTTGTAAGCATGCAGTGGCAGCCATATGGGATCTTTCAAAGGGGGATGAGGAGGCTACAATTCCAGAGTCATGGGTTTCTAGAGTTTATTGGCTTCAAACTTGGAAAGATGTTTACCAATACACCATTGACCCAATCAATGGGAGAGACTTGTGGACTCCATCAGCATGCCCAACAATTCTAACAGCCCCAAAACATCATACTCAGGTGGGTAGGCCAAGAAAAAAAAGGAAGAAAAGTGCAGAGGAATTGAGTGAAATCAATGATAGGGGCAAGATTGTTAAGAAGGGATATTCTACTACATGTTCAAAGTGTAACAAGAAGGGCCATAACAAAAGATCCTGCACTGGTCAAGGGGGGTCACAACAAGCTCCACAAGCAACACAAGATGTTTAGTTGTTGTTTTATCAGTTTTTGTTGAACAATGATGTATTTTGTACTGTCTTATGTTTGTTAAACAATGATGTATTTTGTTAACATTATGGTTATGGCATGTTCTATTTGACTTCATCTGTAGTGTACCATTACAGGGTTCTTTTACATATTTTGAACACCAAATGCAATTACCAAAACCCACTGTCATTGCAAGCAAAATGCACTGCCATTACAGGGTTCTTTTACATATTTTGAACACCAAATGCAATTACCAAAACCCACTGCCATTGCAACCAAAATGCACTGCCATTACAGGGTTCTTTTACATATTTTGAACACCAAATGCAATTACCAAAACCCACTAGCATTGCAAGCAAAATCCACTGCCATTACAGGGGTCTATTACATCATTTGAACACCAAATACATAAACCAAAACCCACTAGCATTGCAAGCAAAATCCACTACCATTACA
This sequence comes from Flaveria linearis, assembly GCA_024085815.1. NCBI lineage: Eukaryota > Viridiplantae > Streptophyta > Magnoliopsida > Asterales > Asteraceae > Flaveria > Flaveria linearis. Next base: position 27,756,175 of record CM044016.1, on the reverse strand, counting down.
GGGTTCTTTTACATAATTTGAACACCAAATACATAAACCAAAGCCCTACCATTGCAAGTTCTATTACATCATTTAAACACCAAATACATAACAAAGAACAACCAACTTAAACCTATTACAAATTTGAGTTTCTTCACTTGAAATGCTAAGCTCTTACAATCAGCTTGTAATTTGTTATTGGATTTCAACAATCCGGATATAATTCGAGTGGCCTTTGCACACAGAGGAGGGTCAACCCAACTCACAAACCCACAACTCGTAACCTGCACATACAGGAGGGTCAACACAACTCACAAACATACAATAATCTTGAAACCTAACAATTTAGGTCTTACCGTATAATACCCGTAATAATAATAATAATAATAATAATAATAATAATAATAATAATAATAATAATAATAATAATAATAATAAGGTTCAGGGGGTATTTTTGACATTTTAGAAACTTAAATTATCAAGTTTGGGTAAAGAATAAAAAAGTATGTAAACCACAGGGACCCAATTTGTAATTTTGTTTTAATTACCCAGCCCCCCTACCCGTGTTCCCGATCTACTATTCCGGCCGGAATCCGGTCGGCTCCGGCGACCCCAAACGAACAACTTTTAAACGATTTAAGCTCAATCATTTGTTCCCGACAACCTTTCGTGCATAATTCGAACCCATGACCCACTGTAATTTTTAAATTTGAATGCGTTTGGTACCGATCCACGATCTCTCCTTTTTTCGGCCGACCACCCACTCATACTCGCACAATAAACATTAATAAAATCAAATTAAGCGTGCACTACTGAATGTTTAATCGTTTCCAACCTGTTTTATACTCGATTTCAATTGAAACTCAAAGAAATATCAAGTTTGATTCCTTCAAACTCGCGAACCTGCAACTCAATCAAAAGCACACCTACGATCGATTTTGAACAAAATTAACAAAGGGCTATTGTTCCTCATCATGAACCGAAGCTGCACACAAGTTTAATTCGTTTATGATTGTTGTTTGGGCATGATTCGATCATCACCGTGACCGCGACCTGTTCTTCAACCAGTTCAGCTTCATTTCATCATCATAAGGGTAATTACACATACACACACACTCGATTCTTCATGGGGAACAAAAGCCCCATGATTTCAGATGCATTAACGATCGAATTGGACCTCAATTGGTTCGGATTCGAACCTAGGGCTCGAATGGGAAATTGGGGTTTGACTGAACTTGTGATTAAAACAATTTGGAACCCAATATATTCGCGGCCGAGGCCTTTGGTTCACTGGTTCCCTGTCTGATTTCAATCCAAGAGGTCCCGGGTTCGAACCCGGGCACCCTCTTCTATTTTTTCAAAGCCTTTTTAACCTTTAAAAATTACAGAAAAATTACCAAAAAATTATAAAAATCTTTTTATAAGCTCTGTTTATTTTTACATCAGCAACCTTAATTTTCTGTAATTTTATTTAAGTCTAAGCCTTTATAAGATTATATAACAAGGACATTTATTTAAATTATTTTTATGGATTCTTTTAATAAATGGTAAAAATATGATTAAACATAAAACTTATTATATGAAAGTACCCAATTAATCTCCTGTAAATTAATTTGTTAAAAACCTTAACAAGTTATATATAATATTAACAAACATTATAAATAGTTCATTTTGTTTAAAAATAAGCTTTAAATAGTTGATTTAGTTCCGTATTTTACAGCCAACTTACGGAGGCCACAACTTTATCATAACAGATCCAAATCAGTTAAACTTTATGTCCATGACGAAGTTCGTCGAAAGACGAATCTGTTGGTATATAAAACATCGAAAAACTCATTCGTTTGGACCTCTAAATAGTCATTTTCGTAACAGCTAGCAGTTCTGCGCAGCTGTAAAGATCCACGTTTTTCTCATATTTGGTTTTCCAAATCAGAAACTTTTCTAAATGAAAGTTGTTCAGAACTCAATAATCTAGTAAACTGGAGATTTTCAGAATTTTTAAACGTCGTTTAGTATTTTTAACGAGTGCGAAAAGACAGAGGCAGAACTGGAATTTTTCAAACTATAACTTGCGTTACGTTATCGTAGGTTCTCACGGCGTTAACCGAGCCTAGACTTTGTTTCTGATTATTGTCATTCGTGTATAAGGTACGGATTCCGACCTTTCCCTCTCGTAGCATGAATACCTCTCGTTCTTGATCGGTATTTTGAATTCTTAACTTGACTTGTGGTTATCAAATCCATAAGATTATTGTTATAAGTGTTTATTGTATAGTTGATATTGTTTGTATGTGATAGCCTTTATCTGCTTTGTACTCATTGTCACATGCTTCCTAAATGATTGATTATAGCTAGTAACCTTGATTAAGGGTTATGAGCTCTAGTGTAACTTATTGTGTTATATTGACTTGATTGTATCATTGACCTCCATACCCGAGCACATCCACCTATGGGGACATAGGGCGTCATTGTGGCACAAGTGACGTGCTCTATCTGTGGCAGAGCGATTAGACCACAGCGTCTCTACATTAATATTATGTGCCAAGTTGTGACACATATTGATTATTGTTAAAGGAGGCGTATGGATCGATCCTAGGATATCATTGTTATTGTTTATTGGTGAGATGGTTAGGTGTGTGTGCCCACATTCCTATCTCACATATTGGTGCATTAGAACTGCAGCTAATGTACACATTGTTAATTGTTATTGTTATTGGCTCATATGGGTATTCCTTTTAGATGATCATTATCATTTAATTTTCAACTTAATCATCTCATTGTTATCAGTATTGATCATTGTATTGCTATCGTTTATTTCCGTTACTGAGCATTCTTTGGCTCAGCCGTATTTTCTTTTGTTGTTTTCTCTTATGTTTATAGCAGGTACTCAAGGGGCTCAGGGGAACGAGTGAAGAGTGTTAACTCAAGAAGTTAGGATGAGAATAATTGGATCAAAAAGACTTAATAGTATTTTGATTTTAAGACTTTATTTAAGTTATTTGGATCTATGTAAGGATTTGTGTGTATCTTAGTACTTTAAACTTATCGTTATGAACCTCTGATTTACTGTTTGTGTGACACGTCAGCCCTACCCGGGTTGGGGTGTTACATACCGTGTTAGCACAACAATGAAAGCGACGTCCGGGTTTGCTGAGGTCCAAGACGTGATGATTCTTGTTGGAGATCCACATGAACATATCACCATTTTCGTCAACTGTAAGAAACACACAGAGAGAAAGAGAGAGAGATAGAGACGGAGATATGAGTGTATATATACGAGTGCAACAAACACAACAAAAGAGACCGTTTACACATGAAATGACCGAAATACCCTCATGTGCAGCGCGCGTGCCTCTCATTTAACGGCACATTCAAACGGCGTTGTAAAATTGGACTGAAACAGAGAACTTTTTCAATCTTTGGTACTCAAAGGGAGACAAAATAAACGTTGGTACTCAAGTGGAGTCAATTTGAAAAACACAGGGACCAAAACCGAGATTTTCTCTATTTTTTAAATTAGCTTTTTTGTGTATTTTTTAACGATTTTGGTGCTTCAATTTTTAAGTCATGTTTACGCCTCAACATGAGACATTATATTATTTTATATCTATGTTTCGATCTGTAGATTTAAGCCATTGCAACTTCATAAGTTTTTTTGATTTACTTTATCACGTTATGGTCATTATCACATTGTAAGAAATGAGTTTGATAAATGCGTTGTATCAAATTTGTTGAATCGCACGGGCTTAGCTTCTTATTTAAAACATATAGTACCAAATGAACATGTTATATTTTTAATAACTAACATTTACATACTTATTAATCAATGACTTATAATATTCGTTTAAACCTATCACTATAATATTAAGATTTAAGTATTAGGAACATAAATTTTATATATTTTTTTTATATTAAGCCACGTTATTGTATCAAGCAAAACGGTGTTTTGGATATTCGCTTCTTCCTCCTTAGTTATTCAAACATCGTTTTTTTTTTAATTTAGTTAGATCTGATTCATGTTTTTATAAACTACACTAATCTCAATCACTTATATTATATATTATATATATATATTAATCTCTTATGTCGGTGGCTACAGTGCCACCGACCTCCACACCATCACCATCTGCAAATAAAATCATCATCATCACCAACAAAAACAAACCCTAATCCCCTGAGGCGATTACAGGCAATGTTTTCAGAACCGGATCGGACGTCGAACCGGACGCCTTACTGGTTTGGTGGTCGGACCGGTCGGACCGGTCGGACCGGATGGACCGGATTTAACTTATTTTAATTATATTTATATATGTAATTAAATATAAGTAATTTATATATGATTTATACATATATTTTATAGTTATATATAAAACTTAACTATATTTGTATATCCGAAGTACTAATTATGGTTTAAAACCCGTTTTTGCCCACTAAAATCAAAAAAAAAAATTACTGAAAACCGGTCGGAACCGGCCCGGTTCGCCGGTCCAACCGCCGGTTCGGTTCGGACCGGCCGGTTCAAATGATCAAAAACGAACTACCCCTGACCGGACCGGACCAGCCCCCGATTTGCGGTCGAACCGGTCGGACCGGCCGGTCCGATCCGGTCTCAACAACAATGATTACAGGAGCTCGAGAAAGAGGTTTTCACCAAACCGGTGCCCTCCCTATCCGACCTCTCACCCTCCGGCAACTCCCTATCTCCCGTCATGATCACCCCGCCACATCACCTCTCCGATCTCTCATCCCTCACGGTTCCAGCTGGATTCGGCCCCCCTCAGGTGCTCTCGCCCCTCCACGCGATGAATCTGTGGTCCCCGTTGGTAGTTATAACCCCTTGGAGTTTGCGTCTGTTGGGGAGTTCTTTGAGGAGAAGGGTGGGCGGTCGCCCGGCCAGCGGCGGAGCCGTGGAGGTGGTGGTGGTGGTGGTTCTGGGAAGGTGGCGTCGTCGTTGCTTGCCTGAGGGTTTGAGTTGCCGCTTGAAGTGAAGCCGAAAGGCTTGACGACTGTTTCGGTTGTTCGAGATTTGCAGTCGAATGTTACTGGTATGCAATGTAGGGGCCTTTTGTTCACCGTTTATTTGATTAGTTTCTGTGTATCTATGTGTGATCTTCCCTTAAAGTTTAGAGGGTGTTGTTGCGATGGTTGTCGTGGTGGTGGTGCTCCGATGGTTGCGGCGGTGGTTGCGATGGCGATACCCCACCGGCGACACCCCCATCGGCCACACCCCACCGGAGACACCCCACAAAGGTACATTCATTAATTTTTATCAAGCATCATTCACTTATATGGCTTCTTTAGTTTAAATTGAATTTAAATGTATGCAGGCTTTAGCACAAGATCAACTAAGAGCATTACTATCTATGACAGTAGGTTTTGATGTCGGTTTGAACATTGGAATATATGATGGAGATACTTCTCAGGAAGATAGATTATGGTTGCGTGATAATTCTAAACTGGTAATTTTGTAATTTATGGTTTTTTATTAATAAGCAATAGATTTTAGCTGGCAACTGGCTTCTATATACTAAGCTATTACAAACTTATTTGTAGTTGATCACAAATCCTGATATGCTTCACATGTCAATCTTGCTGTTGCATAACCAGTTTGGGAGATCTTATCAAACCTCAGGTTATCTTGGAAAGTTATTTCTTCTTTATGCAAATTGACTAGAGTTTTTCTTCCTTTTTTTTCCCTGATTTTGGTCAAATACTAAACTTTGTGTCAGGTATGTGGTAGTTGATGAAGCTCACACGTATAAGGGAGCTCTTGGATGCCATGTTGCTCTTATTTTAAGGAGGCTTCGCCGACTCTGTGCTCATGGTATTTGAAAATTTTACTCTAATTATAAAAAAAGTTCTCTAATTATCTATGTCCCGATATCCAAATTTAGTGTTTAGAATTAGGACCTGAGTGTAAACACAATACACACACACGCACACACTCTCTCTCACTGTATGCTTTCATGTTTGCAGTTTATGGGAGTAATCCATCATTTACATTTTGCGCTTCTACATCTGCCAATCCCCGTGACCATGCAATGGTATCATGGAACAAAGATTTATTTAAAACAAGCATGTTATAATGGCAATGCTATTTTTTATTCTAATTTGCTATAAAAATTGATTTTTATTTTTATGTACATCAACTGAGCTGTAAGTTGCAGTATAGTAATCTGTTTTTTTTAACGGCAGGAACTTGCAGGACTGCCGACAATGGAACTAATTCACAAAGATGGTAGCCCTTCTGGCCCCAAGTTGTTTGTCCTTTGGAATCCTCCTTTACGCATGAAAACTGTATGCTTTGCTGATGCCTTTTTGGAGAGTGTGTGTGTGTAATTACAAGGTATCAATTGTTTCTTTATCTGATTACAGGTAACCAAGAGAACTAGAAGTAGGATCAATACCAACAAATTCGATAGGACAGTTTTTGCTGGTCGCTCGAGGTATATGCTATCTGCACTATGCATGTAGCATATGAAATAGGTCTTTAATGATTATAACGTTTGTGATATTTGGTATGGGCCAGCTTGGGTGATATCAGTGATATTGGTTATGGCTCAAAACTATTGAAATTTGGTATGGGTCAACATGGGTGGCATTGGTTATGGCCAATGGGTGAAAACGGGTGGTATTGGTTATAGGTCAAAACGTGTGGTATTGGTTATGGGTCAGTATGAATGGTGTTTGGTATGGGTCAAAACGGGTGATATTTGGTATGGGCCAAAATGGATGGTTCTGGTAATGGGTCAAAACGGGTGATATAGGTTATGAGTAAAAATAGGTGATATTGGTTGTGGGTCAAAACAGTTGATATTTGGTATGGGTCAACTTGGGTGATATTAGTTATGAGTCAAGATGGGTGTTATTGGTTATAACTCAAACGATTGAAATTTTGTATACGCTAACATGGGTGGTATTGGTTTGTGTCAAAACGGTTGGTATTGGTTATGAGTCAAAAGAATTTATATTTGGTATGCGTCAAAACGGCTGATATTGGTTATGGGTCAAAACAGATGGTATTGGTATGGGTCAAAACGGGTGATAGGTTATGGGCCAATTGGTGATATTTATTGTGGGTCATAATGAGTAATATTGGTTATGGGTCGTAAACGATTGATACTTGGTATGGGTCAGCTTGAGTGATATTGGTTATGGACAAAATGGGTGATTTTAGTTATGGCTTAAAACGACTGAATTTTGGTATGGGTCAACACGAGTCGTATTGGTTATGGGTCAAAATGGGTGGCATTGGTTATGGGTCAAAACAACTAATATTTGGTATCGGTCAAAACGGGTGGTATTGGTATAGGTTAAAATGGATGATTAAGTTATGGGTCAACTTGGTGATATTGGATGTGGGTCAAAATAGGTGATATTGGTTCTGGGTCGAAACAGTTGATATTAGATATGGGTTAGCTTGGGTGATATTGGTTATGGGTCAAACGGTTGATATTTGGTATTGGCCATCTTGGGTGATATTATTTATGGGTCAAAATAGGTGATATCGGTTATGGCTCGACACTATTGAAACCTGGTACGGGTCAACACGGGTGGTATTGGTTGTGGGTCAAAAAGGGTGGTATTGGAAATGGGTCAAAACGGTTGGTATTTGATATGGGTCAAAACGGGTTGTTAATAGGTTATGGGTCAAAACAGGTCAAAACAGTTGCTGTTCTCTAGAACAACTTGGACGATTTTCACGACATTGCAAGAAAACCCGCAACGCGCGGGATCCAATGCTAGTTTACTACTATCTACTATCAAAAAAATGAGTTTTGCTAATAAAAAATCACCGACGGTTGGTGTTTCTATTTACCTATACATCATTGGCTTATCTTAAAGAAAATATAAAGTAAAAAACTTTAATATATATCGGTAGTATGTCGACAGTTACTAACGAATGAACGACGTATATCCTACAAACTTTGTCGTTGCTGGTGGTAACATGTTCCCCATGGGTTCCCATGATAATATATCTATAAGTTTTAATTTATGATCTAATGTGATTTTTATGTAACAAAAAACAATTTACTAAACATGACTGGTATAAGAGTGTAGTCATATCACTTAACACATATTCTTAACAACAAAATGAAATTTATGATCTAATTTGATTCTATATAACCTAAAACAACTTGCTTACACATGATAAGATACGTTCAGGACCATTAGTATATTGACTATATATCTTACACATGAGTTAACAACATAATAACTTATTATTACTTGATTTAACTTTATGTAACATATAGAAATTACTAACAGTAACAAGGTCTAGTAATGTACTGACATGCCATGCACATTTCATTAACATGAATGATTTGTTAGGGCCTAATGTGATTTTGTCTAACCTAAATCAACTTACTAACACATGACAAAGCCTATGAGTATGCTAATCATTATAAAGTGTGGTTAGCCATTAAAATGACTTGTTATGAACTAATTTAGCTTTATGTAATATACACCAGCTTACTGATTAAGATTAGTCAATACAGTGATCTCATCTTTAGATGGGTTGCAAGATTGTTAAAAAAAATCAAAAAATTACTTTAGATGGGTTGCAATAATGATTGATCAAACGGACATACCCGCCCTTCGCCGAGGCTGTTCTTGAATGTTCTTGAAGGATCGATCGATGCCGGGTTTGACTGAACGATCTCCCTCCCAGCGCCGAACCACGATCCCACCTGTGAAGCAAAATTCAAAGGGTTTTTTTTTTAGTTAGTTAATACATTTACTCTAAATATTGTATAGTCATATATTATGTTTAGAGTTAATTTTTTTATACAAAAATATGAAGTTATTGTCCATCGTTGTTTCATTTTAATACGTATACTAACATGTTTTAATTTTTTTTTTTTTCTGCTTTAGTTTAGGATGATTTTAGAAAAAGAGAGTGTGTTGGTGGTTTTTTTAAAACTATAACATGTACATTTAATTTTCTAATCTTAAAAAAAGGTATAAAATGTTTTACCTATGTTTTCGTGGAGAATATACCAAGTTTATCACATAAAATTACTTAACACTTGTGTCCATTAGAAATTAAAAAAAAAACACGCGGCAACGCGCGTGGGTTTAATCTCTACTTTATTTTATTCTAATAACTTATTTAAAAGGAATTTGTTATCGTATCTTTTAATATAACTAGGAATATTCTACACACGCGCTGCGCAAGGAATTACGTCATGGACACGGATATCAAAACGTGAATACAAAACATATATGATGGTTTCGCTCCGACGTGGAACCCCAAGGCATCAAGGAATGAAACGAAAGAAGTAACATTAACAAACAGTAGTAAACCCAAAAAAAATATCGAAAGAAAAAGTTGTTAAAAAAGGCCATGCGGGGTCTCAAACCCACACAACGTAGACTTGATTTGTTAATCAAAGTTCATCAATTCTTCTTTAGATTGGTAGCGATCATCATGAGAGGAGGAGATGAGAATATGTAGTAAAAATAATTAACTTAAAAATTAAAAGAGGAAATAATTGGTTGATATGTAAAAACTTAACTCATATGGACAAAATAGAAAAAACTCAAAGTTCATTGTTGCCCTCAAGCTTTAAAAATTCATGAATCCTTAGTGTGATAAATCTCATTTATTGTTTAAATAGTTATCTCAAAATACTTGCGTGGAATATTTGAAGATGAATAGGGTACACTATGAAAATAACAAAGTAATGTGGTCAAATTATAAACATTTAAAAGTTTATTGTAGCTAAAAGTTATAAATTATATAGATGAAAATATAAGTATAAAAGTTATTTGTCTATCTTATCTTATACGTGTCAATATACTATAGGATTGTAGATTTTGGTGTATTAAGTATGTTTGATGAGTATAAGATACTTTTTTATTTTTTTTCATTTATAATTTATTGTTATATACAAACAATTTCAAAATTAAATATTTTTTAAATATTTAAATATAATCATAACCATATAATTTATTAAGAAGTTGGGTTAAGTTGGTTGTGAATGCATGGGAAATTTAAGTTAGGTTGGGTTAGGGTTGTTCACGAATCGAATCGAACCGAACGTAACTCTGCTCGAACTCGGCTCGTTCAGTTCGAATTCACAAATTCGAGCGCAACCTTTATGCTAGAACTCGGTTTGGTTTTAATAGAGCGTTAGATTTTGATCGGTATGCGTCACCATTTAAAATAAGACTAATAGTTTATTCAAAGTTTTAACTTTTAAGTTATAACCCTAGTATCTTTCCCATGCTTCTGCAAATGTTCTTTAAGAACCATATCATCAAAGAAAAATCTAACCTCAAGATATCGCGATTAGGCATATCCGAACAAGGTTAGACTTCGGAGGCGGACTATCGGAGGTGGGATGCGCGGTCAGACTGTTGCAGGTCGGATTGCTAGAGGTCGGATTGCCGGAGGTCGGGGTCGGAGGTCGGGGTCGCAGGTTGGAGTGTCAGAAGTCGAGGGTTGCAGGTTGGAGTGTCGGAGGTCGACGCTCAGCAATCGACAAGAGGGGGGGGGGGTATACGGTGGACGGATGGTAAGTGGTGATGAGTGAAATGGTAAAAGGATTTTGAAATGTGAAAATGATAATTTGGTTAGAGAATTAGGGCTTTTACATTAACGATTGTTGACTTTTTGACTAAATAAATAAAATAGTGGTAATTAGTAAATGACAAATAAATTAACAAATATATAATATATAAAAACTAAATTAAAAATAATTCAAGCAAACTGATCTAGCAACGAGCGAGAGTACCTTTGCTAGTGCTCGGTTCATTTTCAAACCGAACCGAGTCGCTCAGTTCGTTTACAACCGAGACAAAATTCAAACGAGCAAAAATCGAAGCTTTTTTCGAACGATTTCGAGCGAGTTTTGAACGTCGAACTATTTGAATAGCCCTAGGTTGGGTTGTTGTGACACCCTAAACCCGGTAGGGCACCGGAGGCACGTCACGCAGTTGGATTAATATTCTAAACACAAATCAGAGCTTTCTACCTACAGCGGAAGACTTAAACAACATTATATATTAACCCAACTTTTTAAAACATTTTACATATAATTGTATTTAATTATACATTGCCCTATTTACAGTATTAACAGGTCCTATATCCTATGCCAGCAGCTACTCCGGGATAGCATCCTCATTCAGCTCATACTTGCTTTCCTCTGTTATCAGATCCTTCCTTACCTAGCACACACAACATACTCAAAACATCAGATAAACTGGTGAGTTCTACATTTTATTAAAACATTAACAGCACCTTTACACACACAAGAGTTATATTTATATTGGCAATATTATAATTTCAACTTTTATCATTACTTTGTCCCACCGGACCTGTCCCACCGAACGTCGGTTGCCCACATCTAGCAACTACCAGTTCCCCACATCCAGAAACGTCGGTTGCCCACATCCAGCAACTACCAGTTTCTCATACCCAGAAACGTCGGTTGCCCACATCCAGCAACTACCAGTTTCTCATACCCAGAAACGTCGGTTGCCTACATCCAGCAACTACCAGTTTCTCATACCCAGAAACGTCGGTTGCCCACATCCAGCAACTACCAGTTTCTATCTCTCATCCAGTAGGATGCCAATTAATCATCTAGGGTCGTCACCATAAGATGTTCATAAAGCTGAGTGATCGTCATCACCCCTACTTAACTGTACAGTTACTTACTCAGGCATCTTACCCTAACTGGCCTGTTGAGATTTACATCACATTACCATTTTAAAACATTTCTTTTACTTATTGCCAATATTATCACATTACTTTACACACTACACATTCATTCTTTTAGCACCAGTTTTAATGCATTTTCATTTGTCATTACATCCCATCTGACCCATTGGAATCATCACCATACGTAATGATTACCAATGTTCAGATAACCTTCTTTACACCCTACCTGACCCATTGAAATCATCACCATCACGTAATGATTAACAATGTTCAGATAATCATTCATTGTCCCAGCCATTTATCATCCCAACTTTACCCTAACAGCCACCCGAGCTGTTAGTAACGTATAAACATCATTATCACAGTCCTGGTGCTAAAATATTTAATTCATTTATCATCATATGTGTGCTAGCCCGAATGTTAAAACCAAACATTTGAAAAGGGCTTAGAACTCACCTTATCAACTTCCTCACAACAATCTACACAATCCACGTACACGAGATAACTAGTCCCTCCTCTAATCAAGGTATATCTAAAGCAATAAACCTTGATTCAGCAAACTTATTTTCAACAAGACCCTCATGCGATTGAACACTTATGCGAATGAGTCCCACACGATTGGACCTATGCGGATGAACCATGCGACTGAACCTTCAGCCGTACGACTAGCCACTCATTCGCATGACTGAGTTCTCATTCGTACCCAGTGTTCATTCGTCCTCATTCGGCTTCTAACCAGGCGACTGAGTTCCATCGCACGACTGAACCTCCATTCGCACTCAGTCGCACGACTAGACTCTCATTCGTACAACTGAGGCATGCGATTGAGCCCATTCGTCTGAAACGGATCAACAGCTGTGTTCTTGCGTTTTTGATCCAAACTCACTCAAAATTTGAGTTTTAACATCCAAATCATGTCATATTCAAAACAGATCCTATACACATCGTTTACAATGGTTTCGGACCATTATTTCATCAAAACTACACAAAAACTTGGATCCAAATTCCCGGACTTTAATTTGGAAATGAACCAGACCAATTCAATGATTTAAAACACGTTGTTGGATCAAATTCAACCATTTACACAGCTTATAATATCCCTAGATTGATCCGTAATATTCAAAACTTACCAAAACGGAGTTATCTTGGTTAATTTCGTGGGAACAGAGGCATTTGAGTGTAAAGGGAACAAGAATATGGAGTAAATGCAGATAAAAATCTGCTCTTGAACCCTCTGCACCGCCCTACTTATCCATACACAACTTAACCGCCTCACCTTCAGTCGCACGACTGAACCATTCGCGCAACTGAATCGTGCGACTGAAGCTCATACGCCTACTATCCGTACGACTGAGTCTCAATCGCAGTAAGGGGTGCGGCTGATTTCATTCGCATGCAACTCATACGATTGAACACCAAAACAATTTAAACAAACTTAACTTAGTTAATTAAGCATAATAATAATAATGCAATTACAAGTTCGGATTTAGAAACGGATGTTACAGTTGTATTGGCGGAAGACAGAAAGAAAAACGAATTAACTTTTAATGAACTGTTGGGTTGGATTAGGTCATCATAGTCTGTAATATAAGAATATTAACGTACTAGTTTTCATTCACATATCTTTAACACTGAACCGAGACCTAATATGACTATGCAACCTAATAAACTCACTAACACATGCAAGACTCGTTAAGGGCCATTAGTATACGAGTCATCATACTCATTCTTTAATACTAAAATGATTCATCATAACCTAATATGGAATTTTGTAACCTAAACCACAAAGTCAGATGACAAGGTCCGTTAATGTAGTAGTCATCATACACACCTCTCTAACATTAAAATGACTTGTTATGATCTAATGTGACTTCATGTTACCTCAACCAATTCAATAACACATAGCACCACCTATTAGTATACTAGTTATCATACACATATATATAACTCCAAATCACCATATGATCTAATGTAAATTTGTTTAACCTGGTTATCATATACATGTCTTTAACTTTCAAAATAATTATGAATAATGCTTGGATGAAATCTTAGTAAAAGCATCCTTAATTACACTAGATATGATAACATGTGCTAAATCATATTCAACCTTTTTTTATAATCTTTACTTTGAAGTTATATTATTCCACCAAAATAATAGGAATTATCTTTAAATTGTTAACACAAATCATGTTTTTGAGAAACTTGGTGTTACAAAGTGGTATCAAACCGTGGTTTATGTGAATTAGGTATTATAGAATAAATGCTTCTAACTTAAACATTTAGTTCATTAGTAAATATGGTGCTTCATTGAAGCTAAACCTATTGGATTGAGTGACAAAGTATGGTTTATGCTTATATGATCATTGGAAGTGTAAATTATTGATGTTTATGTCGTTTAACATAAGCTATGTTGAATGAGTACATGCAATTCGAACTATAATTTAAGCCTAGAGACATGTGAAATTAACGACAGGTAATTGGCTATGTAATAACTGCTAACGACCTTTGTTAGATGATAGTGAATATATCATACTAATGTAGACTCTAAAGTGATTATCATCGGGTCAAAAAGGAATAAATAGAAGGTGAAAATTTTTGCATTTGTAAAATTAAGCTATGTAGATTACCATATACGGTACATGTGATGCGGTACAATGATAGAAGAATACATGTATGTTGTCCTAAATTAAATATTTGCACCTAGAAAAGTAGACTTATGATAAACACCAGAAAAATCTATTATAACTCGAGGTATTTCAAGTCATCAAGACAACACAATGCTAATTTTAATAATATTACGTGGTATAGAATCGTACCATTATACGCTTTTTTAAGACGTCTTTCTTGATTTTTATTTTTCTATCTTACTATATAAATCGCGTTGTTAATTAAGTTTCTCAAATATTTATTTTCGCATTAAGAAATTTTCCCATTATTTACTTTCACGCGTTATTTCCCATCTACTACCCTTAAATAGTAATATGTTATACGTAGAGTCAACATAATACATACACGCATACAACTATATAAGTTGAAGTTTATTCGTTGATTTGAATTCAAAATTGATATTCTCAAACCTAACTGTTAGTAGAAATTGAATCATATCCATCAGAATTTGATTGATTTTGAGCACAATTGTGAAGAATGGGAGGGTGTTTCTCTGACGTCAGCGGCGGAAAGGCCGCTGTAGGCGGTGGCGGTGGTGGTGGCGGTAACCTACAGCACCAAAGAGGTCCGAGTAGCAGCGTTGTTGTTAATTCTTCATCTAGTACTGCAGCAGATGATGCTGTTGATTTCTTCTATCGATCGAAAGGCCTTCAACCGCTGTACACTAGAATTGAGGTATATGAATTTCTGTTGTTGATTTGGTTATGGTTTGATTTATTAAGGTGTTCGGTTGGTAGAAGTTTGAATTGATATCTGTTTAGTGTTGTTTGGGGCATTGTTTGAAAATTTAGTTTTATCAGGTTAAAATTAGTATGTCGATTTCTAAACCTAGAAGTGCATTGTTTGATTACTTTTGGATTGGAGAAGGAAGTCAGTTTTTGTAGTTGATGTCATAGGTATGTGTGCAATGGGGACTTGTGGACACTTCTTATGTGATTTGACACTGAATAAGTAGAAAATCATGATCATAATCGGGTTTTTTTTCTACACTTGAAAACCTCACATCACAAAGCTTCCAAAGACTTTTGATTGTGACCTTTTTTTAGAATGGATAAGTAGTTAACTCACCATCTCTAATCCTACTCCTTAATATGCACCTTTCGTGCACCAAGGGCTTGAACCATCAGCTACACGGGAGGATACCTTTCCTACTCACCTTGGTTCCATTAGGCTACATGTCCTTTGGTCGTTGATAGTCACCTATGTAGTAAAAAGCGAGCTGGGGATGAAGGCATCTTGAACATATTACATATGCCAGGCCAGCAAGGGTGCAAGGCAAAAAAAAAAAAAAAAAAAAAAAACACCTCTTTCATCGTAGCACAAGTGAGGCGAGCGCTTCGGTGTAGATTTATGCAAGGTGAGTAGCAGTGAGGCCTAGGTGCGGGAAACATATCCACGATGCACCTCTTTTATTAGACATACAAGTGAGGTGAGCGCTTCAGCCTAGGCACATGCTTGAGGTGGTTGCCTAGTATTCGAAGGCTTTAGTTGCTCAGTTAGTTATGTAGTTCTCTGCTTCTCCTTTCTTCTACGCATCTTTTCATTTCCCCATTTTTTCTTTATACGTGATGCCAGTCTTGCGCTTTCTTTTCTGTTTGGACTATATTCCCATGATCAGGGTTAATCCAGCATTCCAGCACAACTTCATCATATATTATAATAAATATTTTCTAATCAGATGATTTGGAAGATATTTATTATTGTTTTTTATAAAATTTTGATATTAATCTGATGATTTTAATTGCTAATTGTATTAGGTGTTTTATCATATTTGAGGAGCATTTTTAATTTTGATATCAATTGAATGGTTTTTATTCCTAAATGCCTAATCATATTAGGTGTTTTCTTATGTTTGGATTAATATTAGTAATTAAGTTTTTAGACTATTCATCTATCCGCAAGATGTTATTAAGGTACATTAGTTATCATTTCCTTCTTGTTCTGTATTGTGTTGATAGTAATATTAGATAACAGACACACATTAACGTTCTATTCAGCTTTATGCTATATGCTAGTAGTTGTATGTTCTATCTCTCTTAAGCAATTCCCCTCCATATGTACTGATTCCTTGCTAATGAAATCGCAGATATCTTTATCAGCTTCAAAATTACGTGATCTTGACATCATGTCTAAGGTACTTCAACTAGATCTTATTTTTATATTATCGTTTTTGTTTTTATGTATTCATGATAGCTTCTTCTAATCTTCTTTTTTTCGTTTTGTTATCTCTTGTACGTATTTTCAATTTCTTAATGCAGGCGCAACATATCTGCATCTTTCCTGTTGTTTGTTTTCCAATTCAACAATTCTAATGCTATGCTTTCTTTTAAATTGTAGAGTGACCCTATGGCAGTTGTATATGTCAAGATGAAAGATGGAACTCTGGAGGAAGTTGGTCGCACAGAGGTGATCATGAACACCTTGAATCCCATGTGGATTCAGAAAATCAACGTTTTGTTTCACTTTGAAATTATTCAGCCATTGGTGTAAGCATCCTGCTAATTTGTTTAGTTGTTCATACTATTTGGTGTTATACCTTTAAATATTAGTAAAATGTCTGCATATCTCCGTGTTAATTTTCAGCTTCCGGGTGTATGATGTGGATACGAAGTATGATAATTTGTCAACAAAGGTTCGTAAAACTTTTCTTTTAACCCTTAAATAGTTTTGCTAGAGGTGGATATATTATCCAATTTACTCATGAATGTGTTGATTCGTGTAATGCTTCATCTCTAGCCGGTCAAATAGTTCTTGTGGGTCAATAGTCTTTCAAAGTGTATTTAAACACATAAAATCTTATAAATCATTTTCTTAAAGAGAGGATAATTGTTCATAGGATAAAAATTTTGCAATCATATTGTACACACTAATTATTTACAATAAGTTATAGAAAATCCGGGTCTACCTAACCCACCCCATACAAATAATTTACCTGTTTTCACCAATTATCCACCCCATTGAAACCATCCATTTTTCCAACTTGTAATTTTGTTTTTGGTTGATTCCCATATGTGTTCTTTAATCTTGTTCAGTTTTTTTTTATGTCAAATCATCTTTATTTTTGCGTATTTGCACAGACGCTGGACCTAAAAGACCAAGATTTTGTTGGTGAAGCTAACTGTGTTTTGTCAGAGGTAAGTTTACCTGTAGTTATAGGAGTCACTATCATTGTATAAAATATTATAGTCATTAATTTGACTTTCTAATTAATTTGGACATGTCTTGTAATTATCGTGTCCATCCAGAATTACAGGATACCTTTCCTTCCTAGTTTTATATGAGTTTGAATCTTGTTTTATTTGTATGAAGATCACTTAACCAGTGAATATACTTGCCTCACTTTTTACAAACACTTATCAAGTCTTTGTAACTGAGGCGTTTTAGGATGTTTAACTTGGCAAACCTTACAGTATCTTAGAAGGAGAAATGTTGGCCTAAATGCACATAATTGAGTCGTTTGGGTTTCTTTTGTTATATTTTGGGTTTTGGAGGGTGGAACAACATATTCAACCAGGTTCAATGGACTATAAATAAAAAAGGCTTAAAGAATTTAAGGGTCAAATCAGGTTGGGTGACCACTGACACTTTTTTCTATCTAATTAAAGTTTTAAATATGATTACAAAAACTATACTATCCAGATAATAATCTATTTTTTGGGATTAAGACAATATAGGAGAGTTGTTAGCATTTAATTCTTATGGCCCGTTGCATCTCTATTGCGATTGGAATTGGGTTGTGATACTTTTGATGCTGCAAATTAGTAGTTTTAGTAATGAATGCATAAATTTAAAATTGCACATAAAATATTGGTTTTAATGAAATGATGAAGGAAATGAAAATGATAGTGGACCAACTGGTCCTGACTCCTGACTTTGACCCAAATCCCTTTATACACGTTGCACCTGATCGAATATTTTGCAGCCTTAACAAATAAACCTGTTAAAGCTGATTCCTTCTCATCTAACTTTGGCAGATCATGACTCTCCGAAGCCGAAGTATGACCCTAAAACTTCATGGTAGAAACGGGCAGGATGTTGGAAATTTGGGTTTAATAACTGTTCATGCAGAGGAAACTATTGCTTCCAAAATGGCTATTGAGATGAGACTCCGATGTTCAAACTTGGATAACAAGGATCGGTTCTCCAAAAGTGTAACTACTTTCACTGAAAACCAACAAACGTCGTAATATAATATGGTCATTATGATCCTTGGGATTAGTTTATAATTTTTTCTTTTTACCTCTTTAGGATCCGTTCTTAAGAATCTCTAGGATTGTTGAGGCTGGATGTCCTATTCCAATTTGCAAGACAGAAGTAGTGAACAATAATTTGGACCCAATATGGAAGCCACTATGTATAACTATGCAGCAATATGTGAGCAAGGTGAAGTTGGCTCTTTTTATTATCTATGTGTTATTCTGTTTTCTTTTCTTTCTTTTTTCTTTCTTTTATTTTTTTATTTCTTTTCTTCCTTTTTTTTTCTTTTCTTTTCTGAAGTTAATCCTTATCGGATGATTTTGTTTAAGCAGCTTTGTCTTGTGTTTACTACTGATTTACTTATATTTTATTCTATTTTTACAGGATAACCCTCTAATTATAGAGTGTTTTGACTTCAATACCGATGGCAAGCACACACTTATTGGGTAATTTTTGTGTTCATAAATGACACGTCTCACTTTTGTGCAAAATTGCCTGCTACGAGCCTGCCCTCTTACTGTATGAGTATTTCATATAATACTATGCATGTGGCGGCTTACTGAGTTTTACCTCTTTATAATTGTTTTGGGGGTTCATTAGATGTTGTAATATGGGTGAGTTGGGTAACAAGTCAACACCAGTATTTTTTTTGTTTGGATTGGGTCGTACTAGTTGACACAACACTTTTTGCTATATTTCAAAACAATATTCTCATATATAATTGATTACAAAATTACATTCTTTCCATAATGATATCATTTTTTGAACATATGATGTACACTTTGGGTGACTTTCTACGAGTTTGGCCTGTTTTCTTTTAGCTAACATATTGGTTGTACCTGTGTGAGCAGTTAGGGATAAAAATAACCTAACCCACCCACCCGTAAGCAAATGGGTCAAATGGCCACTGCTTGGTTTCATTTATAGCCTACCCTAATTAATTTGTGGTGATAATGAAATTATAGGTAAATAATGTGAAAGCTTTTATTATTTACAGTAAATTGCATACATCAATTCAAGATATGGAAAATCTTTACAAAGCAAATGTAGGTGCAAATTTTGTCTTTCCATCTTCTCGTCACAAAGATCATGAGAAGGTAAATTGTGTTCATTTGTTGTAATACAACTTCCAATGGGTACTTAGCACTCCTGCATTTTTCTTTGAAAATCGTATGAGAACTAATTTACTTTGAAATTACGAAGCACTACAACTAATTTACTTATGTAATTAATGAAGCACTACAACTACAAGAATTGCATCTAAATCATATGTGAAGATTCTTCTGTTTACATGTTATATAGGTTCTCAAGGGTAAACTTTTTGTGGATGGATATGAAGAGAAGGAAGTACATAGTTTTCTTGATTATATTTCTAGTGGGTTTGAACTGAACTTCATGGTTGCTGTTGATTTTACGGGTAAGAATGCTTTAACTAATTATGCTAAAATATAACATCTACTAATGATTCACTCTTGCAACTTCCAATTCTTCACAGCTTCGAACGGTGATCCTCGAAGCCCGGATTCATTGCACTACATTGACTATTCTGGCCGCTTAAATGCATACCAGCAGGTTATGTTATTTGCCATTTTTTTGTGTCAACTCCAACTAAATTTTTCTGTTCACAAATACTGGTTGAAGTGTTTCATATAGAGTTGGAAATTTCGACCCCGTTTCTTATGAGCTGGTGGATTCTGTTTCTGTTATATCTATTGGGTTAAGTTAACGGAATTCACTTTATAGGAAACAGGTCAATTGGGTGTGAGAGTCACCCAAAGTGTATTCAAGTGCATACAACCTTCTAGATCATTTTATAAAAAAGTTAGATTACTAACGAAAAGTCTAGCTTTTTTAATCATATTCGGCACACTAATTTTTACAAAAAAATTGGATAACTGTTTCTGGTTCAACCCAGCCCATTTAGTATTACCCATTTTGATTCGTTGACAAATCTATCCATTTGCTGACTCTATTTGTTTACAACATTGAATAACAGATACATTAAGGCTCTTCAGGCTTTACACCACTCTGAATCTTGTTTGTTACTTGCATTCTAATGTTACATAGTGGAACATTAAGGCTCTTCAGACTTTACACCACTCTGAATCTTGTTTTTATATTTGCACTTTTATGTTACATAGTGGAAGAATCTCTATCTATTTCGTAATATATCTAATTTTTCTGAGTACAGGCTATTATGGAGGTTGGGGAAGTCATACAAGTTTATGATTCTGATAAACGTTTTCCTGCTTGGGGTTTTGGTGGGAAATTATATAATGGCACTGTATCTCATTGTTTCAACCTGAATGGAAATGCTGGTAACTTCGAGGTAAAACTCTCTTTTCATTGGTCAGTGCAATGAACATGGAGTCTCCCATCATTACTTTTATACTAGAGCTGCAATTGCAAACAATTTGTCGCAAAAAGTGTATTTTTTACTTTCTCATAGAATTCCTGTTAGCTGTTCTTCTGGAATTATTGAAACTAGATCTTATCTTAGCTGTTACCCAGCTGTTTAACCTGCACTTAAAATTACTTGTTTTGACCCACCTTGCCTGTTTTGCCATCTGTACCATTTTTCACATTGTGAATCATAGCAGAGTTGATACATGATGATGAAGAAATTAATAAAAGTCAGCTAACTTTAGATGATTATGCTAAGGTAGATTCACTTGTGACTTGTACCAAAATAAGGAGATTTATTTCCACATTATTTTACAGGTTGAAGGAGTACAAGGCATAATGGCTGCTTATAGAAATGCGTTGCATAGTGTCTCACTTCATGGACCCACTTTATTTGGTCAAGTAGTCAATCAAGCTGCTGAAATAGCTGCTCAATCCCTCTCAACCAATTCCGCCAAGTACTTTGTCTTGCTAATCATAACGGTAAACATGTAGCAAAACATTTCTATATACATATTGCTAGTTTTATTTCTACAAATTGTATAAATTGTATCTTAATTTTTAGGATGGAGTTCTTACTGATCTTCAAGAGACTAAAGACGCACTCGTCAGGGCCTCTGATCTGCCCCTCTCAGTTCTAATTGTTGGTGTGGGTAATGCTGATTTTAAACAAATGGAGGTAAATGATTAAAAGTTATACTACTAAATTTAGGGAGCGTTTGGTTGGAAGGAATGGAATGGAATTGAGAAACTAGTATAATTTTCAAGTAAAATTATGTTTGAGTGGGTAATGAAATGTAAAACCCAAGGGAATGTTTCACCTCAAATTCCCTTGGTTGTGTGATTTCAAATTCCCTCTCTAGGTGGAAGGATTTTGAAATCCCACATCCAAGGGAATTTGAGTTGGAACATTCCCTTGGGTTTACATTTCATTACCCACTCAACCATAATTTTACTTGAAAATTATACTAGTTTCTCAATTCCATTCCATTTCATTCCTTCCAACCAAACGCTCCCTTAGGCTTATTAATGGTAATTTTAGAGGCGGCAATTTCGACCCATTTACTTATGAACAAACTGACTTGGGTTATGCATAATCTTTAAAGGATCTAACAGGTAAAATAAAAAACAAAGGTTGGCTGAAAAGGAAACAGGTAAAATGAGCTGAACATGTTGAAACTTGAAAGTCGCACAAAGAGTATTATCCTTAAAGGGTCTAAGGGGTAAAATAAAACAAAGGTCGGCTGAAAAGGAAACGGGTTAAACAAGCTAAACATGTTGAAAGTCCCACAAAGTGTATTTTTAATGCATGTACCACTACATCTTATTTTAAGAATTAGATTAATATTGAGTTATAAAACACCTTTGCTATCACATTTTACACACTATTTCTATATAAGAAATCTGGACAAGTGTTTCAGGTCAGCTCCACTTAACCCATGCAAAAGGGTATCCATCCTGCCCCACTTGCACATCTTGCCACCTGTACATATTACATAAGAACCAAACTAATTTTGTGCTAAGTTTACATTTTTTTAACAAGAATACTCGCAATGACATGGATGTAGACAAGTTGTGGTCTTTTATGTACTTTTCCCTGCAAACGTCACTGTGTATGTGATTTGGAACCCTAATAATATTATCTAACAGATTTTGGATGCTGATACTGGATCACGTTTGGAGAGCTCAACAGGAAGAATTGCTACTCGAGATATTGTTCAGTTTGTTCCCATGCGTGATGTACAAAGTAAGTAACATTTATATCATGTCATGCAACCCATTTACTTATGTATAGGTTGATTTGAGTTACTTTTATCTATTCACAAGTCAAATGGGAAAATAAAAAATCTAGCTAAAGTGGAAACATGCCAAATGGGTTGGGGGATATAATGAGTTGAAAGTCGCTGAAACTGTGTTTTTCATGTCATACAACCTCCTGAACCGTTCGATGATAAAATATGAAATATTTTTGTAGTAATTAGCCCATGTGATGATATCTAACACAAATTAGTTTATATAATATTTATAGAATTTAACAAAAAGTGTTTCGTCTCAACTCAGTCCCACCTACCCATTACCCAACGTGTCTCACCCGCCCATTCTGCCACCTCTTTTAAGAATTAATCTAGCCTTTGACTTTCTTTGGGTTTGCTTTCCTTCACATATTGTAAGAAGACTGTTTAGTTATTTTTTATTAACATTGTGTAGTTGGAGGGAGATCAATGGTGCAAGCTCTATTGGAAGAGTTACCGGGTCAATTCTTGACTTACATGAGAAGTAGAGATATCAAACCGCTCGGTTTTAATGCTCACCAGGCTCCTCTTCCATCGGTTCCTTTAATGACTTGAATATTAGTACCATTAACCTTGGTTTCCCTTGTAATTAGTCGATTGCGTTCCAGAAGGCTCCAACTTGCACATTTTCTTTGGTAGGCTCGTTTTCTAAATTTCTCAACTGTTTATAAGAAAATTGTGTGGATGTGAATACTTTGTGACGATATGTGTTTAGTACTCAAATCATTTAAGAATTTGTTTAAGCCGTGAAAAACACGGGGTACATATAATGTGTGATTTCTATATATAAAGTTTAAAACATTGTAACCTTGAGTGGTCTCATTGAATTGTAATCATATGATTCATGCAATTACACATCAATTGATTGTTTCGAGCTGGATTTTGAAGTCAATATTTAGGGGGCATTTGTTTGGAATTAAAAGAAATTTTATTTGAAATTTAATATTTTTCAAAGGATTTGAAATTTAAGGGAATTGAAATCAATAAAGAGAATTTAAATTCCAAATGCATTTTTAGTGACAAAACACTTATAACGAAATTGGAAAATTATCACCCATTGCAAATCGCCACCACCTCCATGACCACTTATCACCGCCGCTACGTACCACCGACCGTCGTCCCATCGACAATCGATTGCGACCACCAACCACGCCCAACGACCACGCCTGTTACCAGAAACCGATCGTACCCCGCCGCTGCCACCAACCGATCACGCCCCCCGTCGAGAACTGACAGTTGTCGTCGAGCGCATCTATAGCCAACGTGGTTTGGTAACGATGGTCAATAGTCGCCCGTGGGCGCGGTTGAAGGTGGAGGTCGAGGGCGGTGGTCAACGACAGTCGATGGTTGGGGGTGGCGGCAGTAAGAGGTCTGTGGCAGTGGTCGGGATCGGCGGTAGGAGGGGATGGCCGTCAGGGTAAGCGGCGGTCGGCGGTAGGAGGCGATGGTGGTCGGGGTCGGCGGGCGGCGACGATCGGTGGTTGCGGTCGGCGGCGTCGGCAAGGGTCGTCAATAGTGTCGGTTGGGGGTGGGCGGGGTGGTAGTTGCCGGAGATGGGGGTCGGTGGAATTCAAAGTTTGAAAGGATTTTGAAATCCTTCAATTGAAGGAATTTGAGAGAATTAATTTCAATTTCAATTCCTTTCGTAACCAAACACGTCAAGAATGAAATTCAAATTCCAATTCCAGTGAATTCCTATCAACCAAACACAACGGTCAATGGAATTCGGATTCCAATTATATTAAATTCCATTGAATTCCTGCATAACAAACACCCCTTTAGTGTTAAGGGTTTAAGATTAGAAATTAGTGGTAGATTAGATGACTTAAAGTTTTCAGTTAAGTTCAGGTTTGCTCCCTGAGGTTTGACAAGAATAATCATTTTCATCCAAAAGATTATAAACATCAATTTATCTTCAAAAATTTTATAACATGTTTCAATTTCAATCCAAAAGTTTCATTAGTTGTTCCAACTTAAATCCAAAATTATGAAGCTTTTGGACTGAAATCGAAACAATTTATGAAACTTCTAGAGGTAAATTAATGTTTCTAATATTTTGAAAGAAAATTGTTATTTTGTTAAAACTTAATAAGTAAAATAGAAATTAATTCTAAAGTTTTTCTATTAGACTATTGTACTATGCTTTAAAAAAATTCAAACAACAAACAGTTTGTGTAGTTTAAGCAGAAAGTATAACTGTTTTCTTCTGGCTTATTTACGTGGGTGTTTGGGATTGCTTTTTTTCACCCTACTTATAACTTATTAACTTTTGAAAAGTTAATAAGTTAAAATTAGTGTTTGGGTATAAGAAAAGGACTTTTAGAATGGCTTTTGAAATAGGCTAAAAAAGGAGAATTTGAGAAGTAAGGGTGGAGTAACTTCTCAAACTCCTTTTTTAACTTTTCACAATTCTATGACTTTAATACCCTCTTCCTTCACCTGATCATCGCTGCCCTCTTCCCCTCGCCATTAATCGGACAAAAACCCTTGACTGCTTCGGTGCTTGCCCCTACGTTGCTTGAAGTCTGCACTTCCATGGAAATTACGTATAATTTCATATTGTTTCATCTCATTCTTTGATACACACAATAAATATTCCAAAAGCAAATTGCTGCTTCAGTTAATCGTTACGCCCTTCATTCTTCGGGTAATTCCTCTTTCTGTTGTTTCCTTTTCTGGGTGATTTCATTTACGTTACGCTCATATGATTTGACTTGATAAATTATTTTTGACATTGCAATTGATGCTCAACACCTGCGTTATTCTTGTTCGTTGCCACTTCAGTTGTTGCTTGTATAACTATCAAGAACTGCATTTGTGATAAGATTAGTTGAATACATAGTAGGCTAACTGAAATTATAGTGAAAATCGTTTCATTGGGAATTACCCAATTTGTGTTTGTGGCAGAATTCATACTCAATTTGGTTGATTGGACGAAATCTGCTTATGAATTTGATTAATCTGGAGTTGCCCTCTTTCTTCCTTGAAATTCTTGTTAAAAGTCTCATTTTGTCAATCAATTTATACTCAATTCAAAGAAATGCTAACTACTTTTTTATTTTGGGCGTTTTGATGGTGATTGAGTGATTGCTATGATCTGGGTGGGTTTATCACTACCTTTTGTGTAATTTGTATAATTAGTTTATTTGGATAATGAGAGTATTGCAATCCTAGAGAAGGTGGTTGCAATCCTAGAGAAGGTGGTATTGCAAATGACATTAATGAAAAACTTCCGGTTACAAATTGTTCGGATCATGATGTTACATATATGGCAGCAATAAGAGATATAATTACGCAAGATTTGATGGAATCACGGAGATGAATGTAGTATCACATTAGCTTCATAACATTGTGCAATGTTGGTGTTATTTTAACAATCTTATGGAGATGAATGTAGTATGCTATTATTTTTTATAAATCATGTAAACGAATCTTATTTTATATATCTTATTTTTTTTTCATTTTGCAAGGCGGAAATAGAAAACAGCGTAAAATAAGCAATCCCAAACATTATTTAGAAAACAGCTTATTGACTTTTAACAGAATGTCCTTTTTAGTCATTTTACATTAAGAAGCTAAACCAAACACTTTTCAGAAAACAACTTATTAACTTTTCAGTTTATAAGCTAATCCAAACACTTTTTTTAAAAACTACTTCTCAAAAGTTAAAAGTCAATAAGTCCTTTTTCTCAAAAGTTCTTTTTAACAAAATAAGCAATCCCTAGAGTCCTTTCATCTCATACTCATTGTCTCAACCTGTGTTCCAGAGCTTTCATATGGTACCTTCCTCCTAATCTTCTTCTTCTTCTTTGTGCACCGCTTCCTCTATTTCGTCTTGATTGACGCCAGCGCCATGGTTGACGATGTTGGAGGCGGTAAGTATGTTCGACATGAAAAAATATGTAACGGATATAGCACTTGAGGCAAGCATTAACTCCTAAGATACAAGATTCAATGCCATGAGACTTTCGACGCGATATGAAAAAGGGACTCACCATCACATAAATCGAATGGCAGGAAGTCAGTTCATACGTTTTCTTCCTTAATGTCTGTGATTAAAAGGGAGCCAAATGAAGAATTAGAAAAAAAATCAATGGTGATTTTGTTGAACTGAAGACAAAGTGGTGATACTATTATTTACAAAGATTTTTAACATAGCTCCATGCCCATAAACTTTTGGTATGCAAGTAAATAGATGCCTTGTCTTTAAATTTCAATACACATTTAAGACTTTTATTTTGATTATACAAACAGAGACCTTTACGATCGCGAACAATACCAAGTTTAGTACTTTTGTACGAGTGCTATACAAGTTTATTATCGGCATTTTTTAGAAACACCTGCTTATATAAATTCCTACAAATAATGGTTAGAATAACGATTTAGTGTTTTTTCTTACAATTTAACACCAAAACACTAAAAGAACAATGGTATTATAGTGAAAGTTAGATGTATTTGTTTATTATTTTATACTACACTACAGTTGATCAATTGAAACAAATATTACTGGAGGTAAGTTGTTTATTATACACATACATATTATTCAAGCATTTTAGGGGTAGCCTTAGAGTGTGCTGCTACCTTTTTGACCTACCTAACTTTAACGTGAAACTCTTCTTTGCGAGGTGAATTATACAAATAGGAGGTGAATTTTGACTTTAGAAGTAAAAATGTATTTTCTTATTCAAAGTTTGATATCAGACATGTTACAAGACAACATTCTATTTTCTTAGAAGACTCATTATAGTATTTAATTTTGTAGTTAAATTTTAAATACGTATAGCAGGTTGATTTTTATGTATTTGTTGCTACACAAATTTTAATCAAGGGATTAAGGTCTAGAAGCAGTGCAAGGGTGGAGTTATCATCAAGGATTAAGGCTTGGACTTGAGCTGGTAATGGTATTTGTTGTTCGGTTGTGGCTGGACTTGGACTTAGCTGGTAATGGAGTCTGCACAACAAAGATAACACCGTGAGCCTCGCCACGGGCAGAAGGGATTTCTCCCCGTGACCACACTCTAGCGTGAGAATAAGTATATGTGCCAAGGGAATTCGAAAGGAGAGTTTAGCGAATCTGATTGAAGTGAGTGTTGAGAGAATGGATTTACCTGTTGAATGAAAGAAGTATTTATAGTGTCTACGAATGGAGACGAAATACAACTCGGTTCTATTTTTGGTAGTTTGTGGTCAATGAGCCGGATCTGAGATCCCCTAGTCAGAAAGTTCTATACCTTCTCGATACAAAGGGTTTCTAACTAGGGATTAATGTTATTTGTCTTTATGGTTGACCTTTGAACATTTTGTGGGCTACTTTGATTCTCTGCCTGGGTCAGGTTTTGGCTTCATATGTTTTGTCGTTATAGGCTCTTTTCTTATTCCTTAGTAACCAATGATAGATTTCCTTTGTTCAACATTGCTTTGTTTATCACACTTCTATGGAAAGTTTCTAAGTGTTGTAGAGGAGATATTGTTTCGGTCTCGGCCAGAAACATGTCCAGCCGCGGCCTTGCTTGATCCCAGCCACGGCCTTGTCTGGTTCCTGCACACCAGCCACGGTCATGCTTGGCTCTTACCCACCAGCCGAGACCTTGCTTGGCTCTTTTCCACCAGTCGCGGCCGTGCTTGTTTCCTGCACACTAAGCCTTGACCTTGCTTGGTTCCATGACCCCTGTCTTTGGTGTGATCCGGGGCTACACCCCTTCATGTCCCCCTAGTCCAATGTTGTGGTTTTTACCATAGCATTGGAATAACAAATAGTAATGGTCTTTGACTTGAGTACCTGGAGTTGTACCGGACACCGCCTAGCCGCCGCTCCCCCTCCTCGGGTCGCGCTCCTTGTTGCGTCTTTTCAATGGGCCGCGCCCCTAGGTCGGCGCCTTGTCCCCTTGGAGACCTGCAACCGAGTTGGGCTTTGCCCCTTGGTTTTCCTATAAAAGCCTTGCCTCTCTATTATTTTCACTTGTGGTTTCAAGTTCTTTTTCTTTCCTTGCATCTTCTTCTTACTCAAGAACTCTTCCTCTCCCGGTAAGTCTTTTTCAACTTGTTCTTTTTACATTCGAATGGATTGTAGAAATTATATGAACATCCAAACCTCGATTGGTACTCAAGATTTCTTGAACAACTTTGTACTTCGCTATGGTATTCCCTCGGATCTTAGTCCCCTTGTTCCATCCCGCGTCAATCGTGAGGGACGCACCTGACGAGATGATAGCATTGTATACCTCATTTTTTAGTTTTTGTAGTTTCCGAGTACCCATTAGTCATTTTTATGCCTACTTATTAGGTATTATGATGTTCATTTGACACAACTTGTTCCTTTAGGATTGGTTAAGGTATATCACTTTGAGATATCTTGTCGTGCTCTTAACTTGGAACCTGAGATAAATTTTTTAGGGTGTTTTACAAGTTGACTAGGATTGGTGAGTGGTTAACTTTTGAAAAGAGAAAAACACCTAACCCCCACCCCCTCGTGTCACGAACCTTTACCAGCTTAAAACATTAGAAAGATCATTTTTTTGTCTCTGCCCGGGTAGTGCCCTTTAAGATGAATTGGTTAGCACCCGGTGAGTGTATTCAAGATCCTTTTCCCTAAAATGGCACGTATAACTTATTAGCTTATGATCTCCTAAAAGCTGAGCCTACTCCCATTCGCTGCTATTCTAAACACTTTCTTGTGATGGCTGGTATTAGTCACCAATGGACTGATCCTAATATGCTTCCGTTCATGACTTACCGAGGGAAACGTAAGTGATCTCCCTATTACGCTTTGTTGTGTGTCATCATGCTTCTAATTGTATATATATGATTTCATCCCTTGTTGATTTGTGTAGGTATGGGGATTTTTGAGCGTATGAAATTGTCTGCCAAGGAAGATGTCACTGAGCAAGTCGAAACCCTTCCTGAAGGTTCTCGCCCCATTCTGGAAACAACTGCCGAGTACGTCGTCCAACCCGGTGAAACTTTGCCTCCTCTTTCCCGCAAGCGTAAGGATGATAGTGACCCTGCTTATTTGTGTAGCCAATCCAAGACAAAATGCAGAAAAGGATTAGGTGGGCCTGGGTTAAAGCCAAGGGTGTTGTCTTCCTGCTCTGTTTCTGTCGCGGCTCATGAGGGAGGACCCTCAGCCGCGGCTGGGGTCGAAGTTGGGGAAGAGTCGGATGATGGTATTAGTGGTTCTTCGTCTGGTTCGAGTGGCCAGTCTGTTGATGGTCAAGGTGACTCTGGGAAAGGTAAAGCAGTTGTCTCTATTGAGGATACTAGCCTAGATATGGGTGAAAGATTCATTCCTGATTGGGATTTGACCAATGGTTTGGTGTTTAGGACACCGGAGTCATGTCGAGAGTTTATGTTCGCCTCACGCACTCCTGCTGAATTTTATTATGGTGAAGGTTTGAAGAACAGGGAACTATCAAATGCGGTTGTTCTCCTATTGTAAATGGGCTTTTCTCTTTTATTGAAATTCACGGTCACTGGGTTGAAAGTGTCCCTGGAGATTCTTAACTTTAAAAAACAGGTGTCCAAGTTGGAGGTTGAGAACACGTCTCTTAAAACTCGTTGTGATTCCTCTGAGGCTAGCAAAGAAAGACTTACCCAGGACCTTGGTGGTGTTCGTGAGGAGCTTTGTATTTAACAAGCTGCTGTGAAACGTCTCTCTTCTGAATTGAGAGAGAGCAAAAGGATCTCTGAAGATCTCATATCGGGGCTTGAGCAACAGGTCTCTCGACTCACAGCTGAAAGGAAGTGGCTTATTTCTGATGGCATGGGTTTGGCTTTTAATAAGATCCGTGACTACGATGAGTGTCTTGATATTCTAGCTAACATCAACAGTCTTTCCGACAAGGTGGGGTACAATGCGGGTTTGTCGGATGGTGTTCGTCTTGTTGCGGAGGGAAAAACGCATGAGGAGCCAAGAATTTTGACAGGAATGCGCTGAGAAAGCTACGGGTTGAGTCAGAACGATTTGACAAGGCTACCTTTCCTATGACCGAAACTATTGTTGCTATGCGTGATTCTGACCTTGAGGAAATTAAGTCCTTTTTGGACCCTCCGCTCCCGGACCCTGCTGTTGCTTAGATAACTTGTTTAAATTTCTTTTTTATGTTGATGTAATGTTCCGGAACTCATACTTGACTCTTGTAATGTCTTTTGTTACTTTTCCAATGGTGCTAAGCTTGGATGTTTATGTTCATGAATGTTGTCATTTACGTTTCTCGGTTCTCTTGCCGGGTTGGTTGGTGTTTTCGGCCTTTGGCCGCAGCGTGCTTGGTTTCTTACGTCATTTGGCCACGGCTTGGCTGCTGTTCGCAGCCTGTAACCGCGACTTGCTTGGTTTTTTTGCAGCCTTTGGCCGCGGCTTGTCTCAGGGGCTTTTGTCG
Organism: Flaveria linearis; assembly: GCA_024085815.1. Taxonomy (NCBI): domain Eukaryota; kingdom Viridiplantae; phylum Streptophyta; class Magnoliopsida; order Asterales; family Asteraceae; genus Flaveria; species Flaveria linearis. The sequence continues at coordinate 27,725,093 of CM044016.1, read as the reverse complement.
CGACTTGTTTGAGGGCCTTTGGCCGTGGCTTGGTTGATAGTTGCGGACTTTGGCTGCGACTAGTGGTGTTCCTTTGGCTATTGCCACCACCACTTATTTCCCTTTTTTTGTAGAGTTCTTTGATTATGATTCGAATATCGTGACACGACCCGGCTGTCGCGACTAGGGCTAACTGATTTCAGCCATGGTGCGGCTCCGTATCATTCTAGTTTCTTTGTTTTGGTTTCATCCATGGTGCGGATCCATGTTATTCTAGTTTCTTTGTGTTGGTTTCAGCCACGGTGCAACTCCATATAATTTTGGTTTCTTTGTTTTACAACTGGTAACCTGCTTTTTGGTAGGATATTTTTGTAGGAATCTAATAATATCTACTGGCTTTTGTCCATGTTTGGTTATCAATAACATGGTTTGTGATAACAAACTGTTTCTGATTATGCATTTACTCGTGGTAAAATTTTCTTATGGTGCCGTCATTTGTCCTACTCATTGTACATTTGGTTTTTGATGTTTTTGCTTAAACAATTACAAGCTGATTTCTTGACTTCTTTGGTTGTGAAATTTAGTACGAGATATGGGTATGTAAATGCTTTCAAACATCTAAAATTATAATTGACTGATTGTAACCGCTGGTACTCGCATGCACCTTCTTTCTAAGGAAAAATGAGTTACATCATGTCCACATACTGCTTCCTACATGTAGCATCGTCAGAGTTGAGCCCCATTCCACGTTCATGGTACAACCGTCCCATCTAACCTTCCTATCTTGTATGCTCCATTTCCTCCAACTTCAATTATCTGATAGGGACCTTCCCAACGTGGTCCAAGTTTTCCTTGACCTTCGACTCGACTTGCCTCATTGCTCCGCAGAACATAGTCCCCTTGCCTGAAAGATTGCTTCTTTACTCTGGAATTGTAATATCTCTCCACTTCTCTCTTGTGTCTTGCTTCCCGGATGGCTACTATCATTCTTCGTTCTTCTAGCAGGTACAAATTTAGACGTAGTTCTGCCTCGTTGTTCACCTCCGAAGCTTGCAACACACGAGCTGATGGCATTCCAATTTCAGCAGGTATCATGGCTTCTGATCCATAAGTTAGACTGAATGGGGTCTCACCATGACTGGTTTTTGGCATGGTCCTATGAGGCCAGAGGACGCTTGGTAACTCGTCCAACCAATTCTTGCCCTCTACGCCTAGGCGTGTCTTAATACCTTCCACAATGCTCATGTTCACTCTTTCAACCTGACCATTGCCTTGGGGATGGGCCACTGAAGTAAAGATCGACTGGATCTTCAAATCTTCACACCATGCCTTGAAAGGATTTTCAACAAACTACCTTCCATTATCTATCACAATAAACAGGGGTAATCTAAAGTGACATATGATGTCTGCCTACACAAATTTCTTGATGTGTTGTACCGTGATTGATGCTAGAGCTTTAGCTTCTACCTATTTTATGAAATAGTCAACCGCTACCAGCAGGAACTTGACCTTCCCTGTAGCTTCTGGGAATGGACCAACAATGTCCATTGCCCACTTTTGGAAGGGCCATGCCGCGCTAACGGGAATCATGTCATTTTCTAGCCGGTGACATGATGGGGCATGCCTCTGGCAGCTTTCACATTTTCGTACTTCTGCCATGGCGCTTCTATGTATGCTCGGCCAGTAATACCCCGCCCCTATTTCTTTGGCTACCACCGTTCTTGGGCCTGCATGAATTCCACATATACCTTCATGGATCTCTCTAGTGACGTAGTTGGCTTCGTCTGGTGTGAGGCACCGTAGAAGCGGCCCCATGTATGACTTACGATACAGAATCCCCTAGTGCATTTTATAATGCAATGACTTTGCTTGTATGGCGCGTGCTTCTCCTCTCCCTTCTGGTAAGCTCCCATTTTCTAGGAATTTGATGATTATGCTCATCCAGCAATCTTCTATCACAGCTTCTATAGAAGCTACACCATTTTCCCTGATTGATGGTGTCTGCAGTACTTCAACTTTGACTACCTTCGCTAAGTGGCTGAATGTGACGAAGGCCAGTTTGCTAGGCATCCGCCTTGTTATTCTTGCTTCGTGGTAGTGGGAGACATCACATTTTTTGAAATCGCGTTCAGTTTCTTGGCTTTTTCCAGGTACAACTTCATTGTCTTCTCCTTCGCCTCGTAGGACCCGTTAATATGATTTGCCACGAGGAGTGAGTCCACATGGGCATGCAGGTTCCGAATACTTATCTGCTTAGCTAGCCTCAAGCCTGCCAGTAAGGCCTTGTACTCTGCTTCGTTGTTGGAACTTTTGAAAGCCAACCTTAGGGCATAGGTCACTTCCTCATCCGTTGGTCCTACTAATATCATTCCAACACCTGAACCTTCATTATTTGATGCTCCATCCGTATGCAAGCACCATTCTTCATTGTCCTGATCCGTAGTCTTTTCATCAGTTCTATGACCATCTGCCTCTTGCGGTATTTCTGCCAGGAAATAGGCTACGACTTGCCCCCGTATCGCGACCCTTGGCTTGTACTCTATCTCGAAAGCCCCAAGCTCGATGGCCCATTTTGCCAACCTCCCTGATATTTCTAGCCTTCTCAGTACCTGTTGAATGTTGGCTGGTCCAGACTTTGATCACATGAGCCTGAAAGTATCTTCACAATCTCCTGGAAGCATGCACCAGAGAGAGAGTTAGCTTCTCCATCGGTGAATACTTGGTTTCTGGGTCTTTGAGTGCTCTACTGACGAAGTAGATTGGGGTCTGCTCTCCGCCCCTATTTGTCATCAACACTGCACTCACAGCTTCATTTCCTGCGGACAAATACATCACTAGCCGCTCCTTTGGAAAAGGGGGCACTAGTGTTAGTAAGTTACTTAAGTACATCTTCATTTGTTGAAAGGTTGTTTCCGCTTCCTTAGTCCACATAAAATCATTTTTGTTCAAGCAGTTACGTAAAGTGGTCATAAAGGTCAAAGCGCGCTCCGCGTGCTTTGACAAGAACCTATTCAAGGCCACCAATCACTCATTAAGTGTCTGGACATCCTTGACGGATTTGGGCGACGACATGTTGAGGACAACTACTATCTTCTAGGGTTAGCTTCCAACCCTTTCTTCATTACAACCACTCTTAGAAACTTCCCCTCTTCTACTCCGAATGAACATTTCTTTGGATTTAGATTTATGTTGATTGCTTTCGGTGTTTGGAATGTTTCGGCAATATCTGCGAGTAAGGCTTGTTCAACACGACTCTTTATTACTACATTATCCACATAGATCTCAATGTTCCTTCCCGTCTGTGGTGAAAAAGCTTCATCCATCAACCGTTGGTATGTTGCTCCTGTATTTTTTAAACCAAACGGCATTTTTGTGAAACAAAAAATGCCAATATCTGTGTAAAAGGCAGTCTTGTCCTCGTCCTCGGGTGCCATCTGCACCTGATGATACCCATTGTAAGCATCCAAGAAACATTTTAAGGGAAAACTTGCCAGGGAATCCACCTTCAGATCAATATCCGGGAGTGGGTAGCAATCCTTGGGACACGTATTATTGAGATCTTTGAAGTCAATGCATATTCTCCATGTGTTGTCGCTCTTCTTCACCATCACCGGGTTAGCTACCCAGGTCTGATAACGTACCTCCCTAACAATGTCTACTTTCAGCAGTTTCTTAACTTCTTCTACCACAGCTTGACTTCGTTCTTGACCCATGTGCCAGCGTTTCTGGGCTACTGGTTCCTTCGACAAGCGCGTACTCAGCCTGTGTTCTGCCATTTCATGGGAGACACCCTTCATGTCGGAGGGCTGCCATGCGAAAACATCCAGGTTGTGTTGTAGCAAGTGGCCGAGTCTTTCCTTAGTGGCATCTCCCAACTGCGCCCCGATTGTGATCTTTTGATCTGTGAAGAGAGGGTTGATCACCCACTTTTCCAATACTAGGCACATAGGTTCGTCTTCTCCGGCTGATGCTCCCGGGGTGATTGCCCTTACATCTTTGCACTCTCTACTGGAATACATGATGACCACCCCGGTCGGGGTGGGGAACTTAATTGCGGCATGTACTATTGATATGACCACCCCCAGCATGCACAAACCTGGTCTTCCAAGTAGGACATTATGGGAGGACTCCGACCGTACGACCAAGAATGTCATGATGACTTCCCACCATCCCACATTGTTGCCTATCACAACTGGTAGCTGTATCTACCACAACGTTTGCACGACCTCTCCTGCGAAACTAGTGAGTTGGTGCGTTTTTGTATCTAGATTTCTTCTAATTTCCTCGTCAAGCTGCAGAAAACAGTGTTCGTACATAATTTTCGAACTACTTCCACTATCCACATATGTTCTGTGTACCTGATGTCCTGCGATAATTGCTGAGATCGTCAGAGGACCGTTGGCAAAACTCCCACCATGTATTGGAGGGAATGAAATTTCTTGTGCCATCCAAGGTTCCATATGGTCTGAATGACGTTTACCATTGTAACTGGAAACCCTTGTTATGAATATCTCTTTCCTCTTGTCTCCCGCATGTGGGGTCTTTTTCAGTTCTCTTAATAGATGCGCGAGCTTCCCGGTTTTTATTGTTAGCTCGATCTGTCATTTTAGCGAAAAGCAGTCATCTGTCATATGCCTATTTTCTTTGCGGAACTCGTAGTATTTACTTGTATCTCTCTTCACTCCTGGATTCAGCGGCGTAGGCTTGGTGAAGCTGACATTTTCTGTGATAAGAATCTCACTTGGGGTTTTAGTCAGTAGTGGGAGTGTCACATTTGGACCTTGCGGGTTCCTGATTGGGGTTGTGAAACGGGGTTGGAAAGGAGGATTCGTTGGGGATACCGCGGTTGGAATTTCGGTTTTTCCCATGATCTTGAACCTCCTGACCTCTTCTGTTGATCCAACGTAGATGGCGTGAGCTTTTTTGGCATCCTATCTTTCAGCTGCTCGCATGCTTTCTTTCCCCTGACGAATGCTTTTGCTCTTTCCAGCATCTTGTCTACTATCTTTGGGAGATGTTCATGGAACATTTCAACCAGGTGATCATTTGTCACCCCGTGGATGAAGGCTGAGATTCGAATCGTTTCTCCAGCTCCTCTGACTTGCATGCTCTCTTTCAAGTATCTTGTGATGAAGTTCTCAATGGACTCGCCATCGCCTCTTTTGATGTTATACAACTCCGTTAGGTCTTTAGCGGATAATCTTTGTTGGTTGAAATTCCTCAGGAAGTCATCTTCTAGTTGCTCGAAGCTGCCTATTCCTCCGATTGGGAGGCTGTCAAACCATACCCTTGCGGCACCTGTCAGGGTTTGGGCAAACATGTGGCACTGTACGGGGATGGACCATTGTTCCACCTTAGCAGCACCTATGAAAATTGCAAGATGATTGTTGGGATCACCCAGACCATTGTACTTACCTACATTGGATGGCATCTTGAGTTTTCGGGGGAAAGTGAATTCCGCTATTCTCGGTATGAACTTGGACCTTGCTAGTGCAGTCGAGGGTTGGTATGGCTTGCTGAAATCATCGTCCGCTTCTATCTTCCCATCGATTACGGCTACGTCTCGCTTCGCCTTTGTTTTATCTTCAGCGTTTTTTCAGCGTATTTCCTTGATTATCCTCCTCTTCTTCATGGTTCCTTCATTCTGGGGTTTCTTCATTTTCTAAACGCGTTCGGATTTCCTTCAGTTGCCTTTCTCTCTCTTCCTGCTCCAACATGGAAAGGATTTGCTCTCGATTTCTATTTATGAAGTCTGGGATGATGACATTGCCGCCGTCATTGTTCCCCCCGTGGCGGTACATAGTGCAGTGGTGGGGGTGTGTGGGTTTTAGGCAGTGTTAGTGTTTTTGTGGTGAGGGGTTCTTTGGCCTGAATCCATGGTGGTTGGCTTTTGGTTCGGGTGGTCCCACGGATGGCGCCAAATGTTGCTACAGAAATCTTAATCAAGGGATTAAGGTCTAGAAGCAGTGCAAGGGTGGAGTTATCACCAGGGATTAAGGCTTGACTTGAGCTGGTAATGGTATTTGTTGTTTGGTTGCGGCTGGACTTGGACTTGGGCTGGTAATGGAGTTTGCATAACAAAGACAACATCGTGACCCTCGCCAGGGGAAGAAGGGATTTCTCCCCGTGACAACACTCCGGCATGAGAATAAGTATATGTGCCAAGGGAATTCGAAAGGAGAGTTTAGCCACTGATTGAAGTGAGAGTGTTGAAATAATAGATTTACCTGTTGAATGAAAGAAGTATTTATAGTGTCTGTGGATGGAGACGAAATACAACTTGGTTCTATTTTTGGTAGTCTGTGGTCAATGAGCCGGATCTGAGATCTCCTAGTCAGAAAGTTCTATACCTTCTTGATGCAAAGGGTTTCTAACTAGGGATTAATGTTATTTGTCTTTATGGTTGACCTATGAACATTTTGTGGGCTACTCTGATTCTATACCTAATGATAGATTTCCTTTGTTCAACATTGCTTTGTTTATCACACTTCTATGGAGAGTTTCGAAGTGTTGTAGAGGAGATATTGTTACGGTCTCGGCCAGAAACATGTCAAGCCGTGGCCTAGCTTGGTCCCAGCCGCGGCCTTGTCTGGTTCCTGCACACCAGCCGCGGCCTTGCTTGGCTCTTGCCCACCAGCCGCGGCCTTACTTGGCTTTTGCCCACCAGCAGCAGCCTTGCTTGGCTCTTGCCTACCAGTCGCGGCCGTGCTTGGTTCCTGCACACTAAGCCGCGACCTTGCTTGGTTCCGTGACCCCTGTCTTTGGTGTGATCCGGGGCTACACCCCTTCAGTATTTACTTAAAAGTTTATGTAACCATGAAGCGAAAATATTCGGAGACATGATGATATAAGTTAGAAGGCGAAAATATTCGGTTTGATTATTAATTTTGAGCAACTTGATAGAATCTGTGTTAGGTGACATAATAATTGTTCAATTTAAGCTACTTGATTGTATATGTATTTTAAGCAATTCTGCCTAATGAAAATGTTAGGTTTCAAATTTTATTGTTGTGTTTTTTAGTTTAATTTAAGTGAAATGATCTTCTCTTATCCTTTGTTAAAAAGAAAAAAAATAATCTGTTAGTTTCATTTTGTTCTTATGAATAGATTTGTATCTTCAACAAGAATGATTAAAAAACATACAAATGTTCTAACCGAGAAGCCCTTTCAAGTAATCAAGAAGCCCTATCGAGTAACTGAGCCAAGTAATTGGCTATCACTGATTCGTCTTTACAATATAGTTGATGTTTTCCTTTTATCAACGGTTTAACACGCCGCAACGCGTGAGTTTTATTTATGATAAATAAGTTGATGGACCCATTTATTTCATAACTTTTTCAATCTATATATTAAACGCGGAGAAAACTACCTTATATGCATGCAAAACTATGTATGGTACTTTAAGAACTATTTGTGTACTTCACAAACTTATACAACATGTGGTCATAAGTTAAAGCTCGTAAATTCTATGCGATGCAAACTTTTGTTTTTTAACTGTAGTTGTTCAGGGTTTAATGTTAGAAAATTTTCACAAAACAAACATTGCATTTTTATAATAAATTGATTTTATGCTTATTACTATTAATGATAAACAAATCTATAATAATTAAAAAAGATTAAGGCCGTGCGTTAAATTAAAGGATTTTCTCTCTCTCTCTCGTTACTATATTGTAATATTTAGTGTTTAAGGCTACAAATGAGTTGTTGGATTGATTTAATTTAATAAACATTAAACAAACTCAAGAAAATGAAAATGGGTTATCTGCGTGCTTTGTATCCAAGCCTCTGTTATCTTCTCTAGTTGCTGCCGATCGAGGGTCATCATCAGACCCTTGAAACCGACTTTGATCAACCACCAACCAGTGGCGTACCCTTGAAAATTTTTCATGGGGGGCAAAAACAAGACGGTTACATAACTTTAGGGGTGACACTTGGGATTTTTACATACATATAACATTAAAAAAGAATTACGAGGGCGGCTATCCCATCCTTTGTACCTAGGTCCATTCTTGCCACCAACCTTGAAACACCATCATCTTCATGGTTTTTTGTTACTCTCTCTCTCTCCCTCTCTTCCCCTCTCCCTCTCTTTGTTGAGAGGGAAAAGAAGGATGCAGCAGGTAAGAAGCCACATATGCTCACGTGTCGGTTACTAATCGTAAAGGTTTATGTTTAATATGTATATAATAAGTAGGTTGTAACGTTAAACAATAGGCTTTTGTTTAAACCAGTCTATTATACTTGTTTATACTTTGGCTTTAGATTTGTTATTCGACTCGTTTAGTTTATCTGAGATGAATAACTTAAATTAATTGTCCTAAACGGATAGTAAAAATGGTAAGATGTCTTGTATCTATACTAGAGGTCAATTATTTCAATACTACAAGTATAATACCCATTTAAAAAAATAATAATAATAAAAGGTTCAGGGGGTTATTTTGACATTTTGGAAACTTAAATTATCAAGTTTTGGGTATAGAATAAAAAGAATGTAAACCACAGGGACCATTTGCGTAAAATTTGAAAACCCAAATCTGTTTCTCTCTTCCCGATCGCCGGCCAATATTCCGGCCATCTTCACCATGATTCCGGCGAGACAAATCACCAATAATCACGCGAATCCAACTCAACAAACCACTACCGACACACTCGTCTGATTGAATCGAACCCGTGACCCACTGTGATTTTATAATTTGAGTGCGATTGGAACGAATCCATGATTATTCCACTTTCGGCCGACACCCATGTTCGATCACCACCATCAACCGCGACCTGCTACCTTATCGATTTCTACCTTCTAAGTCCTAATTCACGAAATTAACATAAGGCTTTTCATCATTGGATCCCCTATAAGCTGTCTGTACAATCGATTTGATTATCATCATCGTTTGGATAGCAATCGAACTTCACAGCGGTCGCGACCTGTTCTTCATGGTTCATCATCGAATCGACTTCATTCTGGTAAATTAAAACTATATACATACTCGATTTTAGTCTAGGAATGAAAGCCCTATGCTTAATTCCATGAACAATCGCGAATCGATGTTCAATTTGGTGGATTTCGATTCTAGGGTTCCTAAGGGGGATTTGGGGATTTTGGTTCGGGATTGGATAAAACGATTAAAAACCAATATAGGTTAGGCGCAGACGCCCTAGCCTGCTGGTTAAAGCGAAAGAGGGATGGGCAGGAGGTCACGGGTTCGAACCCGAGCCCCTGCCATATTTTTTTAAAGCCCTATTTAACCTTTAAAAATTATGTAAAAATTCGTAAAAATTATAAAAATCCTTTTATAAACTCTGTGTAGTTTTAAAATCATCAACCTTATTTTCTGTAATTTTCTTTAGATTTAAACCTTTATATAACAATGTAACAAAGACATTTAGTTTAATTATTTTTATAGATTCTTTTAAATAAATGGTAAAAATCAGATTAAATATAAGACTTCTTTTATAAAAGTACCTAATTAATTTCTGTAAATTAATTTATTAAAAACCTTAACAATTCTTATATATATATTGTTAACAAACGTTATAAATAATTTATTTTGTTTAAAAATAAACTTTAAAAAAGTTGATTTAGGCCCGTATTTTACAGCCAACTTACAGAGGCCATAACTTTTTGTAACAGATTCAAATCAGTTAAATCTTATGTCCATGACGAGTTCGTCGAAAGAAGAATCCGTTGATATATAAAACATCGAAAAACTCATTCGTTTAGACCTCCAAACAGTCGTTTTCGTAACAGCTAGCAGTTCTACGCAGCTGTAAAAATCCACGTTTTTCTCATATTTCGGTGATTCAAATCAGGAACGTTTCTAAATGGAAGTTGTTCAAAAATCACTAATCTAGTAGACTGGAGATTTTCAGAATTTTTAAACGTCGTTTAGTATTTTTAATGAGTGCGAGCAGACAGGGGCAGAACTGGAACTTTTCTAATCTGAAATAAAAAAATCCAAACTATAACTTGAATTACAATATCGTAGGTTCTCGCGGCGTTAACCGAGCCTAGACCTTGTTTCTGATTATTATCATTCGTGTATAAGGTACGGATTCTTGGTTATTTTATCTTAGTATAAAACTTATTCTTTTCCTTTACTTTGTAGTACGGATATTTGATACCTTTAGTATGTCGTCTTCGCTTCCGTTGATATGATTCGTTTGGCCTTCGGTATTTTACTAGTCGTCTATCATTAGTCATTTAGTTATGCTTTGACTCGTTCAATTGATTAGTTTTACTTATTGAGACTTATAGCATGCAATATATAGTTTATAAATTTGTGCTCATTATTGCATGTTCCCATAAATATTTTATTGATACGTTATATGTTGGTAGTTGTACTACCATTTGATTTGACACTCTGTTACCCGAGCTTATCCGACATGTCATTGTGGCGTCAATGACGTGACACTTTTCGTGACGGTGTTTATAAATAGTTCACGGTGTCTCCGTTAACACGTTAGTACTCAAGTAGTACTTTGGCCATAATTATCTGGGAGGCGGATGAATCGATCCTAGTTCAGTTCAGATCAGTTCAGTTCCGGGGGATGGAATCATGTGTGTACGCCCCACAAACCATCTCATTAGTGCATAGTCTAGCTAGCTATGTACTTATCAGTTCAGTTTCAGCTCTGGGTACTCCTTATATTACACGACTTATTTTGTTTGTATATACGCGTCGTGTAGATCAGTTCAGTTCAGTATTACATGTTCAGTTCAGTATCAGTATTATATGTTTAGAATCAGATTTTCGTTTCAATACCATATGATCCGTTCAGTATCAGATATCAGTATTTTATGTTTCGAATCGCTACTATTGTTCTTTCCGTCACTGAGCAACTTTTGGCTCAGCCGTATTTTCTTTTGTGGTGTTTCCTTATTTTATTGTAGGTAATCAGGGTAATCCGGGAAACAAGTGAAGAGTGAATTGAAGACCAAGATTGTATTTTACTTTAATTGATGTAATGAATAACTTAATTAGGTTCTTTCGGATTATCTGGTTTGTTTGAATTTATCTCTTTTGACCGTCTCTTTAATATCATGGATTTGGTTTTTGATTTGATATCTGTAATACTGACACGTCAGCCTCTCCGGGTTGGGGTGTTACAGTTATGGTATCAGAGCAAAGGCTCTTTCCTGTAGAAAACTTAAACATTAATAATAAACTTGTGAGGTAATGGGTAGACGTTGGGTTAGGATCTAACCTTTTTCCAATCTAAATTCTAGTGTTCACACGAGTATGTTCATTTCAGATGGCTCCTAAGAGATGTGTAAACAACCGCAATAACTCGAATGGCCCCTCGTCTGATGCAAACTTGGAAGCACTAGTTGCTAATGCTGTCAACACTGCTATTTCGGGGATGCTCCCTAACATGATGGCTCAGACTGCCCAAACAGTTTTCCAGCAGATGCAGCAGGCTCATATGGTTGCAAACCAAGGGACACCACCTACTGGCAGTGCCTCTGGAATGCCACCAGTTGGAAATGTTACTAGAGCACCACCTGTCGGTAACGCCACTGGCGCACCACCTGGTGGAAATGCCACAGGGGCATCATCTGGTGGTAATGCCACAGGGGCGCCTCCTGGTGGAAACAATACAGGAGCACCTTCCGGTGATAATACACCACCACCCCGTGATGGTATTCATGTCTGGTTGGAACTTTTTCAGAAGCAATGCCTAAGTCTTTCAGTACTTCCAATGATCCGGTCGAGGTGCAAAATTGGATCAGTCATATTGAGAAATTGTTTGAGGTACTTGGTGTTGAGGACGTATACAAAGTAAGGTTGGCTACATACAAGTTAGAAGATGATGCTCACAGATGGTGGACGACTGTGAAACAAGCTAGAGGAGGAAACGAATATGCAGCTACACTTCCTTGGGATAAATTCCGAGGAATGTTTTATGAGGAATACTTCACTGCTGCTGACCGCACTGAGTATCGTAGACAATATGCTAATATTAGACAGAGGGATGACGAGCACATAACAGATTTCAAGACACGATTTACGCGGTTAGTGAGTTTTCTTGGTGCATCTGCAGGCTCACCGCATGAGCAGACAGAAAATTTTCAGTGGGCCATATATGAAAGAGATCAAAAGTTTATATTGAATCATCGGTTTAAAGATATTAATGAAGTGGTTGATGCTGTTAAAAACCTATATAATGATAAAAATAATGGAAAGAAGTCGTATGATGATAACCGTAAGCGGCTTAGATAGAATGACCAGGATCAGTCTTCTTCTCATACGAATAAGAATCAGTCTTCACCACCACGAGACCGTCGAAACCGTTTTGATCGCAACAACAACAATAACTCCCGATCATGGAAGAATCAAAACCAGAACTAGAAATCAACTCATAATCAGACTCAGCAGGCTCCTACTCGTGCTCAACCACCAAATCAGCAGTACCCTAATCAGGATCGGAATGCTATCCCTCAGTGTAACACATGTGGGAAACTTCATAAGGGAGCTTGTCATCTGGCCGGAGGATTATGTTTCAGATGTGGACGTGCAGGACACATGATTAGGGATTGCCCTCAGCGCGACCCTCGTAATAACACTGGAGGGAATCAAGCTAAACCTGCAACAGGAGGACGAGTTTTTGCACTCACTGCAAATGAAGCAGCTAACGCACCAGGTATATTTCTGACCCCCTAGTTAGGGACATATTATATACATATATATGTCTTATCCGATACTGATAGTAAACGCCCTAGGTATGATCTCCGGTACCCTTTGCATAGGAAAGCAGGATATTTATGTCTTATTTGATACGGGCGCTACGCATTCTGTCGTATCTCTTTTGTTTGCTAAGTACTTAATGACTGCACTAACTGCTTTAGATCACGCTTTGACTATTACTACTCCATTAGGAGATTCAACTATCATCTCGCATGTCTATAGAGATTGTCCGATCAGAATCGAGTCTATTATTCGTAAAGCTGATTTGTTTCCTATGCAAATGAGTGACTTTGATGTCATACTTGGTATGGACTGGTTAACTCGACATCACGTTACTATTGAATGCCAGACTCGTCGTGTTTCATTTGGAAATCCTCAATTCCCTGAACTCGTTTATCAAGGGACTCAGCCTCGGAAATCGTTGAAAATCATCTCTGCGCTTAAGGCTCAGAAACTCTTTCGCACGATTGCGTGGGATTCCTAGCTTCAGTGCAAGCTACATCTCTGATAAGCCGAACATATCTGATTATCCGATTGTATGTGATTTCCTGACGTGTTTCCTGAGGAGTTACCCGGACTTCCACCAGATCGCGAGGTAGAATTCACTATTGATCTTGTTCCAGGTGCTGAGCCGATTTCTAAGGCACCGTATCGTATGGCACCTATGGAGCTTAAAGAGTTAAAGGAGCAGTTACAGGAGTTACTGGATTTGGGATTTATAAGACCAAGCGTCTCGCCTTGGGGCGCACCGGTCCTATTCGTGAAGAAGAAAGATGGTTTTATGAGACTCTGCATTGATTACAGAGAACTCAACAAGATCACTATCCGTAATCGTTACCTTCTGCCTCGTATTGATGATTTATTTGATCAGCTTCAGTGTAAGGCCCCGTTCCCGGGCACCTCACAGTTGGTCATTCATCGCGCATAAAACATTTTAAAACGTACATTTATCTTGCAGTGGAATTTAAAACTTTCTTTAATAACTAAAACATGTCATTTCATAACTTTACAACATTCTTTTTCATTTCAAAATACAATGACATGTCAAAATATGGATGCCATCCTCAACGAAACTGAGTAGTCGCCTCGTGCCATCCTCAGCAACACTACCTGTCAACTGGAAACACATCAAAGTCAGCGTTGCTGAGTGAGTTCTAGTTTTATATTAAAAACATACCTTACATTCCATCAAAATCGTTCTGACATACATACGATCATACAACATACGTACACGTAGATAATATTATTATTATCTTCATCATTCATTCATTAGCTTTCGTTCGTGTACCGCTCATCGTTATCGTTCACGTTCTTTCTTAACTCTTTCTTTCGTTCGTACGTTTCTCACTTTCATTCATACTTCGTTACATTCGTCCGTACGAACATTACGTTCATTCTTACGTTCATTTAATTCATTCGTACGTTCATTACTTTCATACATCCTCTATCTTTCACTTCTATCTAGGTCCGGTCACACTTTACCCTCTTCATGGCACACAGCCATGATTACTGAGGTCGAGTGGTAAGGACCCCGTTTCATCCTTACTTGCACATTGAATTCTTTTGTACCAATACCATATGCTCTACCCCGATCAGTCTTATCTACTGGGCCGTGAATCAATAGAGCGTATGCCACAGTACTAGTAGGTAAGCGGTAGAGGTACCATGACCATGGTCAATCACAAGGAAGGACCAATCGACTTGTTCAATGCTTGCAAGACTTAATTCGTTCGTTCATTAATGCATGTATTCATCATCGTTTTACCCATTCATTCGTTCATTAATACATGTCTTCATCGTCATTTCGTTCATTATCTTTCACTCGTTTCATACTTTCTTTCTTTCACAATTATCTATCTCATTCATCAACTCACGCGATACTCCCGACTCATGTCCGAAGACTGATACTGTGCTGGGGCCTGCTCACAAACCCCCGACTCATGTCTGAAGACTGACACAGTACCGGAGCACGCGATACGTTCCCCATCCGTCTCATCTCACTCTCACACACTACTCCCGACTCATGTCCGGAGACTGATACTGTGCCGGGGCCTGCTCACAAACCCCCGACTCATGTCCGAAGACTGACATAGTACGGAGCATGCGATCCTCTACTCATCCAACTAGATCCTGTCTCATGCAATATCCCCGACTCATGCTCGAAAGCTGATGCTGTGTCGGGGCCTGCTCACAAACCCCCGAATCATGTCCGTAGACTGACACAGCACCGGATATGCGACAAAGATCCCATACGAGTCAATCACAAAGATTGAACTCCATCCGAGTCTGTTGCGACACAAAGTCGCTCACCTCATAGCTATGCTTGGCTTTATGCCACACCCCGAAGTTAAACACACTCGGGTAACATCACCCCCACCGAAGTGGGTAACAACACCCCCACCAAAGTGGGTAACTACACCCCCACCGAAGTGGATAACTGCACCCCCACGAAGTGGGTAACCACTGAGTTTGCTGCGACACAGAGTCGCTCATCTCATACGTACGCTTACTAGTTTTACGTTCGTTCATTCGTTCATTATTTCATGTGTTCGTTCTTCCATTCATTCATTAGTACACGCGTTTGTTCATTTCGTTCCTCTTTCACTTTCTTTCAATTTACGTTACATAATACTTTTTCATTCATTCATAAACAATACACGTAAATATACAGAAAGATGAACATACATCGAAGCAAGGAACATCGGCATTTACCAGTCATCAGTCATTACCATCATACAGGGCTACATCATACTTAACATACATACATCATGCATATACATGCAATTACTATCATCCTCGTGCCCCACGTAACTTCTAAGCCTCGATAGTTATCACACATATATCTATGGGAGCTATCACATCATTACCTACACTTGCTCTTTTCCCGAAGTCCAGTAAGTGAACTACGTCTCTTCTCGTACATCACAACCCTACTTAGGCGACTGGGCACCCTCCAGTCGCATAGCCTCCATGCGACTGAACACTGTGCGATTGGACTAATGCGGATGAGCATCCATGCGGATGAACATCCAATCGTACGAATGGACTCCCTGTCGTGCGGCCGAACACCATACGTATGGGCTTCTATGCGATTGAACTCTTAATCGTGCGACTGAACTACTATGCGAATGGACCTATGCGAATGAATCCCTCAATCGCATGGCCTGTCGGGAGATTGAGCCCCATTCGTGCGTCTGAGCCTCAATCGTATGATTGAACATCAGTCTTTCCTCAGTCGTGCGACTGGCCCTTCAGTCGCCTAGCCCTAACTGGGCAGCGACTGGAGTTCATCACGAACAGCAGCCGCGACATTCGGCTTCCAAACTCGTCCAGACCTCGTTTGAGCTCAAATTAGCCCCTCTAATCCATAGGGAAACATACCTCGACCTCATATAAGCCTATCCTAGTCCGGAATCAAGCCCTAAACGTACCATACACATACACATACATACATACACGGGTTAAACACCCAAAACTCGAAAAATAGGGTTTCAGATGTGTTCCAGCCCCAAAATCATTCAAAAACATGTAAAAGAGGGGTCCTAGAACTCACTTTAGTAGCCTTCTTGGTTAGAGCTTCGATTTGACCTGCTATACGCCGATCTTGGCTCACAAACCCGCTTGGACCGAACTGTCTCCTTCTTCTCTTCTTTCCCTCTGGTCTCACGACTACCCGGAAAGGAGTGTGGGCTGCCCTCTTCCCTAAATACTACTGTCCAGTTGCCTGAGGTCTCCATGCGAATGGACCTCCATTCGTCCCAGCTCCATGCGATTGAACACTCCAGTCGCACGATTGAGTTCCAGTCGTGCGGTTGAGCTTCAATCGCATGACTTCCATGCGATTGGACGCTCCAGTCGCATGACACTCCAAATCGAAATTTCCGGGCATTACAAGTCCACCCCCTTAAACGGGTTTCGTCCCCGAAACCTGTTGTTTCTTAAACCTTCGCGGGCAGTACTGTCCTATCTATTTCCCAGTCTATCACTTGGAATCCTATCGCTCTACATCGTTTATCAACATTCGACTTCTGGTCTATCTTGGACTATCGCCATCGGCAACCCATGCATACTGATCAATGTTCATTTGACCAGCACTTGCGACTCCAAACATGCCATGTAGAATACAGTTACTACATCACAATACTCGAGCAAAGGCTCGGCATCATAATCATTGAGCTTCAGAGCATCACTGGGAACCTTCAGCTTTAGTGTGTGCAGAACCAGGCCTTCAACTTGTGTAAAGTTACTGCATGCACAAATCACAGGCTGAAACTGTTCCTCAGACAACGGGTGACACAACTTTCTCGATTGCATCATGCAAATCCTCTAGGGCATCCGGTAACCTAGTAAAGCCACTAATAGTAATCCCTACATCGAAGGGCTCCTAGACATTTCTTCTTCTACCATGCAACTCATAAAAGAGGGCACTAGGAACGAACTACTACTAGCATCACATTCAAGGCGTAAGGGCACAAACTTAAATTACCAGAAACATACCTGCCGCCAGGTCGAAGTCCGCTCTAGCCTTCACCCTCTGTCCTTCTTCCTCGCACCGGAGCTTCTCGCCTTTGACCTCTTACAATCCCTGCTCAGATGTCCAGTCTCACCGCAATTGTAGCACTTAGCAGTGCGGCAATCCCTTGCCCTGTGGCCTTCCTTCCCACACTGAAAACAAACGCTCAGTCCCCATTTGCACTCCCCTTCGTGACCTCTACCACACTTCTTACATATCTCGTCCTTCCTTCTTATCCTCTCCCGATCATCGATCCTCATCATCTTACCTGCGACCACCATTCCACCATCACTATCTCGCCTTCCCTTCCCCTTCTTATCATAGGCTCGCTCCCCCGCTTCGCCTGTTATCGCTATCGTCTCCCGCTCGTCATACAAACTTCCCGCCAAATCCACTGCCGACCTAAACGTGCTTGGTCGGGCAGCGATCATGTGCCTACGGATATCCGCTGACAAACCCTAAATGTACCGCTTTACCTTCCGGGATAGAGGCGTCACCTGATCCGGCACCAGGCGTGCCATCTCGTTAAACTTCGTAGTGTACTGCTGGTGTGTCATCGTCCCAGCTTCCAACTGCAGGAACTCCCTTTCAACCTTATCCATCTCATGGTGAGGACAGAACTCCTCAATCACCAGCCTTTTCAACTCTGACCATCTCATCCTTCCGATAGCCCGGCTACCCTCAACTTGGACTATGTTGTCCCACCAGCACAAAGCTGAGTCCACGAAAGAGTGGGCGGCAAACTTCACTTTCTGATCCTCCCGGCACTCGCTGATATTCAGCACGGCTTCCATTTCCCTCACCCACCAGTGAGCAGAAGCAGTAGTGCCATTACCATCAAAAGTTGGGGGCTTGCATCGTTGAAATGCCCCGTAGTTACAGCCTCGTGCCGCCTCCTGCACAGGCTCCTCCTCCTCTTCCTCCTCATCGGAGAAAACCATTTCAGTCTCCGCCCGTCTCCTTCCACCCGAAGGTCTACCCCTTTCCTGTCTCTCCTCATCCCTAACAGCCTTTATCACTTCAGTCACTACAGACGGTAAGATCGTCTGCATGACCTGGTGTACTTCTTCCACAACCGCCTCTCTCATCGAGGCTCTCAAATTTGCGCTTTCGTCTGCTCCCTCCTGATGAGGAGTCTCGTGTTCTTCCTGAACCACCTTTTCAACTCTAGGCCTTCCTCTGGTGACCCGTGGTTCAACGCCACATCCGCCACCACCTCCACCACGTGAAGCCTTAGAAGATCTACCACCGGCCATCCTCTATCACACACTGAAAGATTCAAACACCAACACGGTCATTCAAGGGAACGGCTCAGTTCATGTCAAGTATAGTAAGTCCCTAATTACAGTGATCAGTTGTGATTAGCCACTTACCTTACTTTTCATACCCTGAGCATTACCTGTCCTGACCATATTGACATCTAAATCTAATAGTAGCACATAAACACATAACATGCGCACACAATACCGGATAACTTTAAGAAAATACCTGATGGCACGCAGCTACTCAGTTTGGCATCTCTTCCCTTTCTGTCCCATTCTCAGTTTAAGATTAGGTTTATTATGAAAATTTACCCATTTCACTTAAACTTTGGCTCTGATACCAACTTGTACGGGCCCGTTCCCGGGCACCTCACAGTTGGTCATTCATCGCGCATAAAACATTTTAAAACGTACATTTATCTTGCAGCGGAATTTAAAACTTTCTTTAATAACTAAAACATGTCATTTCATAACTTTACAACATTCTTTTTCATTTCAAAATACAATGACATGTCAAAATATGGATGCCATCCTCAACGAAACTGAGTAGTCGCCTCGTGCCATCCTCAGCAACACTACCTGTCAACTGGAAACACATCAAAGTCAGCGTTGCTGAGTGAGTTCTAGTTTTATATTAAAAACATACTTTACATTCCATCAAAACCGTTCTGACATACATACGATCATACAACATACGTACACGTAGATAATATTATTATTATCTTCATCATTCATTCATTAGCTTTCGTTCGTGTACCGCTCATCGTTATCGTTCACGTTCTTTCTTAACTCTTTCTTTCGTTCGTACGTTTCTTACTTTCATTCATACATTCGTTACATTCGTCCGTACGAACATTACGTTCATTCTTACGTTCATTTCATTCATTCGTACGTTCATTACTTTCATACATCCTCTATCTTTCACTTCTATCTAGGTCCGGTCACACTTTACCCTCTTCATGGCACACAGCCATGATTACTGAGGTCGAGTGACAAGGACCCCGTTTCATCCTTACTTGCACATTGAATTCTTTTGTACCAATACCATATGCTCTACCCCGATCAGTCTTATCTACTGGGCCGTGAATCAATAGAGCGTATGCCAGAGTACTAGTAGGTAAGTGGTAGAGGTACCATGACCATGGTCAATCACAAGGAAGGACCAATCGACTTGTTCAATGCTTGCAAGACTTAATTCGTTCGTTCATTAATGCATGTATTCATCATCGTTTTACCCATTCATTCGTTCATTAATACATGTCTTCATCGTCATTTCGTTCATTATCTTTCACTCGTTTCATACTTTCTTTCTTTCACAATTATCTATCTCATTCATCAACTCACGCGATACTCCCGACTCATGTCCGAAGACTGATACTGTGCCAGGGCCTGCTCACAAACCCCCGACTCATGTCCGAAGACTGACACAGTACCGGAGCACGCGATACGTTCCCCATCCGTCTCATCTCACTCTCACACACTACTCCCGACTCATGTCCGGAGACTGATACTGTGCCGGGGCCTGCTCACAAACCCCGACTCATGTCCGAAGACTGACACAGTACCGGAGCATGCGATCCTCTACTCATCCAACTAGATCCTGTCTCATGCAATATCCCTGACTCATGCTCGAAAGCTGATGCTGTGCCGGGGCCTGCTCACAAACCCCCGACTCATGTCCGTAGACTGACACAGCACCAGGATACACGACAAAGATCCCATACGAGTCAATCACAAAGATTGAACTCCATCCGAGTCTGTTGCGACACAAAGTCGCTCACCTCATAGCTATGCTTGGCTTTATGCCACACCCCCGAAGTTAAACATAACTCGGGTAACATCACCCCCACCGAAGTGGGTAACAACACCCCCACCAAGTGGGTAACTACACCCCCACCGAAGTGGGTAACTGCACCCCCATCGAAGTGGGTAACCATGAGTTTGCTGCGACACAGAGCCGCTCATCTCATACGTACGCTTACTAGTTTTACGTTCGTTCATTCGTTCATTATTTCATGTGTTCGTTCTTCCATTCATTCATTAATACACGCGTTTGTTCATTTCGTTCCTCTTTCACTATCTTTCAATTTACGTTACATAATACTTTTTCATTCATTCATAAACATACACGTAAATATACAGAAAGATGAACATACATCGAAGCAAGGAACATCGGCATTTACCAGTCATCAGTCATTACCATCATACAGGGCTACATCATACTTAACATACATACATCATGCATATACATGCAATTACTATCATCGTCGTGCCCCTCGTAACTTCTAAGCCTCGATAGTTATCACACATATACCTATGGGAGCTATCACATCATTACCTACACTTGCTCTTTTCCGAAGGCCAGTAAGTGAACTACGTCTCTTCTTGTACATCACAGCCCTACTTGGGCGACTGGGCACCCTCCAGTCGCATAGCCTCCATGCGACTGAACACTGTGCGATTGGACTAATGCAGATGAGCATCCATGCGGATGAACATCCAATCATACGAATGGAATCCCTGTCGTGCGGCCGAACACCATACGTATGGGCTTCTATGCGATTGAACTCTCAATCGTGCGACTGAACTACTATGCGAATGGACCTATGCGACTGAATCCCTCAATCGCATGGCCTGTCAGGCAATTGAGCCCCATTCATGCATCTGAGCCTCAATCGTACGATTGAACATCAGTCTTTCCTCAGTCGTGCGACTGGCCCTTCAGTCGCCTAGTCCTAATTTGGCAGCGACTGGAGTTCATCACGAACAGCAGCCGCGACATTCGGCTTCCAAACTCGTCCAGACCTCGTTTGAGCTCAAATTAGCCCCTCTAATCCATAGGGAAACATACCTCGACCTCATACAAGCCTATCCTAGTCCGGAATCAAGCCCTAAACGTACCATACACATACACATACATACATACAGGGTTAAACACCCAAAACTCGAAAAATAGGGTTTCAGATGTGTTCCAGCCCAAAATCATTCAAAAACATATAAAAGAGGGGTCCTAGAACTCACCTTAGTAGCCTTCTTGGTTAGAGCTTCGATTTGACCCGCTATACGCCAATCTTGGCTCACGAACCCGCTTGGACCGAACTGTCTCCTTCTTCTCTTTCCCTCTGGTCTCGTGACTACCCGGAAAGGAGTGTGGGCTGCCCTCTTCCTAAATACTACTGTCCAGTCGCGCGAGGTCTCCATGCGACTGGACCTCCAGTCGTCCCAGCTCCATGCGATTGAACACTCCAGTCGCACGATTGAGTTCCAGTCGTGCGGTTGAGCTTCAATCGCATGACTTCCATGCGATTGGACGCTCCAGTCGTATGACACTCCAAATCGAAATTTCCGGGCGTTACATTCAGGGTGCAAAGTGTTTCTCTAAAATCAATCTGAGGTCTGGTTACCATCAACTAAAGATCAAAGATTCTGACGTCCCTAAATCTGCTTTCCGTACTCGGTATGGTCACTATGAGTTCCTGGTTATGCCGTTCGGGTTAACTAATGCCCCGGCCGTATTCATGGACCTAATGAACCGAGTCTTTCGTAAGTTCCTCGATAAGTTCGTCGTTGTATTTATCTACGACATCTTAATTTATTCTAAAAGTAAGGAGGAGCATGAGAATCATCTTCGTATCGTGCTCGAAACATTACGTGAAAAGAAGCTTTATGCTAAATTTTGATAGTGTGAATTTTGGCTGAGCAAGGTAGCCTTTTTCGGTCATGTCGTTTCTACGGATGGTATTATGATGGACCCTGCTAAAATAGAGGCGATCACTAAGTGGCCTAGACCGACCTCAGCCACAGAAGTCCGTAGTTTCCTTGGCCTTGCTGGTTACTACCGCAGATTTGTCGAAGGTTTTTCCGTTATAGCTTTACCCCTTACGCAACTGTTAAGGA
The DNA here is from genome assembly GCA_024085815.1 of Flaveria linearis. Lineage (NCBI taxonomy): Eukaryota > Viridiplantae > Streptophyta > Magnoliopsida > Asterales > Asteraceae > Flaveria > Flaveria linearis. Next base: position 27,702,759 of record CM044016.1, on the reverse strand, counting down.
AAGGGGTTAAGTACTCTTGGAATGAAGAACGAGAGAAAAGTTTTGAAGAGCTCAAGAAAAGATTGGTGTCTGCAACTGTTCTCACACTTCCATCGGTCACGGGTGGATATCAGATTTACAGCGATGCCTCTAAAAAGGGACTTGGATGTGTGCTAATGCAGCATGGTAAGGTCATTGCTTATGTTTCACGGTAGTTGAAACCTTACGAGGTTAATTATCCTACACATGATATTGAACTCGCTGCTGTTATTTTCGCGTTGAAAATATGGCGTCACTATCTTTACGGATAGACTTGTGATATTTTTACTGATCACAAGAGCTTGAAATATATCTTCACACAAAAGGAACTAAACATGAGGCAGAGAAGATGGTTAGAGTTGTTAAAAAATTATGATGCCAATATTCAGTATCATCCGGGAAAGGCCAATGTGGTAGTTGATGCTCTTAGCAGGAAGAGCTCAGGAACAGTAGCCTCCCTACAGCTACAGCCTCTAAACATTACCGATCTTGATAGATTGGGTATTGGCCTACATATTGGCAAGAGCGACGGATATCTCGCTAGACTTCAGATTGAGTCAGACTTAATATCCCGGATTAAGAACGCATAGAAAGACGATGGTGAACTCTGGTCAATCTTACAGAATGTGGAGATTGGTAAACAATCAGAATTCAGAGTAGATGAGCATGGAGTAATCTGGTGTGGTAAACGTTTATGTGTGCCTAATGATTCTTCTCTTCGAGAATCGTTATTAGCCGAGACACATAATTCTCCGTTCTCTATCCATCCTGGATCTACTAAGATGTATCATGATCTTCGTTAGAATTTCTGGTGGAATGGTATGAAAGAAGACGTGGCTAGATTTGTTAGCCGTTGTCTTGCTTGTCAGCAGGTCAAGATTGAGCATCAAAGAGCTAGTGGACTGCTTCAGCCACTACCTATTCCAGTATGGAAATGGGATGATATTTCCATGGATTTTGTAACCGGGTTACCAAAAACATTCAAGAAGAATGATGCGATATGGGTTGTGGTAGACAGATTGTCAAAGTCAGCTCATTTTCTACCTATTCAGCAGGGATTCTCAGTTAGCAAACTATCTGAAGTGTTTACGCGAGAGATTATAAGACTTCATGGCACTCCAGTCTCTATTGTTTCTGATCGAGACCCGAGATTCACGTCTCGTTTTTGGAAGGGCTTACAAGCCTCGTGGGGTACCAAGTTGAGGTTTAGCACGGCATTTCACCCTCAGACAGACGGTCAGTCAGAACGTACTATTCAGACCCTCGAGGACATGCTTCGAGCATGTGCCTTAGAGTGGACTGGGAATTGGGATGAATATTTATGTTTGGTCGAGTTTGCCTATAATAATAGTTGGCAAGCTAGCATTGACATGGACCTTTCGAATTATTGTATGGTCGTAAATGTAGAGCATCTATTTGTTGGGAAGAGGTCGGTGAAAGAATCATTGAAGGACCCGAGTTAGTTCAGATTACAAATGATAAAGTTGCTATTGCTAGAGAAAAGTTAAAGGAGGCCCAAAGTAGACAGAAAAGTTATACAGATCGACACCGTCGACCTTTGGAGTTTAAGATCGGTGACAAGGTATTCCTGAAGGTTTCGCCTTGCAAAGGCGTACGACGTTTTGGTCTTAAAGGGAAACTTAGTCCACGGTTTATCGGACCCTTTGAAATTCTAGAAAGAGTTGGTGAGGTTTCTTATCGTTTGGCTTTACCACCTCAACTGTCACATGTGCATAATGTCTTCCATGTATCTCTTTTAAGGGGGTACAATTATCATCCTCTTCAAGTTGTGAATTATCCGCTTCATTTGATTTGTGAAGACTTATCGTTCGAGGAGGAACCCGAGGCCATACTTGACCGACAAGAACGCATTATGCGTAAGAAAACTATTCCTTTTGTTAAAGTATTGTGGAAAAACCATTCCGAACGCGAAGCTACATGGGAGATAGAAGATGAAATCCGTTCTCAATATCCGTATCTATTTACCTCTTAGTTATTATTATTTATATGTTCTAGTATCAGTTATGAAGTTATCAGTTATCTGTTTCTTGAACATCACATTAGTCATCTCTTATATGGTTTCGTCTATTGAATCGATTCCGTTTCAGCAATTGAATAATTATGAGTGATTTTCGTTCACTTGTTGGTTTTACTACTCCGTGTACGTTATGTCATATCTTGTTCGATCTGTACCTAGCAATTTCGTGGACGAAATTGTTTTAAGGGGGGTAGAATTATAATACCCATATAAAAAAAATAATAATAATAAAAGGTTCAGGGGGTTATTTTGACATTTTGGAAACTTAAATTATCAAGTTTTGGGTATAGAATAAAAAGAATGTAAACCACAGGGACCATTTGCGTAAAATTTGAAAACCCAAATCTGTTTCTCTCTTCCCGATCGTCGGCCAATATTCCAGCCATCTTCACCACGATTCCGGCGAGACAAATCACCAATAATCATGCGAATCCAACTCAACAAACCACTACCGACACACTCGTATGATTGAATCGAACCCGTGACCCACTGTGATTTTATAATTTGAGTGCGATTGGAACGAATCCACGATTATTCCACTTTCGGCCGACACCCACGTTCACCGCGCACTAGAACGCGTATAATAATCATAGTAATCGAGCACCATCAAATGTTTAATCATTTCTAACATGTTTTTATACTCAACTTCATCAGAAACAAACATAAACCCCACGTTCGATCACCACCATCAACCGCGACCTGCTACCTTATCGATTTCCACCTTCTAAGTCCTAATTCACGAAATTAACATAAGGCTTTTCATCATTGGATCCCCTATAAGCTGTCTGTACAATCGATTTGATTATCATCATCGTTTGGATAGCAATCGAACTTCACAGCGGTCGCGACCTGTTCTTCATGGGTTCATCATCGAATCGACTTCATTCTGGTAAATTAAAACTATATACATACTCGATTTTAGTCTAGGAATGAAAGCCCTATGCTTAATTCCATGAACAATCGCGAATCGATGTTCAATTTGGTGGATTTCGATTCTAGGGTTCCTAAGGGGGATTTGGGGATTTTGGTTCGGGATTGGATAAAAGGATTAAAAACCAATACAGGTTAGGCGCAGGCGCCCTAGCCTGCTGGTTAAAGCGAAAGAGGGATGGGCAGGAGGTCACGGGTTCGAACCCGAGCCCCTGCCATATTTTTTAAAGCCCTATTTAACCTTTAAAAATTATGTAAAAATTCGTAAAAATTATAAAAATCCTTTTATAAACTCTGTGTATTTTTAAAATCATCAACCTTATTTTCTGTAATTTTCTTAGATTTAAACCTTTATAAAACAATGTAACAAAGACATTTAGTTTAATTATTTTTATGGATTCTTTTAAATAAATGGTAAAAATCAGATTAAATATAAGACTTCTTTTATAAAAGTACCTAATTAATTTCTGTAAATTAATTTATTAAAAACCTTAACAATTCTTATATATATTGTTAACAAACGTTATAAATAATTTATTTTGTTTAAAAATAAACTTTAAAAAAGTTGATTTAGGCCCGTATTTTACAGCCAACTTACAGAGGCCATAACTTTTTTGTAACAGATTCAAATCAGTTAAATCTTATGTCCAAGACGAAGTTCGTCGAAAGACGAATCTTTGATATATAAAACATCGAAAAACTCATTCGTTTAGACCTCCAAACAGTCGTTTTCGTAACAGCTAGCAGTTCTACGCAGCTGTAAAAATCCACGTTTTCTCATATTTCGGTGATTCAAATCAGGAACTTTTCTAAATGGAAGTTGTTCAAAAATCATTAATCTAGTAAACTGGAGATTTTCATAATTTTTAAACGTCGTTTAGTATTTTTAATGAGTGCGAACAGACAGGGGCAGAACTGGAACTTTTCTAATCTGAAATAAGAAAATCCAAACTATAACTTGAATTACAATATCGTAGGTTCTCGCGGCGTTAACCGAGCCTAGACCTTGTTTCTGATTATTATCATTCGTGTATAAGGTACAGATTCTTGGTTATTTTATCTTAGTATAAAACTTATTCTTTTCCGTTACTTTGTAGTACGGATATTTGATACTTTAGTATGTCGTCTTCGCTTCCGTTGATATGACTTGTTTGGCCTTCGGTATTTTACTAGTCGTCTATCATTAGTCATTTAGTTATGCTTTGACTCGTTCAATTGATTAGTTTTACTTATTGAGACTTATAGCATGCAATATATAGTTTATAAATTTGTGATCATTATTGCATGTTCCCATAAATATTTTATTGATACGTTATATGTTGGTAGTTGTACTACCATTTGATTTGACACTCTGTTACCCGAGCTTATCCGATATGTCATTGTGGCGTCAATGACGTGACACTTTTCGTGACGGTGTTTATAAATAGTTCCCGGCGTCTCCGTTAACACGTTAGTACTCAAGTAGTACTTTGGCCATAATTATCTGGGAGGCGGATGGATCGATCCTAGTTCAGTTCAGATCAGTTCAGTTCCGGGGGATGGAATCATGTGTGTACCCCCACACACCATCTCATTAGTGCATAGTCTAGCTAGCTATGTACTTATCAGTTTAGTTTCGGCTCTGGGTACTCCTTATATTACACGACTTATTTTGTTTGTATATACGCGTCGTGTAGATCAGTTCAGTTCAGTATTACATGTTCAGTTCAGTATCAGTATTATATGTTTAGAATCAGATTTCCGTTTCAATACCATATGATCCGTTCAGTATCAGATATTAGTATTTTATGTTTTGAATCGCTACTATTGTTCTTTCCGTCACTGAGCAACTTTTGGCTCAGCCGTATTTTCTTTTGTGGTATTTCCTTATTTATTGTAGGTAATCAGGGTAATCCGGGAAACCAGTGAAGAGTGAATTGAAGACCAAAATTGTATTTTACTTTAATTGATGTAATGAATAACTTAATTAGGTTCTTTCGGATTATCTGGTTTGTTTGAATTTATCTCTTTTGACCGTCTCTTTAATATCATGGATTTGGTTTTTGATTTGATATCTGTAATAGTGACATGTCAGCCTCTCCGGGTTGGGGTGCTACAACAAGTATATGGCATTGTGACTATATTTGATAAGTTTGTTTAACTATTATGTTTTAATATTTACCAATACCCTACTGATAAAGTTGTAGTATTATCAATTTATTGATAATTGTATCATGGCCCCTCCATTGCAACGTTTTGATGGACAATATTGTCCTTATGTAAAAGTATAAATATGAAAGCATATCTTACTAATTCTTTTTAACTAGCATTAAACTTTGTTTTGCTGCATGCAAAAATGCATATGGCACAAAACTTGAATGCATTAGTCTCTTGCATGATTTTCTGTTTTCAAATTAACTGGAATCTGGATGGCAAGATAACACGTGTACATTCAAAGAAGCCAACGGTGGAACACTTTTATTGGTTTGTTTGTCACCGGCGGGTCATCCAAACTCATGCAAATGCAACATATACTTTGTGTGTAAAATGTTGTAACTTACTATTCATTTATCATGTCCTTTAATTATATAGATAATGTTTAATACATCACATACATACATGTTTTTCTCATCCCATAGAGAGTATGAAGAACACCAATTATGTAAATCTCCATCAAAATTTGGACATCTCAAAAAACATTAGATAACTTATGCCTATGATATCATCACCATAACCTCTACCTTATAGAATCTTAATTAGGTTTGAAATTCATTAACAAGAGATAGAATTGTTATTCTCAATCACTTAAATTGGATGGTATTAGTTGTTTCCCTTGTGCACATGTTGTACAAGTGGGAGATCTCACTGATTAATATTTTTGCTACATCAAGCCTTCACCACATTAACCATGACATACAAAATGAAGTGTGTTTCTCGTTCTAAGCTCTCCATTCTGATTATAGTATCTTCACTAAACTTTGATTTTTTTTCACCATATAAATCTACAAGGAGTTATAGAAATTGATAATACAGGTTTCCAAGCTTCACATCTCATTTTCACAACTTTGGACCAACAGTTCATACATAATCAAATGACGGTAGTCTAAAGGAGTTGTATGTTCCATTATTTCATATATATAATAATACTTTACACGAATTGAGATGAATTTTTTTTTTGGAATATAATTCCATTTGTATTTTCAATGGAAGATACCATGCAAAAGAAGAACAAAGTTATGAACAAAAAAGTAGTCACCATGATGGTGAAAGAGATGAATTTCATGAGTCAAAACATAAAACTAAGTCATCTTCACCTCATATGTTGTATGATCATAGAGTTGGTGAGTAAAACGATAAGAATGTCATCTTCACCTCATATGTCGTATAATCACCTAATTATTTAAGTAATATTCCTTGTTTATTTAATAAGATGCAAGATTAGATAGAGGATACACATTGGTTAAGTGAGATTATACCCTACTTTTTCATGTGATGTGTGGCATTCCTTTCAATCAAGAAAAGGTAGTAGTAGATGGCTAAAGGTTCAAATGGCTGGGCTATAAACATATTACATATAGGTGAGAAACACAAGATAGAAGCGTAAGCATGCCATCAAGGAGATCTAAGGTTATCTCGAAAGTTAAGAAAGATCATCCAACGAGTAGAATATGTAGTAAGAAACACAATAGGATTCATATGATGGAAAAGATAAAGTGTTAAAATGTGGCAAATCTGGTAGCTTCAGTACACATTGTGAGTATTTGGCTGTTAGATATTATTGTGATGAAGTGAGATGAACCACAACAAAAGAAAATCAAATGTTTAAAGTTGAAGTCAAATAAAATGAAAGTTATGAGCACACAAATGCGATACATGTGTTTGGAAATAAAAATAATGTACCAAAATTGTAGAATTGTTGAGCCTTACAAATTATTGTTGAGAATGTTAAAACAACTTTGATGTTATGACAGATAAACGAACAAACAAACAAACAAACCCAGTATATCCCACTCAAGAGCAGGGTCTGGGAGGGGTAGGTGGTGACGAGTCTTTCCTCTATCCAGGTAGGTAGAGAGACCGCTTCCAAATTATTGTTGAGAATGTTAAAACAACTTTGATGTTATGACAGATATATCTCCTTAATTATATTGCTTTTGAATAGTAAGTTAACACGCTTTCTAAAAAATGTGTAACTTTTGCATGTTAGTAACTAAAATCAAACTATTTCAAAAGACCTAGGAATCCCCAACTATATTTCTTGAAAACAAATATATTCAAAAGTTAAGTTTCAGGGAAAATGAGCACCTAAAACTGGAGAAGGTGCCTCTAATTTGCTCAAAAGTCCCTACACATATTCACTTGCTGCATACAAGCTTACAAGTTACTTTCAACCTTTGTCTTAGCAACATGAGGCGTCCATGCGAGTTGTTAAAGCACAGCCCTGAAAGATGCTTCAATTTGCTGTTCAAATTAGATTGACTAACCTTGATTAGGTTCAATTAGGTGTCGTCCTGCAAAAAGAAATTTATTTTGTAAATTTATGATGATGATTCTGAGTTTACCATATAAAACATCAGAACAGCAGAATTCATACAGTTAAACAAGAAACAAATACAATCTAGAATGCAAAACTAGTGTTTCTATTACATATATGCATATATGAATGTGTGTGTATGTATGTATATATTACATCACTCTTCCAACCACCCATAGGTTTTACCCATGGTAAGTATTTTTACAGAATTCATAGCAAAATTGAGATTTCTGTTCCATATATACAATAGCAACCTAAGTGATTCAGTAATTCTTTGTAATGAAATAACAAGAAAATGACTACTTCACACAAAAAGTCACCCCTTGGCATCAGGATGGTCTACAGAGGCAAACTAAGGTGCTTCACACAACCCATATCACAATAAGATATGTCAATCAATTTACTTTGGTACATTTTACATGCTTACTGAACACGCAGCAATATATTAAAAACAAATGCTTCATGTAGTGGTAAACTAAATGAATGTGAGATTTGATGCAAACAGTGGAGAAGAGAAAGGGCATGATTGTGATAGGTTACCTGTAAGTGCTGCAGGGTCAGCTCCCAACAGCCTCTCAAGCAGCCATCAGTAAAATAAAAGCAGGAATCTGATGAGAGAATCTATTTAACTCTACCCGTGGTATAACCACAATATTTCCCGCTGAACTTTGTGTCACTGGGGCCTTGAAAACCGATGTGAAACCAGGCACACGTGTCAAGGACATAACTTTTATACTAACTTCATCAGTCTCAACAACTCCAATAATTTCACATCCACCAGCCTCCTGTCGTTTGCTCAAAGCCCACATCTGATGTTTCCTTGGATATATATTGAAAATCTTACTACCACATGGTTCTGCTTCTAGAATATGAGAAAATGAATCCGCTGTGAGTATTTTTGGTTTACCAGCAGACACTTTAAACAAACCACACGCATTGTATCCACTGCAAGACATATATTGTTTAAGTAGGGATACATGCATCTTAACTGTTGACATTCAATATGTTTAATTTGTGCATAGCATTGACGAATTTCATTACCACGTTCCCAAAATGCCCATATCTGACCTACTTGAAATTTCCAGATCTGCTTGTCAGATCTGAAGTCATGACTAGTTTGCATTCTACATTCCGAAAAAGAATTTTGACCATCATTGGGCTTATCTGAACCAACATCTGGCATGGGACAGGGGTTTGTATATTCTTGTTCTTGGCTCTTTACCCCTCTCGGTGATGGGCGAAGTTTAAACAAATCCTTATCAAGACCATTCGTGTCTTTCTTTGGCGTGTGAGCAAAATTAGTAGTTGGTTTGACCTTTACTTCATGAGATTGGGAAGCCATATTTACATTGTTAGAATAACAATAGTCTTCAAGATCACCAGGAAGGGAAGCCATATCCAGCTCATATGATCCAGTAGGTACACCAGCTCTTTCAGTTCCAGTTAGTTTTGCAAATGGGATACGATGAGAAAATCTAAACCGTTCTTTGGATGGAATTGTATGTTCAGCAACTCCTTCCCAGATTATTCTCTGAAACACACTTACAAATCCTTTCACTTTTGACAAGAAAGCAACCGATACACAACCAATATGCACCGAAAGAATTTCAACTATATCAAATTTGAATTTCTTATGACTTTCTGGATCCAAGCTCCATTTTATATCCAGTCCTTAAAAAGAGCCCAAATTTCACCTTTCTGAGGACCAATGACATATGAAAAGTTACTCTCACCTTTCTTATTACATACCATCTGATGGGAAAACATGCGTCTATCTCTCGTCTCCTCTGTTTCCCCATGCACAAACTTCCACAAGCAACAGGTAACCCTTCTTCAGCCCATCTATCTCAAGATCATCCTCTGGCTCAGCCTCTAACCAAGTGAACCGCAGCCTAAACTTGGGCAAATAAATCTTCCTAATTTGTGCATAAAATCTTGGCATGCCATCAACAGAATCATAGCATGCCCATATTTGATCAACTGCAAAACAATGCTCCTCCTTATCCTTGTCAAAATTACAGATTCTTGATCCGGGCAGTCTACTAGCTCTGGTTCTGAATCAGATTCAGGATAGCTGTCAGGCATCACAGCTTTTCTCCCTTCACTTTATGTTTTCCATTCGAAATGCTGACATCAGATGTATCCTCACAACTAGATACATGTTCCTTTTTCATATCTTCAGAGTCATCAGATGATTTCCTTGGTTTTGATCTTTTTTGAGAACTTAACTCATCATCGGCATCTTCACAGTAAGAAACATGTTCCCTTTGCTGAGAAGATCTTCTTTGATCAACACTATTACCACCAGGATCCCCACTAACTCCTCCACCTGCCACCTCTCTTTCACCAGAACTACTTCCATTGGATTTTGCCCTGGTTTTCTTCCTCTCTTTCTATTCATGTCTTTATTGGTTTCTGTTTCCATTGGCTTCTGTACATTGACCTTTGACGTTGTGACCCCTTCCTGTTTCGTTTTAGTTCTTGAACCAGCACTAACTTCAGTGTCTTTAGTTTTCTTGTGTGCAAAACTAGAAGAAAACTGCCCATCCTTTTTTATATTGACTTTCACTTTCTCTTGTTTTCCAGCATCTTTTTGTCGAAAAACAGGCTTGGATCCAAGATTTACACTCTGCATATTCTCATTCACAAAACCAGGTCCTGTAGTTCCCCCTTGAGCACCAATTTCATAACCAATGAAGTTCTTCAAGCAATGCTGACACTTCAGAGCTCTGTTAGCAAATTCTCTGTAGTACTCATACCTTATGTTACAGAAAGGACAACACGTCCAGAATGATACCGAATGTTTGGATTTGATGTTGACTTTTGAGCACGGTTCGAACCATTGAACTTCTTACGCAGGTCATTTTTGAATATGTTCTGATCAGCATTCGAAGTTTGATTTCCTTGACTTTTTTGAACCTTTTTAACAGAAGTTCTTGTAGACTCTCTACACCTAGTGTCATAAACAGATCTTTGTTTCTTATCTGACAGAATCATATTTGCTTCACCAATAAGTTTAAAAGCAGCTTCTGCTCCTGGAAATTTGTTTTTGTCAGGATGAAGTACAAGTGCAAGTTTTCGGTATTGTTTCCGGATGGTTGTTTCATCGGCTAAAATTTCAACTTGAAGGATCCGTATAGGTCCTTTTCAGCACCATGTATCTTTTTCTGGGCTGAACAATGAATATCACAAACTGCAAATAGCTGGGAAATATTATCTAGTTCAGGGAATAATTGTTTGGCTTTCATGCAATCTTTCGAGCCCCTTCAAAATCATTTTTCAACATCTTTTCCTCTGCAATTTCCTTCGCCCTGCAAGCCTCATCTTTGTTACACTCCATTGCCATTATGATTTATAATGCAAACTACTCAGATGATCTCCTTTAGTATGAAAACAAACAAAGTTTCAATGCTTTCACATGTTTATATGATGGTTTAGAGAGAAATCACAAGATCACAATGTTCTTCCTCCCCAAAGTTCACTTCAAATCCAAATCTGAAAACACAAAGAAACTGGAAACTCAGTACCAAAATGCCACTTTCTGCATCCACTATTCTATAAAAATTATAAATGCTTGCATGTGTACTTTGTGAAATAAGATCATAGACAAAACGTGCTTCATTTTCCATGTTACTATATCATGTGTTGTGCTACTCTTCCATGTACATTCTTTTGTTTTCACATAAACAAGACCAGTCATGTGTTACTTATAATGAAAGCATATGAATATCATGTATCGAAAACAGTCCTAGCATGGATATGTGAGCAAACCAAGCTCCGATATTGTGACAAAAACCAATGTTGTTAGGACCGGATCGGACCGCCGGTCCGACCGGTCGGACCGCGATTCGGGGCCTGGTCCGGTCCGGTC
>CM044016.1:27460589-27691289 GCA_024085815.1 Flaveria linearis | reverse complement strand
TTGGGGCTTATGCTCCCCAACAGTGCTCATGTGCCTGGAATTTAGAACTTAGAAAACTAAGTACAGCGTAATGAGTCTAAACATTACTAATACGCCCTGAATTTATGCCTTAGAAACTTACAAGGTATATGCCTAAATAGGGCTCGCTACGCCCGGAATTATGACTTAGAAACTAAGATAGGGTGATATGCTTGAATAGTACTCATACGCTTGAATTCTGACTTAGAAAAACTAAGTGTAGGGTAATGAGCCTAAATAGTGCTCTTACGCCTGGATTATTTTCCAAGTGTAGGAATATGTCCCAACAGTGCTCATGCGCCTAAGCAGGGCTCATGCGCCTGCATAGTGTTCATGCGCCCAGAATTTTTATACTTAGAAATTTTTACAGGATTTTTCTAGGATCATGGGTTTTAGGGTTTTGACCGAGGTTGACCACGGGCTATTAATGATGATTTTTATGCATGCAATGATGATTAATGATTACCCTTATTATTATTACTGATATTTTATCAGTAGTTTATTATTATTAACATTATTATTATTATTATTTTTAATATTGTTTAAGTATGAAATGGCATGATGAAGAATGTTTAAAATTTAACGAAGAGTATAATCATTAATAAGTAAAATATTAATGATGAAGAAATGGAACGTAAATGAATAAGTAAAGGCTTGCAAGCAAATGTATGGAGGTGCACACCCCTGCAGGTGTTAGCTCAACTGTGATGCGGGTTAGCTACCCCGAAGGATGCACACAGGTTCAATCCTTGGATTGACAATGAGGTGAGCAACTTTGTGTTGCAACAGACTCGGTTAGCAGGCAATCGTGAGATTGCCACTGAGGTGAGCAACCATGTGTTGCAACAGACTTGGCTAACATACGGTCGTGAGAGATCGATATGAGGGGAGCGGCCTTGTTGTCGCAACAGACTCGTAAGAACGAATGTAAAGACCGAAAGAGTAATGGAAAGAGTATGAATTGAACGAATGATGAGGATAATAATATTATTATTATCTGTATGTATGAAGGACTGACGGGATCTAGATGATACATGAATGTCAGAAAAAAAGTTAGCTGATGGAACAACAGCTAACGAAAGCAATGAAAGATAATAATGATATTATCTACATGTACGTATAATGTGTGGGCATGTACGAAAGTATAGTATGATTTGAAAAGTAAAGTATTTTATTATAAACTAGAACTCACTCATCAGCACGCTGACTTTATGTATTTCCAGTTTGGCAGGTAATTTGTTGTGCTGAGGATGGCATCGGGGATGGCTACTCGGCAGGACAAGACTAACATCCATTTGTGTTTTGACATGCTGTTGTTTTGTAATTTTCAACTAAGCATTTTGTGACTCATGATGGCAATGTATTACTTAACAACAGTGTTTATAATGAATAAATGGTTTTTGTTAAATTAATTTCGGCTTAAGAATTTATAATATGAAATATTTTATGCTGTGAATGACCAACTGTGAGGTGCCCGGGAACCGGGCCTTACAAGTTGGTATCAGAGCCATAGTTTAAGTGAAACGGGTAAATATTTTCAGAATAAACCTAAACTTAAACTGAAATGGGACAGAAGGAGGGATGTCAGCCCGAGTAGCTACGTGCCATCGGTATTTCTTTTCTTAAGTTAACCAGAATTAGGTGCGTGTGCTATCGACTATGTGCTCTAGTAGATTTAAATACTGATTAAGTCAGGATAGGAAATACTTGGGGTGTGAAAGTAAGTAAGTGGCTAATCACAACTCGCCACTGTACTTAGGGACTTACTATACTTGACATAAACGAGCTATTACCTTGAATGACTGTTTTAGTGTTTGAATCTTATAGTGTTAGGAAATGGCTGGGAAGAAACCTTCCAAAGCTTCTAGAGGTAGAGGTCGACCGCGAGTGACCAGGAGCAGTGCCAAAGCTGCTGAGACGACCCATGAGAACCCTGAGGTTCATGACCGGAATGAAGAAACGAGAATGCCAGCCTGAATGCCTCAGCTAGGGAGGCGATTGCTGATGAGGTACACCAGGTCCTGCAGCAGTTATGCCATCTGTAGTGACCGATGTTATTCGAGCTGTGAGGAACGAGGAGAGAAAGGAGAAGGAGGACAGGAGAGGGTCGACTGGGAAGGAAAGCAAGGGAGGAGAGGAACGACCGGATCCTGAGTAGTAGTATCTGATGAGGAAGAGATGATGTAGTAAGGGTAACGACCAAGGATGCGTTACGGGGCATTCCAGAGGTGCAAGCCCCCGACTTTGATGGAAATGGCAATGCTGTCGCCGCCCACCTTTGGGTAAGGGATGGAAGCAGTACTCGAGATCAGCGAGTGCCGGAGGATCAGAAGGTGAAGTTTGCCACCCACTCCTTTACTGACTCCGCACTATGCTGGTGGGACAACATCGTACAAGCTGAGGGTTCCAGGGCCTCGGGAAAATGCGATGGACAGAATTGAAGAAGCTGGTAATTGAGGAATTCTGTCCTCATAGGGAACTCGATAAGGTCAAGAGGGAGTTCCTACAACTCGAGGCGGGAACCATGACCCACCAACAGTACACTACCAAGTTTAATGAGATGGCGAGGCTGGTGCCGGATCAGGTGACGCCGATGTCTCGGAAGATCACCGGTACATTCAGGACTGCCAGCTGACATTCGCAGGCACCTGATTGCTGCTGCCGACCGAGCACCTTTAGGTCGGCAGTGGATTTGGCTGGAAGACTTTATGAAGAGGGAAGTGATGGTGGTGGAGGCAAAGAAATCCGTGGTGCTGACCGGAATTGGAATGGGAAGCGGTTCGGGCGTGGTGGTTTTACCCCGAATAACAAGAAGATGAGAGGGATGACCGTAGGGTGGGGTCATCAAGCTCGGGACCCAAAAGGTGTGACAAGTTGGGAAGGAGCATAGCGGTGAATGTAGATGGGGGTTAACGTCTGTTTCAAGTGTGGGAAATCCGGTCATATGGCTAGACTGTAAGCTGCGAGGTGTTTCAACTGCGGGGAAAGTGGCCATATGAGTAAGGATTGCAGGAGGCCGAGGGCTGAGAGTTCCGGGGCAAAGAAGACGACCGGGACTGAAGGGCAGAAGGCGAGTGCCAGAGCTTTCACCATGACCAGGGAGGAGGCTAGGACGGACCCCGATGTTGTGTCAGGTACGTTTCTAGTAGATCAAACTCTGCTTCTGTGTTATTTGATTCTGGTGCTAGTAGGAGTTTTATTTCTGCCAATTTCTGTGCTAAACTGCCTCTTAGTAGTAAATACATTGATGAGCCCTTCGACGTAGAGACTGCTATTGGTAAGTCCACTAGGGTTACAAATGTGATAGAGGACTGTGCCATAGAGTTAGAAGGTCATAGGTTTGCTGCTAAGTTACATGTATGCCCTAGGTGGATTTGATGTAGTACTAGGGATGGATTGGTTAGCAACCCATGAAGCGAATATCGTATGTCGTAAGAAAATGATTAGACTGACGGCGCCCGACGGAAGTCCGGTGACAATATATGGCGATCGGGTTATGACGATTTCAAAGTAATTTCGATGGCGGTGGCGGGAAAGTGCATGAGACGTGGATGTAGCACTTATCTAGCCTACGTGAAGGATGTGGACACGTCAACACCACAATTGTCCGATGTGCCGGTTGTGTGTGACTTTCCCGATGTGTTTCCAGAGGACCTATCGGGTGTGCCACCGGATCGCGAAATCGAATTTCAAATTGACTTGATACCCGTGCCCAACCGGTCGCTAAGGCACCGTATCGATTAGCTCCGACTGAGATGAAGGAGTTAATGGAGCAACTGCAAGAATTGCTCGATAAGGGTTTCATCAGACCGAGTATCTCTCCTTGGGGTGCTCCGGTCTTATTTGTGAAGAAGAAGGACGGTAGCATGAGAATGTGCATCGACTACCGTGAGTTGAATAAGTTAACGATAAAGAATCGGTATCCGTTACCAAAGATTGACGACTTGTTAGATCAGCTCCGGGTGCCAGTGGTTCTCGAGGATAGATCTTCGATCTGGCTACCATCAGCTGAAAGTGAGGAGCAAGACATTCCTAAAACAGCTTTTCGTACGCGTTATGGACACTACGAGTTTTTGTTATGTCCTTTGGTTCAACAACGTGCCAGCTGCTTTTATGGATTTGATGAATCGAGTGTGTCGGCCAATGTTAGATAAATCAGTGATTGTGTTCATCGATGATATCCTGATTTATTCGAGGAGCGAAGAAGAGCATGCCGGTCATATTCAGAAGTGTTGGAAACTCTGAGAAAGGAGAAACTGTATGCTAAGTTCTCCAAGTGTGCTTTCTGGCTACGCGAGGTGCAATTTCTGGGTCACGTGGTAAATGCAGAGGGAATCAAGGTGGACCCAGCAAAGGTGGAGGCCGTGGTAATGGAAGTCTCTTAAGACGCCATCTGAAATTCGTAGCTTCTTAGGATTGGCGGGCTACTACAGGAGATTTATTCAAGACTTCTCCAAGATAGCCTCACCTTTGACAAAATTGACCCGCAAGGACGTGAAATTCGTGTGGGGTCGAGAGCAGGAGACTGCCTTGAGGAGTTGAAGACGAGACTAACACAAGCTCCTGTCTTGACATTGCCCGAAGGAAAATGACGACTTAGTGGTTTATTCGGATGCATCTATTCTGGCTAGGTTGCGTGTTGATGCAACGTGGAAGGGTAATAGCTTATGCATCTCGACAACTGAAAACCCACGAAGTCAACTATCCCCGCACGATCTAGAACTAGCCGCGGTGGTTTTTGCGTTGAAGATTTGGTGGCACTATCTATACGGGACGAAGTGCACCATCTTCACAGACCACAAAAGCTTGAAGTACTTTTTCGACCAGAAAGATCTAAACATGAGGCAGAGGCGATGTTTGGAGCTCATCAAGGATTACGATTGCGAAATCCATTACCATCCGGGCAAGGCCAACGTGGTGGCAGATGCCCTTAGCCGAAAAGAAAGGCCCGAGCCGATCGGGTGAAGGATTATCAGCTGATTATGACCTCCGATGTGATGACACAGATTAAGGAGTTCCAAGACGAGGCTTTGAAAGAAGATCGTCTTAACTCCGAAAGGATGAGAGGTCTAGTCAAGGAATTGGCGAGAACACTCTTGGTGTTAAGACCCGATTCGGGCGATGTGGATTCCTCGATACGGGGATCTACGTGGGAAGATTATGGACGAATCCCATAAGACTCGATACTCCATTCATCCCGGTGCTACCAAGATGTATCACGATATGAAGAAAGATTATTGGTGGCCAGGTATGAAACGCGATGTAGTGGAGTACGTGAGTAAGTGCCTTACTTGTCTCCAAGTGAAGGCGGAACACCAGAAACCGTACGAGAAGATCCAACCGTTGGAGATACCCGAATGGAAGTGGGAGCATATCACCATGGACTTCATTACTAAGCTACCTCGCACATCGAGGGGATGTGATACTATTTGGGTGATTGTCGACCGACTAACAAAGAGTGCCCACTTCCTACCGATCCGCGAGACGTATTCATCCGAAAGATTGGCGGATCTGTTCATCAAGGAGATCGTAGCTCGTCATGGCGCCCGGTGTCTATCGTGTTGGATCGTGACACCCGTTTACGTCGAAGTTTTGGAGAAGATTTCATGATGCAATGGGAACGAGGCTACATATTAGTACCGCCTATCATCCTCAGATGGACGGGCAGTCTGAGAGGACGATACAGACGCTTGAGGATATGCTTCGAGCATGCGCGATCGATTTGGAGGAAGTTGGGATGATCACTTACCGTTAGCAGAATTTTCATACAACAACAGTTATCATGCCAGTATTGCATGCCACCTACGAGAGCTATACGGTAGGAGATGTAGGACGCACGTGTGTTGGGGAGAAATTGGGCAGAAAGAGTTAGGAGGTGTTTGAGGTGATCGAAGCTACGACTGAGAAATTTGGAAAAGATCAAAGCCTTCATAAGGCGACGAAGATAGACAAAAGTCGTATGCTGACAAGAGACGAAGACCAATAGAGTTCAATGTTGGAGACCGAGTCATGTTGAAGGTCTCACCTTGGAAAGGGATTATCCGATTCAGAAACGAGGCAAGCTAAGCCCGAGATATATAGGACCTTTCCGAATCATCGCACGAGTAGGAGAGGTAGCCTATCGACTTGAACTGCCAGATGAGTTAAGTGGAATTCATCCCACATTCCATGTATCTCATCTGAGAAAGTGCTTAGCTGACGAAGATATGATTGTTCCACTAGAGGATTTGAAGTAGACGAACGACTCAATTACGTTGAGCAACCAGTGGCGATCATGATCGTGAAGAAAGAAGTTAAGGATAAAAGTGGTTCTTCTTATGCGTGTACAGTGGAAGCACAGAAAGGGATCCGAATCTACGTGGAGACTGAGGAGGAGATGAGGTAGCATTACCCTCATTTGTTTGAAGAATAACATGTTTCGAGACGAAACCTATATAAGGGGGGTGGATTTGTAACACCCGAATTATTTTTAGAAATAAATAAAAGATAAAAGAAAATTAAAGAAGAAAGGAAAGTCAACCCCAAATTTGAGGGGTCCAAGGTGTAAAAAGGGCAAAAAGGTGGTAAAGCTGGTGAAAAGGTGGTATGGCCGCCCATTTCACCCTGCACAACACTTCTCATTCAGATTTTAGAGAGAGAAAGTGCAAGATACGAAGTTTTTTTGAAGAGGAAGCCAGAGAGTTCGAAGTTTTGGGTAAGAACTCTCGAATTTTGATGCTTAGATGGTTCTAGACCTGTTTATGTGCTTATAAATGTGACTTGTGTGTTCGGTTTGTATTGTGTGTGTTTTAGGTGTTAGAACACGCCTGAGAAGTTCAAGAAGGGTATCAAACCCGAAAACCACTAAGGTGAGTTTCTAGAACCCCTTTTTATATGTTTTATACGATTTTTGGCTGGAAATACATGTATGTATGTTTTTATGAGTTTGGGTATTATACCCGTATGTTCATGTGCATGTGTATGTGGATTGGGTATGTTTTGGGCAAATGTATTGTATGATTATGTTAAGTTCATGCTTAGAATAGTATCTGAATGTTTAGAACTAAGTGATATAATGTTTGGGACTGGAAACAACTTAAAAATATGTGAACAAGTTGCTATACGCCTACACAAGGCTCATAAGCCTGAACAGTCAGTGTTGGCTTATGCTCCCCAACAGTGCTCATGTGCCTGGAATTTAGAACTTAGAAAACTAAGTCCAGGGTAATGAGTCTAAACAGTACTAATACGCCTGAATTTATGCCTTAGAAAACTTACAAGGTAATATGCCTAAATAGTGCTCTTACGCCCGGAATTATAACTTAGAAACTAAGTATATGGTGATATGCTTGAATAGTACTCATACGCCTGAATTCTGACTTAGAGAAACTAAGTGTAGGGTAATGAGCCTAAATAGTGCTCTTACGCCTGAATTATTTTCCAAGTGTAAGGTAATATGTCCCAACATGCTCATGCGCCTAAGCAGGCTCATGCGCCTAAGTGGGCTCATGCGCCTACATAGTATTCATGCGCCCAGAATTTTTATATACTTAGAAATTTTTACAGGATTTTTCTGGGAATCTGGGTTTTAGGGTTTTGACCGAGGTTGACCACGGCTATTTAATGATGATGTTTATGCATGCAATGATGATTAATGATTGACCCTTATTATTATTACTGATATTATTATCAGTAGTTTATTATTATTAAATTATTATATTATTATTTAATATTGTTAAGTATGAAATGGCATGATGAGAATGTTTAAAATTAACGAAGAGTATAATCATTAATAAGTAAAATATTAATGATGAAGAAAATGGAACGTAAATGAATAAGTAAGGCTTGCAAGCAAATGTATGGAGGTGCACACCCCTGGCAGGTGTTAGATCAACTGTGATGCGGGTTAGCTACCCGAAGGATGCACAGGGTCAATCCTTGGGATTGACAATGAGGTGAGGCAACTTTGTGTTGCAACAGACTCGGTTAGCAGGCAATCGTGAGATTGCCATTGAGGTGAGCAACCATGTGTTAACAGACTTGGCTAACATACGATCGTGAGAGATCGATATGGAGGTGAGCGGCCTTGTTGTCTAACAGACTCGTAAGAACGAATGTAAAGACCGGAAGAGTAATGGAAAGAGTATGAATTGAACGAATGATGAGATAATAATAATAATTATTATCTGTATGTATGAAGGATGATGCTCACGAACGAAATATCATAATAAAGTACAAAACGGGATCCTCGTCATTCGACCTCAGTAATCGTGGTTGTGTGCCATGAAGAGGGTAAAGCCTGACGGGATCTAGATGATAAATGAATGATAAAAAAAGTTATGCTGAAGGAACACAGCTAACGAAAGCAATGAAAGATAAAAATGATATTATCTACATGTACGTATAATGTGTAGGCATTACGAAAGTATAGTATGATTTGAAAAGTAAAGTATTTTAATTATAAAACTAGAACTCGCTCAGCACGCTGTCTTTTATGTATTTCCAGTTGGCAGGTATTTGTTGCTGAGGATGGCATTTGGGGATGGCTACTCGGCAGGACAACTGACATCCATTTGTGTTTTGACAATGCTGTTGTTTTGTAATTCATTCAACTAAGCATTTGTGACTCATGAATTGCAATGTTACTTAACAACAGTGTTTATAATGAATGAATGTTTTTGTTAAATAATTCCGCTGCTAGAATTTATAATATGAAATATTTTATGCTGTGAATGACCAACTGTGAGGTGCCCGGGAACCGGGCCTTACATTACAGCTTTATGTTCGAAAAGGATGTGGTATGTATGTTTTAGAGTTTGATTTTAGGCAAGAAATTAATGTTAGAATTTTTAGAGCCTTAGTATGTTTGATCTGTGTTTGCGTAGTGTTAGAATGGTAATCGGGTGTTGCTTGTAGCATAGAAGATATTTCAGAATATTCCCATGCACCTAGGATAACCTCATCGCCTAGGGTGCTCATGCGCCTAAGGGTGCTCATGCGCCTAAGTGTTCCCATGCGCCTAAGGTCATACCCTAAATAGTTCCCATGCGTCCAAGTTGCTACAACGACTAAGTGTTGGGTCACGCGCCCAAATAGTGCTCATGTGCCCAGAGTTGCTCATGCGCCTAAATTGTTGATGTGCCTGAACAGGCGTCATGTGCCTGCATAGTGGTAAAGCGCCCAAACAGGGCTCATGCGCCCAAATAGTGCCCATACGCCCAGACTGTTTTACACTTAGAATTTATGCTCATGCCCCTGAAAAGTCCCATGCGCCCAGACTGTTTACACTTAGAATTTTTATGCTCATGCGCTAAAAAGTCCCATGCGCCCATTTTGGACGTAGGATTTTTTAAGTGGTTTTAAGTGGTAGAATGGGGAGATAGGCCTTGTTATGATGTGATTGTTCATGCTTGATGTGTGCATGGTGATGGGGTGATGATTATGATGTGTTTGTGTGTAAGTGATATGTTATCTTTCTTCGTTAAAGACTTTTCAAAATATACGTATTATGTTTTGTAATACATTATGTATGACTTAACGTGGTATGATGTATGAATGAATAAATGAATGAACATAAAGTATTATGAAGTGAAAGATCATGATAAAGTACGAAACGAATGAATACGATAAATTATGAAACGAAAGAACACATGAGATAACGAATGATGCGTATGGAAGTGACGGATGATGAATCCGTGTTGCGTACCCCGGTACTGTGTTAGTTTTCAGACATGAGTCGGGGGTTTGTTTACAGGCCCCGAAACAGTATCAGTGTTCGGACATGAGTCGGGGGTATTGCATGAGACAGAATGACGTGTGAAGGAGATGAGGTCTTGTTCACGCGCTCCGGTACTGTGTCAGTCTTCGGACATGAGTCAGGGGTTTGATTACAGGCCCGTCACAGTATCTTCTTCGGACAAGAGTCGGGGGGTGTTGCATATGAGATGGGATCTTTGTCATGTATCCGGTGTTGTGTCAATCTTCAGACATGAGTCGGGGTTTGTGTACAGGCCCCGGCACAACATCAACTTTCGAGCAGAGTCGGAGATATTGCATAAGACAAGATCGAGTAAGATAGTTTATGAGCAGAGGAATGAATGAATGAACGAACGATGATGAAGATAATAATAATTATTATTATCAGTATGTATGTATGATGTATGACACTGACGAACGTAAAGTACGAATAGAAAATATGAGAATGAAAGTAAAAGATAGTGAAAAGTATGAACGAAAGTATGAATATGAAAGTAAATAAAAGAATGAAAATGATGACAGCATGAAAGAACGAAATGAATGAAGACTATAGGTGTATGTATGATGTATGACCAGGATGAATGTAAAGACTAGTTTTAAAGGAGGTAAAGAATTTATTATAAAAACTATAACTCACTCAGCGTCGCTGACTTTTTGTATGCATGATAGTTGGCAGGTATTTTGTTGATGTTGAGGAGTTACAGGCATGGATGCATAAGCTACTGTGAGTGTTTTGAGGATGACATCCATATTTTGACATGTTATTGTATTTTAAATATGAAAATGATTATTGTAATGAAATGAAATGATATGTTTTAATTATTAATGAAAGTTTTTAAATTCCGCTGCAAGAGTAATGTATGTTTTAAAACGAATAATGTGCGATGATTGTCCAACTGTGAGGTGCCCGGGAACGGGGCCTTACAGAATGTGAAACTTGATCACATGTTGAAATCACTTGGTTTCAAGAAATGCATTTTAGAACGAGCAGTTTATATAAGAAAAGCAAAACTTCTACTTTGCTTGTTCAAGTCTATGTTGATGATCTCATAGTCACTGGAACTCCAAAGAGGTATGCCAGATAGTAATGAAACCAAGATCCCAATGAACCCTGACACATTGTTAACTAAAATCGAAAGGTGGTTCGGTTGATCCCACTGAATATAGAAGTTTGATTGGTTGTCTAAGGTATCCACTTCATGCCAAAACAGACTTGTCCTATTTAGTTGTTTTGCATAGTAGGTTTATGCAATAACCTAAAGAACATCATCTTAGGCCATTCATCAAGTTCTTCGTTATACCAAAGGAACAAAGGATTTTGGTATAACCTATAAGAGGATTGTGGATGTAAGATAACATGCTATAGTGATAGCAGTTATGGGGTTAATACTGAGGAAGAAAAAGCACTACATGGTTAGTGTTCTACTTTGGAACTCGCCCATAACTTGGTGCAACACAGAAGCAACAAACTGTGGCACTCTCTTCATGTGAATTTGAATTCATGGCAGGAACAACTGCAACATGTCAGGCGTTATGGCTTAAAGATTACTCAGCGAACTCACCGGATGGAAGGAAGAAAAAAATCACTATCTCTGTGTTGACAAACATATCCGCTACCGCTTTGATGAAGAACCCGGTGTTTCATGGACGAAGCAAGCATATTGATACTCGTTATCATTTCATCAGAGAATGTGTAGAGAATGAGCATATCTATGTGGAACACATCAGTGGAGAACTACAAAGGGCAGGCATTCTGACAAAGCATTGGCAAGGATCAAGTTTGCTACAATGCGAGAGTTGCTCAGTGTTCAAGATCTACTTGTTCGAGATTAAGGGGGTGTATGTTAGTGTTAATCCCTCACAAGTTAAAGTCTAAGGGTTAAGTATGTAATTAGTCAAAGTATGTTTATTTAGTGTTATCATTATGTACGTTAAAGTGTCAAATTGGTACATATCAAAACTTGATATGTAACCACCGGTGTATATAAATCATATCCATATCAATGGAAATCTATGTTGATTAACAATTCTTCTTTCTTTCTTCTTTTCTTCCTATTTTATGTTTTTGGGTAACAACATAAAGACAGTATCTAATGTTACAATATGAACCCTAAAACGCATAAACATTTATGTTTTATAACATCAAATGTATTTTATTGTTTTGATAAAATAAACACACAAACAAACAAACATACCCAGTGTATCCCGCTAAAAGCAGGTCTGGGAGGGGTATGTGGTGGCAAGTCTTTCCTCTATCCAGAGAGATAGAAAGACCGCTTCCGAAGAGACCCCCGACTCATTAACAAAGGCAGTACCATAACAATCATAATACATATTATACAACACGAGGTAAATATCACATGCAGAATTAGATAGTGCGCACATCATAAAAAGCGACGTGTGACACCCAAAAGGGTAGATGATGAAAACTACACCTGACCGGGAGGTCCCGCCACATGTAACCGTAAACCCGTCCCACCCACAATCCCACTAAAAGTCCTTAATTTTTATTCGACGCCTCCACTCACTCCTATCTCGATCATGTGCTCAGAGAGGTGCAAGTCTATTATATCTCGCCTATTAATCTCATCCCAAGTCAACCTAGGTCTGCCTCTACTCCTCCTACCCTCTACGTTGATGTTCTCTACTGCTCTAACAGGTGCTGCCATCGTTCTCCTCTTCACGTGCCCAAACCATCTTAGTCTTCCCTCTCGTATTTTATCTGTGATACATGCCACCTCTAGCCTCTGGCGAAAGACGTCGTTTCTGATCCTATCCAATCTTGTGTGTCCACACATCCACCTCAGCATGCACATTTCTGCGACCTCTATTTGTCTCTCTTGCGATTTAATATGGCCCAACAGTCTGTGCCGTATAGCATAGCTGGACGTATTGCCATTCTGTATAGTTTTCCCTTTAGTTTGGTGGAACCTCTTATCACCAGAATCCCTGATGCTGCTCTCCACTTGCACCATCCTGATTGCACACAGTGGGCTACATCGCTGTGTATTTCTCCGTCTTCCTGTATATACGAGCCAAGGTATTTGAACCTACACGTCCGGGGGACCGCCATGCCCTGTATACTTATTTGGGTGTCCTCTTAGGCCTCACCACTAAAGTTACAATGCATGTATTCATCGTGTGACTCAATAGCTTTATTCCCCTGTAATTTGCACAACATTGGACATCTCCTTTTTTCTTATACATGGGGACTATGACACTGCTTCTCCACTGCTCTGGCATCTTTCCTATCTTAAAGATAGTGTTGAATAAGTCCGTTAGCCATTGTAGGCCCTCATCTCCAAGGCACTTCCACACTTCAATTGGAATGTTGTCTGGCCCCACCGCCTTAGCCCTTCCCATTTTCTTCATGTTCTCGTAACTTCATCAACTGTGATGCTTCTACAATAACACTTGTTTTGTTACATCATTTGATTTGTTTCATCGATCTCCGTTTGTTGATTACGGGTCTTTATGTTGAAAAGGTTATCGAAGTAAGTTTTCCATCTCCCCTTGATGTCTTTCTCCCTCACCAAGACCTTACCATCCGCGGCCTTTATAAACTTCACCATTCTCAAGTCCTGTCTTCTACGTTCCCTTGCCTTGGCAATCTTAAACATGTCGTGTTCACCCTCTTTCGTCTCTAATCGCTTATACATCCTCTCGTATGCTGTGTTCTTTGCCTCAGACACAGACTTTTTCGCCTCTCGTTAGCCTCTTTGTATTTATCTTTTAGCTCGGCTCGTTCTTCCTCATTATTACAGCGTAGAAGCTTTCTAAAACTTTGTTGTTTAATTCTTATCTTCTCCTGCACATTTTCGTTCCACCACCAGGATTCCTTATGACTGACTGTCCTATTTGTTGTAGTCCCAGGTGTTTCTTTAGCAGCTTGAATGACTCTAGTTGCCATAGCCTCCCACTTTTGGTTGGCGTCTTCCGTGGCCCATCAGGTTCATTGGTACGATTTTATCTCTAAAGATGGTAATCTTTTCGTCTTTGAGTTGTCCCCATCTGATCGTAGTTCTACTTCTCTTAATTGGCTGGACCATTGCTCTCTTTAGTCGTAGATCTGCCACCAACATGTGATGTTGAGTGAGTACTGTCTGTCCTGGTATTGTCTTGCAGTCCTTCCACGAGCTACGATCTTCCCTCCTCATCAACAAATAATCTATCTTGTGTGTTTCCCGCCGCTAATAAACGTGATTAGATGCGAGTCTCTTTCTTGAAAAACGAACTTATGAGCTTAGTTCATGCGCTAATGCAAAGTCAAGAAGCTCCCTACCGACGTCATCCTCAGACCATACCCAAAGCCTCCATGCACCAACAGGAAATGATCGTTGTCCTTACCGATATGCCCATTAAAATCTCCTCCTATGCATATTTTTTCTTGTCGCGGTATGTCTCCCATAACGTGATCTAAACTCTCCCAGAACTTCTTTCTTTCCGTTTCCCCTAATCCAACTGTGGTGCATACGCACTAACTACAGCCACTACTTCGTCCCCTATTATTATCCTTAACACATAAGTCTATCGTCGTATCTTAACCTCTACTACATTATCCTGAAGTTCTTTGGCAACTAGAAAACCTACTCTATTTTTTGTTCCATCTGACCCTGAATACCATAGTTTATACCCATTACACTCCTTTGCCCTCCCACCCCGCCATCTAGTCTCCTGGAGCACGCTATCTGAACCCTACGTCTCCTTAACACATCTATTAACTCTAATAACTTACCAGTAAGGGTTCCTACATTCCACGATGCCAGTCGTAATCTATAACCCTTTTTCCCTGTAGTTGCATCTCTCGTCACCGAACATGATCTAGGGGTAGCATAATGTCTCCTGTTACCTATTATACCTCACTCACTCAGCGTGACAAGAAACACCTTAAAAAGAGGTTGCCACACTAAAAGCATAAACAAAAGCAGTCACTCACGCAAGATCAACAAAACACAGATAACACACAATCAAAACCAGCAGCAGAAATATGTCAAGTCACAAGACACTGTAACAGGCACAAGAATAGGGGATGGCTCTCCCTATTTAAACCAGAATGCTGGTACTCCTAACCCAGCCAAACAATCTAAACGAAAAGAAGTATATATATATATATATATATATATATATATATATATATATATATATATATATATATATATATATATATATATATATATTAGAGCAGACTACACAGTCTAACAATCCTAACCTAACCCAACCAAACAGTCTAAACAAAAAATATAAGTAAACAAGGCGAAAAGCATAGATGAAAAAGATGAACGATCTCACCAATGCACACCTAGTTAGGGTTCTTCGATCAGGCCCCGGTCTGAGTGACTGGGTGTGGGTTCTGCACGGCTAGCAACGACGGCGGTGGTGGTAGGCTGTGGTATGGGTTTGCGATGGCAGGTAGGAGGCGAATGGGTCGGCTGGTCTATGGGCTGCGTTGGGGGGTTGCGAGTGGAGGTCGGTTGGTGGTATGGGTTGGCGGTGGCAGGTGGGTGGCGGTTGTAATGGGTGGTGCGACGGGTTGACGGTGGCAGGTGGGCGGCGACTGTGATGGGTTGGTGGTCTATGGGTTGCGGTGGGGGGTCGAGGGTGGAGGTCGACTGGTGGTAAGGTGGGTGGCGGCTGTGATGGGTGGTGATGGCAGGTGGGCGACGGCTGTGATGGCAGACAGGCGGCAGCTGGTGCGACGGGATTGGAGAGGGCGGTGATGGCAGGTGGGAGGCGGCTGTGATGGGTGGTGCGACGGTATGGGGAGAGGGCGGTGATGGGTGGTGCGATAGGATGGTGAGAGGGCGGTGATGGCAGAGGTTGCTAGCTGTTTGTGCGGCGCCGACAGGTGGTGGTCGTGGTGGTGGTTGTGACGGGATGGGGAGGTGGTGAAGGTGGAGAAGGTGGGATGGAATGGTGAAGAAGGTGGAGCTCTGGTGATGGTGCTCCGGTGACTAGTGGAGAGAGAGAGAGGTGCAGACTCTTGAGGGAAAGAGATGGTTACCTAGAAAGCTCCCGATGGCCGTGGCCGGTGAGACGGTGATGCTCCGGTGGTGTATTGACCGGTGACCGATGACCAAACACCCCACTATAACGGCACAAAAAATAGAGAGAGAAAAGGTTCAGAGAGAGAAAAGGTTCAAGCAATGGTAAAATGGTAACAAAACTTCCATAGCTATAACATCAACTTGATAAAATAAACACAATAGAAGTTAAATGGTGTAGGTTTGTCTGAAAAGTGTTTAGGGTTGGAAAACAAGTTTTGAAAGATTTCAATCCCCCCCCCAAAAAATTTTGCTCCCCGCGCCCCTCTTTTTCTCCCCAAATTAAACCTGTGGTTTCTTTCAACTCTAGAAATAGTCTCCATAAAAATCTCAATCTTCACAGCGTCAGATCTACGCTCATCAATCTCCGTCACCATCACTACCCTCACCATCACTACCCTCACCATCATCATGAAGAAAGGAACAAAGCGTAAGGCCGTCCGCAAGGACGAAACACCCTCCACCTCCGCCGGCAACAACCACCGCCACCGCCACCGCCGACGCTACTGAACACCGCAGCAGCAGCAACAGAATAAGGAACCTGAAAAGCTGTTCGGAAAAACGAAGCGTGCTAGGGCTTCAAGGCCTGAAGCAGAGCCCGAGTTCTTCGATGAGCAAACGCGAATTGGTAAATTCTGTGAAGATTATTGCTTGTTCAGATCTGTTAATACGTGATTACTCTTATAATCCAGCGAGGTTGAATGATTTATGGAAATATGTGTATTTTTATGTTAGAACTGTTTTGATTCGTTGAATAAGTGGTTAAAGATTATCGAAAAAGTTAGATTGAAAGTAACCTACGAATTGGAATCTAAATAATTAATTTGAAGAACATAGATAGATATTTTAAACATAACTTAATTCAGTTTTTCGTGTTGGTACTCTTTTACATTATGCTAATGAGGACATAAGAAATACAAGTATGAGAAACAATGTCGTATTTAACTTGGGGTAACAATTGGGCTAGTTAGTAGTATAGGCCGAATCATCAGTTAGATATTTATCATCTATTTGCAAATTGGTGTGCAGTTAGCGGAGATCAATGTCTATTGTCTTGTTACCATTTAATTTTGATGATAAACTCCATTTTGATTGGCCTTTTAAGTCGATCTTCACACCCTTGAATTTGAAATCTTTATTGGCTCTGTTACAGATCTAGATGCAGATCCTTCAACAGTGCATTTATTTTTCAATTGTAATTTACATTTTAAAAATTCTTGTAAATTTTTTCATCAATCTTAAAAATTGTATGTTAAGATTCTGTATTAACAGGATTGTTCGTTTGTTCTTTATAATCAAATTACACTTGAATTATAGCAATGAAAAAACATGATGTTTGTTTTTTACTTTCCTCATGAGTCATGGCAAATATTTTGCCTTTTTTTGATTCAATGGTTTTACTCTTCGTTATTTATATTATGCAGGAGGATTTATGGAAGCAGATCTTCCCTGTTGGGACAGAGGTATGTGCCATCATGAGTGTTTCTTTTGTTATCTTGTCTTTGTTGTTGGCTACTCATTATTTGACATTTCATGACAGTGGGATCAGCTTGACCTGTTGTCTGAATACAAATGGAATTTCAAAATCTAGAAGTGAGTCTCATTGTATGATTGCTTAATATCTGAAAGGAATTTGTTTTTTTAATGTGTGTTTTCATTGGATAGTTTTCACATTCTGAAAATAATTGGGAGCTTGTGAGAAACAGAACTCAGCAAATTTTTATTTCTTTGTCAAACCATCCAGGATGCATTTGAAGAGGGGCGTATTACATGGAAAAAGTCTACCTCTTCAGTTGTACAGAGCGTAAGTAGTGAATGAAAGTATGAAACATGGATTTTAGATTTTTAAAGCCACATGTTTACATACTTTAACCTAAAATGCTCTCTTGACATATTGCACTTTACACTGATTGGTTGAAGTTGATGTCAATACTCACATCCTATTAATATTTAGGGCCATTATACTCTTTATTCTTTTGTTTTTTTAGATTTTAAAGCCACATGTTTATATACTTTAAACCTAGACATATTGCACTTTACACTGATTGGTTGAAATTGATGTCAATATTCCATCCTATTAAAAATTTAGGCCATTATACTCTTTATCCTTTTGTTTTTGGGTTCCTTGTGACTTGATTTCTCTATATTGCAGCACAATTGCTCTTTTTTCAGGTCAATCAAAAACCTGCATACCTGTAGTAGTTGCGGTGAGTAGAATAAACTTTTCCCTAACTTCTTTCGTTTTCACTGTTTACATTGTTTAAATTTGCAATGTACCCCATGGTGGTCTGGGGTATAGGTGGCAGTTTTGTATCATTGTTTGTAAATATGTCAATTTGGGGTGTTTTATTTTCTAGATGGGTCAAATTAAAAATATAGTTAAAAGGGAAGTCTCAAGTTGTGAGTGATTGGCAAAGATTAGCAACAAATCATGATTATGTGTCTTTGCAAGTGCATGTTAGAGTGTAGAAGTACTCAAATAATCATGATTGATATTTTGTTGTTTCATTTGTTGATTGTTTCTGTTTTTGATCTTATATTTGTCCTTTGTACTATTGAGCAGATTGTGTCTCCATTTCCTCCTTCCGATAAGATTGGAATTAACTCTGTACAAAGAGAGACTGAAGAAATCGTTGACATGAAGCAGATGAAAATGGATTGGGTCCCATATTTTCCATTAGGACAACGGTAGTGATTTCCCTTATGGTAGAGCGTATTGATAAATTTTCATATGATGATCATAATTTGCTGCCGGTATACATGATATAAATCTACTTTTTACAGGGGTTTCTTCAGTCGAAAGACTCAAATCCCAAATCTTCATACTTACCTGTGGCCAGAGAAGGTAAATCCTTGATAGAGTCATGCCTTCATGTTTGTTTACACGTTCTCGTGGGTTTAATTTTTCTCTTCTCTCATTTGTTTGATTTCTATTACTTGGGTAAGGACTAGATTGATAGTTGATTACACTAGAAGATTGGAATATCCTGTCAACATAATCTGTGTAAATATTATGTTGATGTTGATGTTTAAATCGATCGACTACAGCTGAATTTCAACTTATGAAAATAGAGCTCTATTTCTACTTGGACCATAAAAGGGTTACCATTCATGTGTTTTGGATGTCATGTGATTTTTAGACATTTGCATCATCAAGCCATCTGTCCATGTGAATTCTTGCCAAAACCTTGTATTATTATCTTTGCATTTTGAAGCTTGATGTTAGATTGCTGTTTCATTTTCATGAGAACTGGAATATTCATCTTAAGATATGGGTATATGATTTCTGTTTTTCAAGATCATCAACCTGGTAGAAGTTTGTAAATAGCATATAATTATTTTCTTTTGGTGTTTTTTACAGGCTTTTTTTAATTCATAATGTATATACTACAGGATTGATTACAAATACTTACCAAACAATACGTGGCTTCTAGCGAGAAAGGAAAATGATGATAAGACACATTTACTTTGGCTGTAGTTTTGTATACTTCATTGTAACCCATGCTTTTTAGATGCTAATTTGTAAATTTGAGGTCTCTAATTTCTATTTGTGGTTTCCCAGTTCCTAAATACTACGTTAACTATTATTTGGGCATTTAGTATCTTTTGATCATTCTTGCATTTGTGCTTTTGACTCATGTTGGTAGTTTCTTGGAACCAGTTTGGGTTGCTTT
Organism: Flaveria linearis; assembly: GCA_024085815.1. NCBI lineage: Eukaryota > Viridiplantae > Streptophyta > Magnoliopsida > Asterales > Asteraceae > Flaveria > Flaveria linearis. The sequence goes on along the minus strand of CM044016.1, from coordinate 27,671,821 downwards.
ATTGGTTACTCTTGCTGTTCATGTTTATGTTACATTGTCTTGTTCAGATCGGTAGATAATGTTGTCACTATTTGATTATAACCCAGGTCTGGTTTAAGACATTTGAAGCTGGATCGTATCAAGAAGTTTGAATACTGCTTACCATGTAAGTTCATATGAAGATTCATTTATGGTTTCAATTTTTCTTTCCTTTTCTTAGAATGATTGTTATTTTTACTATACAAATCTTCACATTCTACACTACAAAATAGATGGAAATGTTTTTTGGAGGCTAATTGATCTTTATTTTAATATAAGTGATAGACTGGAGAATAGAATTGTGATGTAGAGGTGGCTCTGTACATGTACTTAAAAGATATACACAACTAATTGGGGGATAATCCGAAAATTGTAATGGTGTTATCATGGGTATAGTTTTCATTTTCAATAATAGATAAAAAAGACTGATTTTAGTTGATACGTTGTGTAATCATGAATCTAGTTATGATAAAGTTACTTTAATCATCATTTAGGTAGTTATATGTGTGTCTATAATATGCACATATGTGTATATCTGTATTACTGTATATGTATGTATGTATGTGTGTAAATATATGTACAAAGGAGAACACTGAATATTCATTGGTGAATACACTATCTATTACGAAATCATTGGGAAGCATAGTGTATTCACTAGTTACATGCATTCTTAGGAAAATGCACTATTTTCGGAAGTTAGTGAATTCACTACTGAATCCATGATTCACAAGGTTTTTATATACTTATCATTTGATCCAACACTATATATATTTAGTCTTAGAATGCAAAAGGGACGTAACTTTCATGATGACTGCTTTTAGACCATGTACATGGTAACTTTGTAACATAACATTTCATGCAATGGTTGGAATTATTCATTTTTTGTGTATTTAAATTTGTTTTAGTATCTGTTTAGTGTTGTCAATTGGCATGTTCGTTTGCTTGATCTTTGTTGGATTTACCTTTTTTTTAATTTTTTGCAGACTTTTATCATCCCTTTAAGGAAGATGAGACAGAGCAGAGTACTATTGTGGATATCATGTATCCAATCGAACCAAAGCCTGTAGATGTCTTTTGCACTTCTAGAATTTATGCACCTGGTTGAATTAATGGTCTGCATTTTTTAAGAGTTACATGAGTAATTCTAGAGGTGGCATTATCCTTTTAGAAAGGTAAAATATATTAACAAACACAAAGTGTTACAGAAGTTGAAACTAATCACCATGAGACAGTTCTTTATTGGAAATCAGCTAAGGCTAAAGAAAGAAACCGTGCCCAAGAAATTCCATAGGCTTCCTATAAAAAGGCATACTAGGCGTAAGGTGGAAGCGCTAACCTCACCGACGTGAGGCACCCAATATTCATTAAGTTATATTAGTTAATCATATATCATGTTGGCGTGTCCTTAAGCACTTGATAATATGATAAGAAAAAAATACATACAAAGTAATAATATAGTGGGCATCAACTTTCCTATTTGTTAGAACTTTATTTACATGCACAACTACAGAAGCCCTATTTACGACCCAGGAAAACAAATATTACAACCAAAACACAACTGCATTTATTCTTTTACACTGACACGCTTGAAACCACCGCTCCCCCCCTCCCTCCCTCCCCTCCCCTCTTTTCTCTTTTAACTTTTTAGTTCTTCAGCTTAGGAAAAGGAGAAAGAAAAACACATCCATTTAGTTCTTTTCTTGTTTTTTCAGTTTCTCTCTCTCTCATACTCTCTCTCAACCTATATCGGTTCCGCCTTCTCAATCTAGATTGACTCTTGCCTTATATAGGAGCATGTGACCGACGCCTCATCCAAAGCTCATGCCTTAGGTCACTTCAGGGATCTTGTCACACCATCTTCTTTGAAGTCTTTTCCTTGTTGCTTAGCATGAAGCATGTTCTTAAAAAGCATGCTTATGTCTATAGGTGGAAAGACATTTCAAAAAGAATACTGTTTTCTGAAGACAAAATGCATGACAGTTACTTTTACTAAAAGGACTTGTGTCCAAGTCCTTTCACAAAAGACACGTGAACCCTACTTTCTTGTCTTCTCAGTTTACATTGCTACCCCCTGTCTATAGATAACCACGGCCTTGCCTGTCCAACCTTTGCTGTTGTTGATCTATCTCTATCCCTTTTCCCCTCTCTCTGATGTAATATTATTTGAGTTTGGATCTGAGCAGTTTTGAAGCATTGATGGCTTTGCTGTTTTTCTGATTTTCTTTTTGGTATTTGCATGTTTGAAGCATCTAAATGTCTGTACACATTGATTTCATGTACCCCTTTTGTTAGAAATTCTGTTCTTGTTTTGGATGGAAAGTCTTTGTAACAAAACAGTCTTTTATAGTTTCAGAAAAAGACTCTTAACACCACCTCTTGTGCATAAGTGGTGGAAAACTGGATAAGTGAACTGGTTACTAAAAACAAACTCCACTCCAGTCCCATAAAGGGGTGGGTTTGTATCTAGCAAGATAAAGAAACAGGTGTTTTTGCTTTAATCCCATTTAGAAACACTACCTGTCCATTCGTTCACAATATACAGAAATGAATTATTCTTTATGGATGAAAATGTCTTTGGTAACAAAGCAATCTTTATAGTCAAAGTCTAAAAGTACGGAATTGAGCCTTGAGGCTTTTTACCTTCGCCTCATGAGGCATAAGCCTCTAGGCGAACCGAGGCGTAAGCCTGAGGCAGAATTAAAAAATAAATATAAAAATTATATATCTTATAAATATAATACAAACTAATTTCATCATCATATTCATCAAAAAGATCAAAAACACACATTAAAAAGACATGGAATGTTTGAAACTGACACAAAGATTCTAAAACATAAAAAACAAACATGAAAACCCCTGAGGCGCCCCTAAGGCGCAACTTTTCTAAGCGCCCAGCCTGTGAGGGCGTGAGGCACACAAGCATAATAGCCCTCTGAGGCGTCGCCTCAGACTCGTTTTTTGGGCGCCTTGCCTCGAGGCGCGCCTCAAGGCGCACGCCTCAGCCGTTTTCTAAACCATGTTTATAGTTTCAGAAAAGAATTCTTAACACCACCGCTTATCCACAAGTGGTGGAAAACAGGATAATTGAGTTGGTCACTAAAACAAATTCCATCTGAGTCCCACAAAGGGGTGGGGTGATATCTAGCAAGATTAAGAACAGTGTTCTATTATAAATCCCAATTTAGAAATACCCTTTACCTTCCCATTCTTTCACATTTCACAATATAAACAGATGAAGTGCATGATTTGAATCATGGCTGCTATGAACAAGGTTGCAGTCCATCAAGAACTCAGTCACATCTTAAAGACTAAACTAACACTATCTATTTTGGATCTGTATGTAAACATGTATGCATTGTTAGGATAGTAGGAAAAAGACTGTAGAACTAAAATATTCACGTATTATGTTAGCAAGACATTGAAAGTAGGAGCTGAACTACCATCTGTATTGGCTAATTCAATCTAACAGTAGTAGAATCAATAGCACACAGAACTTTCAATTATAGGAACAGGCATATGACAACCTATAATAAAAAAATACCTAGCCCCCAAGTAAATACAAGTCCTTATGCATAAAAAATACAGATTTGGATGGCCATCAGCACATTCAACATCTTTCCTTTTTAGCATGCCTATAGTCTAGTTTTACCTGTTATAAATATTAACTGAAATCGACCCACTCATTAGTAAAAGGGTCAAAACCATGTTTCAGAACCGGATCGGACGTCGAACCGGACGGCTTACTGGTTTGGTGGTCGGACCGGTTGGACCGGTTGGACCGGATTTAACTATATTTTAATTATATTTACATATGTAATTAAATATAAGTATTTATATATGTTATACATATATATATTTATAGTTATATAACTTAACTATATTTGTATATCCGACGTACTAATTTATGGTTTAACACCCTGCTTTTACCCACTAAAGTCAAAAAAAAAAAAAAAAAAACCAAACCGGTCCGAACCGGTCCGGTTTACGGTCCAACGACCAGCGGTCGGGACGACACCGGCCGGTTCGACTAGTAAAAACGAGTCACACCCAGCCGGACCGGACCAAGCACCGAATCGCGGTCGAACCAGTCGGACCGGCCGTCCGATCCGGTCTCAACAACATTGGTCAAAACTGCCACCTTCACTAGTGATTGTGGTTTGGCAGTGGCATCTATGGAGAGCGGCGAGTCCTGAGCATACAGGAGGGTAGCATGTTATGATGTGATTTTTAGATATCAGTGCATTTAGGAGAGCGGCTAGTCCGCAAAGAACCCTATACTAAATTTTCAATTTGAATCGTGTGGGTTCCTTGAACAGTGATATATTTTCATTTATTTATATTAGCAATTGTATCAGAGTCAACATTGATAAATAGTAGTAATCTTATACTACTTTTTATTTAACTAGTTAATGTTATGGAAATAATATACTTTTATAATAGTATTTGACGCTAAATATTTGTAGGTTTTTTTTTTTTCAAATCTTGAACAATAGGTATATGACGTCAATCCTGCCTGACCCATTTTGAGCCATATCAAATAATTACTTGTTTTGATCCGCTACCCAACTTGTCCCCTCTCTCATTTGCTACTTTTAAGTTACGTCTCACACATGTAACTTTTTTGTAGCAAGTAATATCATTTCAATCTGATATTTCATAACCCCTCCATTCTATAACTTTGATTGAGGTTGGCACTAATTTCATTTACTGTTTTTCTTGAACTTGTATAGGTTGTCTGTGAGTTTGATTGGGAGTTGGATGACCTTGAGGTGAGCCATACCTTTTCTAATTTAAATTGCTTTACTAGGTATTGGTTGGTATAGCCTTTTGGTTTTTTGGTATGCTTATAAATAGCTGACCATTAGAAAATGGTGTTTGACTAGTTTTTTTCAAAAAATCAGTGTTCTAAGAATTAATATTAGTATAATGATAATTATTATAATTTGATCATTTTGTAGGATTTTACTAACGACCTCATTGCTGCGGAGGATTTATCTGAAGATCAGAAGGATGCCTCAAGGTAAGCCAATCAAGTAGTTAAAATTATGTTTTCTTCAATTTTCTTCACTGTCTTTATTTAACATGTCTAATTCAAATTATATCACTTTTTATATAGGAATTCGTCAAAGAAAAGGTGCGAGAAGGAAGAGAGCCAATCGTGAGGTACTTCGTCTCATTATTTGTTACATTGATTTATTTTGGAGGTGGCAAATATTTGTTGCTATAATTGGAACCATTAGGAGTATTTATGTTCAATGTTCATAGTTCTACAATTTTCTTATTATATTGACACACTAATAAGGATTGGACTGGATTTGACACTGTACAAAACTTACTGCTACTATGTGTTTTTGGTATTCAAATCAGAATTGAAAAAAAACCAAATTCGGACCTCACTGAATTCAAATTACAATTCAGTTTCTAATTTGGCTTTCAATTTTCGAAGAGGGTTAGACAGGTTAATTTTGTGATTTTGGTTTTTGAATCAAATTTGAATGTGATTTTCAGACCGGATGGCCCTAATATCCAATTTCAAATTTTGAATATAAGTTTTTATATTTCTCTCATTCAGTCGGGGGTCTCTTCGGAAGCGGTCTCTCTATCTTTCTAGATAGAGGAATGACTTGCCACCACATACCCCTCCCAGACCTGCTCCTCAGCGGGAGACACTGGTATGTTTGTTTGTTTGTTATTTTCTTAATTAGTTGGTTTATTCAAAAACAACAAATTTTGGATTGGTTTTTCTAATTTGAATTTGGTTTCAACTTTCATTTCGAATCCACTTAAAAAAAACCAATCCGAGGAACTGATTTGAGTAGTCTGATAACCAAGTTGAACATGACTACCAGTTATTTGCCTGTTTTCCCACCTTTAATTTATGGCTTTAATATTTTTCACTGTGACTTGTAGGCGAGAGAAAAGCGAAAGAAAGCTCGAGGGAATGAGCCAGAGAAAGTGGCTGCATTTGAGAACATGAGGTTTTACCAAATTCTATCCTGTTGCCACGCCTGACACCCCAGATGTCCTCTAGTGTCAAGGTTCTATTCTCTTCAATTATTTCCACATCATCAATTTTGTTAATTTTTACATTTCCTACCAACATTCTTGTATAAATTGCGACTCTGAATCTCTCCAATCATTTTGGCCATACTTTGGATCCATTTCGAAAGAGGCTATTTTAGACATTTGATTCAAATATTCCAAAGTATGACTTTGAGGTTCAGTCCCATTTTTTCATGATGTTGAGTTTTGACCCATTTACCCTTTGTTTTGATGGTTAAAATTCTGGTATCTTTTTGAAGGACAATTAGGTTAACCATTTTTGTTTTTGTTGCATTACAGTCTCCATTCATAAATAGGTATTATGGCAAGGCACATGAAGTACTGTGAGGATGTTATCTTTGTCCATGCAAGTTTTGGTGGCTGAAGAGACTAGGAAAGGGCTACCTTCATATCTCTAGCTGTAGGAATTTTTGAAATTTATGTAATTCACAATATCTTCTTTCTTTAATTATTAATGAGAGCTGGACTTATTTCTAAGTACTGAAATATAATTTCTATTCAAGGTAAAAATCTACCATCAAAAGCTGTTATTATCAAAACTTAAGACCTTGCTAATACTCTGGTGGCTAATGGTGAGAATAGTTGTTGCTACTAACATATTACTATGCTAGATTAAGGCGAACGTAACATTATATACAGTCCATTATAACATCCTTTTCTATAATTTTATTATTTATCACCTAAAATTTTACTTCTCTATACTTTTTTAACACATTTAAAACTTGTTATAATCTTCTTAGCAAATCAACACCTTGTTTTTCCCACTTAGGTGCATATTTAATTCCTAACTTTTTATTAATATTTTAAATTCACAATTTAAATAGTTTCCTATTACTTGTGCTTGGATTATCAGAGGCGGACTCATACTAAATATCGTGATTGATGGTCGTATGTATGCTCACACCCAGTCGTTACTGTGCATTACAATCTACGACATGTGTTCAAGTTGGCTATGATTTGATCAGATTTGGGTTGATGGATATTTCTGTCTGAAGTGATTGTTTTTCTGTATCACTATTCATATTATAACTTTCATGTGTATTTGATCTGTTTTCTAATCACTAACAAAATTTTTATTACTACTATCATTATACGTTTGCTAGGCATCTGATTCAACCGTATTTTCTTTCTCCACGTGTACATGAAATGCTTAGTGAAGAGCAGTAATCAGGCAATTGGGCATGATTCCACATTCTGCATACATTCACATTGCCACATTAATGCACATAGTGCATATGGGTTGCTTAGTGCCTACTACTTGTTTGCTTCTAGTCATTGTGCGTCTCTTATTGATGTTTGTATATAGTTTTTCATGGTGTGCTTCTTGTGGTATTTATATTTTGATTGATTGTGGGTTCTTTGCTTAGTATTTTTTTAAAGCAATTTCTCTATCATTAGGAGAGAGGTAAGACGTGTCTATATTTCAACTTTGTAGACTCTATTAATAGCTTGACTGTGAATGGTATTTACTTGGTTCGATGTATAAAATAAGCATATAAAAGTCCCTTTTCTTTATTTCTTGTTTACCATTTCAAACCTGAAAAAGTTATCTATCTTTACAATTTTAGTGACATTTGATGAGTTTAATTACAAGGAAAAACATCTATGTAATGTTGGATGCTAATGCCCGACTCACACAAACAAGTCTGCTTGGAGATGGGTCGGTCTAAAAAGGGCGTCTAACAAGTTGGTTAGATAGTTTTCTATAATTTAGTAATTTGATTTGTATTGCGGTCAAACGAACTTAATAATTTGGTTAGATCCTGCAATTTAGCAATTTTAATTGTAAATAATGTTGATGGCTCTGCAAATTCAAAGGAAGGTATGAGAAGAAGGCAAGAGGGAAGAAAAGAGAAGGGGTTTTGTTGAACATGTGTCAATGAGAAAATAGAAGAAAGGATATTACCAGAGAGTAAGCGAGAACCAAAGGAAAGACACGTTAAGCGATGGGAAATACTCATCAATAGTGAATTTTAGAAAACAAATTATTTGTGGTGCAGGGTGGGTTGAATTTGTAAAGATAAAATTTCAGTGGCCAATTTATAGATGACTCTACTGTAGACGTATTTGATAATTTTTATTATTGAGCTATGATGTACACACTAGTTAAGTGGTTTAGCAAGTTTGATTAGTTAGGCTTAATGCTAGTTGTAATTAAGTTTTTTTAAACTAGTTTTCGGGCTTATATAAAAATACCTAGGAGTTATCCGATTCATGTTTTCATATTTTTACCAATTTATGACCTGATATAGTCATATAATTCTTAAAGCATATGAAGTAAGAAATTTAAAAAAAACATACATTATAGAAGTTATCACTTTATGTTAATATATTTTGAGGTAAATTAACCAAATGAGAAAAAGTTCATACAGAACTTACTCTTAGCTATATATTTAAGGTCATGCTAGGAGAGAAAATGATAACTTTTTTTAAAAGAAACTTTATGAAACAATGTGAGTCACAAGTTTTCAATTATAAAAATGTAAATAATGAAAATATAAAAAAATTAAATCAAAAAATAACAAAAAAATAAAAAAACAAAAACAACAAAAATGTTTCCTCATTCATAAAAAAAATTTATAAAAAATATACCTAATTTACACACGTGTAATTACTAATATACACGTGTAAAAAATGGATGAACATATTTTTTTTTAAAGTATATCAATATGGTGCTTATTAAAACCATAGAAATAAGAAATACGACTTGATGCCCCAAAGTCAAAACGAATTGATTTCGTAGTATAGTAAATTTTTTTGAAAAAAATAATATCATGAAAAAAAGTTATGAACATTAAAAAAAAAGTAGAATTAGCATGTAACTTGTATGTGATATTAAATGTGTGGCTCACATTGCTTTCTATAGTTCTCACAAAAAAATTAAGTTCTTAAGATACCCTCCGTGGTCATACTAAACGTACATCCCTTTACATTTTTATAAGTGACAATCAACAATTCCAGGTCAACCTTTATTCGTACACTAATCGCACTTATGTGATATATTTAAATATTAGACTTAATTTTGATTAATTAGGCTGTCACGTGCACAACAAAGTACATTTTTCACATGTCATACATTGGTGATTGTAGAAATTACTCGGTCACATGGTCTAACCCGGCACACGAACGTTGGTGAAAATTATCTAAAATGAAAGAATGAATTAAAAAAAAACATGTTACAATGCAATTAATATTATCAAACACATATGAGTGAACATTGAAAAGTAATCGAAACTTCAAAAATCATGTTCATAAATTATAACGATTCAACTTATCGTCGAGTTATATTGTTTAATAAACTAAAAATAAATGCTTAGTTGATATAAGAAATATATAGATGGTTGAATGATGTTTAAAAAAATAAAAATGATGATAATCGCATCAAAGAAAAGTAAAACAATTTGCAAAAGCAATGCTATAAAAATATATTACACAAAAGCCATCTCCACTAACTTACCTAACCACTCTTCTTTTATCTTGTGAAGTTACCAACCGAAACCCCCCCCCCCCCCCCCCCCCCCCCCAACTCACCCATTGAGTAGCCTACACATTTAACCGTACCATCATCTTCCCAACCCTTATCATTGCTCACCTCATGTTCCCCTAATCTATTGAACCAATAGGTAATTACATCGATCATAACATCAATTTTTAACCTTAAATATGAAAGACTATCTCCACTTAAACCCACAAGACTGGATATTCTTTCTACCTCTTTCTCCTTCCCATGAGAAAACACACGCGCGTGCGTGTACACACACGCGCGCGCACACACATATCTTTCATAGCTTCAACATTAGTTCAAGAGGACAAGTGGTGTTGCAAGTTATTTCTAGTGGATTCAAATGTTCAAACTATCACACCCCATCGATCGGGTCTGGGCGTGACCGACTGATATAATCATAATGCACAGAAATTTAAATAAATTCAAAGTTAAATTGTTTACATCACCCAACATGATTTTCTAAGTGGCGTTACATCATTGATAAATATATGTAACGACAATTGTCTAATACCTAAATAAAACATTTTAAGTTAATTATTTATAAATGATGAGATGGATATGGAGGTGGCTAAGTCTCCAAATATCCATCTAAGGTGGCACATATCCATTAGACACATATTATTCATGCTTCACCTGAAATACACACCCAAAATACATCAACATAATGTTGGTGAGCTCATGAGTTTAAGACACGTCACCTTTAGTGACCAATATAAGAATCCATAATATTATTAATGAAAATAATAGCGACAATCACAATATAACATAGGTGCACTCTAGAATGTATTACAATCAAGCCTGACCTGGACTTACCCGATCGAGTGCTAAAATATTCCCTAACCCGTTAATACTATATTGTTGGTTTAAATGTGCTCTTCTATGCACGGTTAAATTGCACTAATTTGTGACACAATGATTATTGAATCTCAATATAAGGTTTCCTTGAATAAATGGTCCATTGAGTATGGGGGATTTCACAAATAGTACTATCCACAAATCACGCGACTCATAATGGAAAGTTAGGATGCCACCAACTGGGAGGGTTTCTAAGTTTATTTCATATATATTAGTACCACCCATCCTCATATCTCTCTACCCTCTAAAAATGACTGTTTTAGCCATTTCTAGTAAACATGATTGGGAGAATAGGACTTAGGCCAAATCTCCCATGTTTACTCCAAATGACTATGATGCCTGGAAAATCCAAATGGTGGGTTTCATAAGGAATCAAGAACTAAGACTTTGGCTCTCTATTCTGAATGGACCATATGTTCCCATGGTCCAAGCTGCTGGTGAAGGTGGAGCCTTGATTCCCAAGATCCTATAAAGTAGTCAGATGAAGATCTGAAGAAATGGATGTGGATTCAAAGTCTCTGTGGCTGATCAGGATGAGTATACCTAACAACATCATGCATGGCTTCAACAAATTCACAACTGCTCAAAAGTTATGGGAAGCTTTAAAAGTCAGATTTAAAGGGACGGAGGACATGAAGGAAAACAAAGAGATGTCTTGAAAAAAGAAGTTTGAAAATTTTGGTTTCATAAGGGGAGAAACCATGACTGCTAGATTCTTAGATATGTTGAACTTCTAAACTCTCACCATTTTGCTACGAGCTTTGCCTCGCATCGTTCAATCTTACCATTGTGCTTGTATTTTACTTTATAGACCCATTTTGAGTCTATAGCTCGTTTGCCTTCTGGTAATTCTTTAAGGTCCATGTTCATTTTTCCTCTAAGGCTCGTATTTTCTTTTCCATTGCTTTTCTCCAATGTTCATCCTGCACAACTTGTTTGAAAGATTTTGGCTCATCATTTGTGTCACACCCCAACCTAGACGGCGGAATCATCGAAGTGTGAGAGTTACGATTGTTCACAGCCACATAACGCTATTATTAATTCCAAATATATTAATCAAAATTCAATTGTAACAATACAAGTAAAAGTTCAAACAAAGGTACATCCAGAATAAAGGTAACAAGATCATTCGTTTATTTCTCTAAGTCCAATCCTAAGTGTGATAAGCTTCAAAGAGTAGAACGCATACTTGGGTTATTCCTGAATCATGTTAAAAATAAAAGGTCAGCATAAAAATGTTGGTGAGCATTCCATAGTTTTCAATACATAGAATATATAAAAGATGGCAATTCAAGTTGTAAATTAATAAATAAAGTGATTAGGGATGTTATGAACAATGCAACAATCAAACCTCGACAAAGTTTTACAAGTATCAAACGTTAAAAGTATATACGATCAGCTAAGTGTATTTGGTTCCCTAGTGCACAAGCATACAGCTCCTAGGAGTCGGCAATACATCGACTTTAGCACCAAATAGGTTGTCTGTCCCATAGATCTATGACTTCGCTGGGCTAGCAATAGTTAATGATTGTACATATAACGCCATAACATGGTAACCACAAAAGTTCAACTAACCACAACTTTACATGTTGAATTGCCATAAGTTTTCAAGTCTCAAATAAGTTTACAAGTGTAATAATATAAGTTAACATGTTTCACCCCAAAGTGTGAAAATAGGAAAAAGAGGTATGAAATACTCACCTTGATATATGCATTACAAGGTGATAATAAAAGATTAAACGATGATTCATAGTATCCATTACAAGCACCTAAATGTATAATTTACGAGGTAAAGATTAAGGTTAATAATATGATTAACGTTCAATAAGAATTAGGTTTTCAATAGTTTTAAGGTTTTTAATAAGTAATAAGTTTATAATGTAATTATTTACTTTTTAGTTCATTAAAAGAATTATATAAGTAGTTATTTTAGAATGACTTGAAGTATAAACTATTGATATGATTCACTATTAATCAAGCTTTATTATTATTTAAAATTAATAGGAATAACGTTTTGACTAATAATAAATTATTAATCTAAACCTTTAGTTAGTATATTTCATATAAAAAATATAATATTTGTAAATAATTCGTGAAATTATAAATTATATAATTTCTACAGTTATCATGACAAAACCTTAATTAATATAACGTCCAATACTATTATAAAGATTTATTGTTTCAAGTCCAATAATCATTTAATTATTTTAAAAGGAAACAATTTAAATATAAGGTTAGATATACTTTTAAAAATAACATTTGGATCAAACGTTTTATTATTTATTATTTGAATAAGAATTTAATAAGCTAAACAAGAAAATAATCCAATTGTAATGTTTTGTTAAGATAAACAAATTTTAAAGTCTATTTTATAAATTATTTAACTAGCTATATTATTTGTTTTAATAAAATAGAATAAAATGTTAAGATATTATAAGAAATAAATTTTCAGAAATTTGTTTGATGTTTAAAAAAATATTTAAAGTTTATAAAATTATTTTTTATATTTATTAAAATTTTCTGTGATTAAATTATGGGTGAAAAACTATTTAAAAAATTATGGAAGTGGCCGGGTTTCGAACCCGGGACCTTCGACATAGCAGGGGAACACGGAACCAATAGACCAGGCATACAGCCGCGGGTTATGTTGGTTCCGAATTGGTTTTAACCCATGTTAGAAAGTTTCCCTCAAGTTCATAAGAACCCTAATTCGACCAACCCAAAATTGACACTCAATTCGTGTTTGTTACCCAAATAAGCATAGGGCTTTTGTTCCTTAGATGAAACCGAGTGTGTGGGTGTGTGAAACTTACGTGCTTGAGTTTGGATTCGATGAAGATGATGGTAAGCAAAGTCTCGACTATATGCATGTTGATTCGAAGTGCAAATGTTGGTTTTAATCCAATTCACTGCACAGGAAGTTTCTAATGGCTTCAATGATGAAAACCCCTCTATAACTTCCAAGTTAGAAAGCTCGGAACAGAGCCTTCGAATAGGTTGCAGGTCGAGGAAGACGATGGCGATCGACGGTGGTGTTCAAGGTGTTTGAGATGCAATTTGAAAGTGGCATTCGATTGGAGATAGTTATACGATTTAATGAGTGCGTTTAATATGCTTATTTTAGTGTTTAGTGCGATCGATCATGTGTAAAACTGGCCGAAAAACATGGGAGCAATACGGGAAAGAATGGGGAAGAAGGTGGGGCGGTTTGGGTGTTTTCTAATTTACATAAATGGTCCTGATGTTCTTGAAAGTTGACTCTTGAAAATTTAAAGTTTTGTTTAGTTTTAATTAAATCACAATTTAACCCCTAGAGTTTAGAGATATTATTATTTCATGAACTAATCCTCTCATTTATAAGTTTTAACATAATGATCTTATATTTATCATTATTATTAATATTATCATTGTTAATATTATTATTATTGTTATTATTATTATTATTGTTATCATAATAATAATTATTATTTTAAGTTTCTTATGTTAAGTTATATAGTATTAAGCAAAGTTTTAAATACTAATAATATTATTTTTATTATTCATTAAGTTAATTTGTTAAGCACCAAATTATCAAGCATAACAAGTCCTCAAAATGACATAAAGGACACTTTTAAAATTTAACAAAGTTAACCTTTTTAATTAACAAAAATACGAGATGTTACAGTCTCCCCAACTTTTAAGAATTTCGTCCCGAAATTAAGAATGAAACTTAAACGAACAAGAGGGTTTAAATGAAAGATAAGCGTACAACGGACATTGATAGACGTTTAATTACAGATGAGGTGTTTCACTTTAGGGAATCCTTCAAGTCTCTTGACATAATACATGCCAACTTGAACTCTTCCAGTGAAATACGAGACGTTTTCAGAGGAAACATTGGAAATGATGACGAGTTACCACGATATCACAACTTCCAGGATATAATTTCGTGGTAAGGTGATGTCTAGAAATCAATAAAAGTCCAACAGTGATAAGAAAGGTTGACCGTCGGAATTTAAGAATCCCAAACGTCACCATATATAACGAAACGATCTTAACGCATATCTTGTGAATATGTATTGCTCCTTTGACCAACCATCGGTCTAAGAATAATACGCTATGCGAAGATCTTGGAATGAGTTCACGACGAGGGCTAAGAATATTATTAAAAACAGAAAATGAATCAATCATTCAAAATGACGATCAATGTTTTAACGTCATATCACGGTATACGAATATTTGAAACAGATACAAGAAATTTTCTCGACGTTGTGAGATAATGGGTCGAATTGAATTTTTAGCCAATCGGTCTATAATGCACCAATTGTCATCATGACATTTAAAATAAGAAGCATTTAGTGAACGAGAAGTTAAACAAGAGATTTACAGGAATACGGAGGTTAGGTTTTGTTATATGTGAAGGTAAGACATTTGGACACATACCAAGTTATGTCTTTTCTTTTATGCCATACCCATGACTACAAATTACGAAATTTTATGAACCATTATATCCACATCGCAATGAGGATAATAACGAGTCTTGTTGTTCAAAATCAAGATAGAGTTTTAAATATTTCCAAGGTTAAGGATTCAAAAGCGATTCAAGAAGTGATATCAAACAATAAGAAAGGTATTTGTAACCATGTTTTGCAAGGTAACAAATTTCCAAATGCAGATTGCATACGTAATTCATCAAGCAATAAGATAGGTATTTGATAATATCTTTATTTGACAAAAGATTGTTTAGGAAGACTATACTTATGGGTTTGATGATATCTCAAAATGAAAGTTGATAAGTAAGGAATAAATGGTTCGATGTAGCTAGATCGAGTCAAAACATGAAGATAAAGGGAAAGAAATCGATTTAAGAATTTAAGTGTTCCAAGCTTGGAGTCAAAATCAACCTAAAGCGATCGGGTCTCCTTTCAAGTTCAGAGATCATGCTTTGGCTTGATAGATTGAATCACTAACATTAATTCACCCTTCAAGTTACTACATGCTTCTCGTCACTTGATTACAACCTTGGTAAGTTGAAGATCAAGAAATAAGAATAGTCATCAAGGTGTGGTTTTCATTCCTAACTTGATGGTGGATTCCCAAGTATGACACTAACTTACCAATCAAAAAGTTCGATCCTAACTCATTGTTAAGGATCCACAGAAATAAGACGAGGTAACTCACCATTAAGGTAAGAAAAATCACTCCTATCTTAACAGTGAAGTTCTTACAAAACAAAATATAACAAAATGAACTTCTTCATCATAATTCAGAATTCACTCCTACTTTGATGAGATCGTTTTATTTGAGAGAATACAATCCATAAAAAAATGAAATTATCATCAAGGTATGGAATTCACGCCTATCTTGATGATTGAGTTCCATAATAACAAGAAAACAATTAAAGATTAACATTTGTCACCAAAGTACGGGTTCCAATCCTATTTTGATGAGATCATGTCATCTGCGAAGTGTAAGTTCCAATGAGAATAATTGAAGTCAATCCTCAAGATAAGGAAATCACCCTAATCCAGAGGATGAAATTTCGTAACACACAATTGAAAACCATTTATCGAAACGAATAGAGATTCATCAAAGTAAGGGAATCACCCCTGTTTTGATGAGTTAGAATTGTTTAGGTACGAGTGTCTTAGTTCATAGATTGACCTACAAACTCTTGCATCTCCCACAGGGCAGACGGTTCAAGGTTCGACTTAACAACAAAAGGAAAAGAATATCACTTAGAAATTCAGAAAATTTCAAGTTACATCAATGTAACCAAAGGAAATCATGTTTACAAAACTTACGGTCAGAGTTTGAGGTAACATAATTTGTTATGATATTCAAATCTTGGATGTCTTAAATCAGGAATACGAAATCAAGGACAAGAATGATTCAACACCATAATAAGATGTGAACATTCGATTCACAATCGAAAGGGAAATACATGGACTTCTCAAGATATGAGGTCAACCATAGTCTTATTGAAGACACGCGTACTTATAGGTGATCACTCATCTCAAGGTTTTTGAGTCAAGTAAATGGATTCAATGATCGAATCAAATCACCATTTACACTTTGCCTAGAAAAAGTATCCTGAGAGGTAGGAATTCCATCTACAACATTGCATGTTCTCAGTTATGGGACACATCCTTAAGAAGATTTGAGAACCATAAGTAGCGGTTTAAAGTTTTAAAGACCATACGGTTTAGATTCCCAATATCTTTGGGTATATTAAGATCCATGTTCACGTTGGTCAAGGTATATGTAAGGCCCCGTTCCCGGGCACCTCACAGTTGGTCATTCATCGCACATAAAACGTTTTAGAACACATATTTACTCGCAGTGGAATTAAAAACATTCATTAATAACAAAAACATGTCATTTATTTCATTACAACATTCTTTTTTATTTCAAAATACATTGACATGTCAAAATATGGATGCCAGCCTCAACAACTGAGTAGTCACCTCATGCCATCCTCAGCAACATACCTGCCAACTGGAAAATACATAAAACGTCAGCGTTGCTGAGTGAGTTCTAGTTTTATAATAAAACATATTTTTCTTTGTTAAAACCGTTCTTTACTTCTTTCAAAAACATACTATACTTTCGTAGATGAACACACATCATACGTACATACACATAGATAATATCGTTATTATCTTCATCATTCATTCATTAGCTTTCGTTCGTGCGTTTCTTACTTTCACTCATACGTTCGTTACATTCGTCTTTACGTACGTTACGTTCATTCTTACGTTCATTTCATTTATTAGTACGTTCATTACTTTCATGCATCCTCTATCTTTCACTTTTATCTAGGTCCAGTCAAACTTTACCCTCTTCATGGCACACAGCCATGATTACTGAGGTCAAGTGACATGGATCCCATTTCATACGTTATCATTGTGTTCCTCCGTTCATTTCTATCATTCGTTCGTTCTTTAACTTTCATTCGTTAAGCATGCAAATCTCTAAGGGTCACCTCCCTTCTCTGCCCTCGTGGTTCATACCCATGAGCCGACAAGGCATACTCTAACATACTGGTGCCCCTATGGCTCTCAGTCCATAGACCGACACTCGATTACCCCTAGACCATGCAATACTTTCTCTCATATTTCTCATTCTCATCTAGATCTTGTCTCATGCAATATCCCCGACTCATGTCCGAAGACTAGCACAGCACCGGGATACGCGACAAAGATCCCGTACGAGTCAATCACAGAGATTGAACTCCATCCGAGTCTGTTGCAACACCAAGTCGCTCACCTCATAACTATGTTTGGCCTTATGCCACACCCCGAAGTTAAACATAACTCGGGTAGCAACACCCCCACCGAAATGGGTAACATCACCCCCACCGAAGTGGGTAACTACACCCCCACCGAAGTGGGTAACATCACCCCCACCGAATGGGTAACTACACCCCACCGAAGTGGGTAACATCACCCCCACCGAAGTGGGTAACTACACCCCCACCGAAATGGGTAACATCACCCCCACCGAAGTGGGTAACTACACCCCCACCGAAGTGGGTAACATGACATACTACACCCCCACTATGTGGGTACCTGTGACATTCCACACCCCCACTATGTGGGTACCTACTATACACCGTGTACCACACCGAAGGTCAGTCTCAAGACTGGAACCTCTACGTGCACTCTTAAAGATTAGCTGAACCTCACGCGGTTGAGCTTATGGCATTTAGGACCGTGCACTTTGGTACACTTCGCTTGCAAATCTCTCACGTTTTCATTCGTTCATTAAGGATTCATTATCATTCACTTTACGTCCCATTTTTCTTTATCATTAATCTTTCACTTTATTAATGATAATACTTCTTCGTTAATTCTTAAACATTCTTCATCGTGTCATACCATACTTAACAATATTAATAATATTGTTAACAATAATGATACACTGATAATAATATCAGTAATAATAAGGGTTAATCATTAATCATCATTACGTGCATAAAACATCATATCAGTTAACCCTAATTAACTCTGGTCAAAGCCTCGAAATTCGGATTTCCAGGAAATTCTAAAAAAAAATTCTAAGTGTTTGGCGCATGAGCCCTGTTAGGCGTATGAGCCCTGTTGGGCGTTTGATCCTGTTGGGCGTATGAGCCCTGTTGGACTTCTGAGCTTACACTTAGAAAATTCTCGGGTCTGGGCGTATGACCCCTGTTGGGCGTATGAGTCCTGTTGGACTTCTCACCCTACACTTAGAAAATTTTCTCTGGTCATACGACCAAGGTCCAGACTTTTCACCCTCATACTTAGTAAAATTTTCAGACTTATAAGCCTGGGCGTTTTAGGACTGTTGGACATATTACATGCTTGGACTCATGACCCCACTTAGTCTATTTCTAAGGCAAGTCCTTGGGTGTATAAGCACTATTGGACTCATTACCTTGTACTTAGTTATTCTAAGTCCAAATTCCAGACACATGACTCCTATTTGGGTTTGCTAGTCGTATTAGCAGCCTATTCATGTGTCTAATTCATATTCCAAATCCCAAACATCATAATGCCTAGTTCTAATCGTGTACACATGGTTTCCAGGCATAAACTTAACATAAACATAAACATACATACATTCACATCATACTGGTATTATACCCAAATTTATAAAAACATATATACATGCATTTCCAGCCCCAAAACGTTTAAAACAGGTAAAAAGGGGGTCTAGAAACTCACCTTTGCTGCTTCCAATCTTAACACTCTTCACCCGAGCTTCTTCACACGATTCCAACCCTTAGAATCCTTCTTAACTCGTATTTGCACACATAGAAACACACATAAACATTCAACCGAGACTAATCTAGCCAAGAACAACTTAAAGACATTAATTCTTACCTTGAATCCGATTTCTTCTTCTTGTTCTTCAAAAACCCGAGAGTTTCTCTGCTTTCTCTCTCTAAAATCTGAACAAGAAAAGTGTGCAGATGGGTATGGGCGACCACATCGCCTTTTACACCCACTTTTCAAGATTTTTATCATCTTTTTCACTTTTGGTCCCTCAACTTTGGGGTTGACTTCTTTTTTTTTTTCCTTTTTCTTTCTCTTTTATCCCTTTGTTTCTTTAAAAGAAAAATACGGGTGTTACAAGTCCACCCCCCTTATATAGGTTTCGTCCCCGAAACCTGTTATTCCTTAAACCCTTGTGAGCAATACTGTTTCACCTCTTCTTCCAGTCTCTCATCTGGAATTCAATCGCTCTACATCATTTATCGACATCCGATTTCTGGTCTATCTTTGACTATTCTGCATTGGCAACCCATGCATACTGATCAATGATTATTTGACCAGCACCTGCGACCTCAAACATGCCATGTAGAGTGCGGTCACTACGATTAAAAGAATCATCACAATATCCGAGCAAAGTCTCGGCGTCATAATCATTGAGCTTCAGAGCATCACTGAGACCCTTCAGCCTTAATGCTTGAAAAAACACGGCCATCAACTTGCGTATAGTTGCTAGCCCTTATTTGATGTTCTTTATGTATGAATAATGACCCTTTGGCAACCCAACACTGACAAGAAAGACAATTCGGCTTATTTGGTGACTCAATCCAAATTTAGCTCTTTCCTTTACTCCCAACCTCCCATTCTACTTGTTTGTTACAACGTCGAAACTATCGTACGTTGCCGTTCAATAAGCCACTCATAAGCTGAAATTGCTCCTCAGACAACGGGTGACATAGCTTTCTTAGTTGCATCACGCAATCCTCTAGGGCATCAGGTAACCTAGTGAATCCACTAATAGTAATCTCTACATCGAAGGGCTCATCGATGTTCCTTCTCCTTTTGTTTCCGTTCTCTTCCGATCGTCGTATATCCTTCTCGGTGAAGCCTCCATCATAATCCATTGTCGCAGATCGGCACCGAACTTTTATCGGGCACCACCAATCAATCCATCTCTTTTGCAGCACTTGGTGCTTGCCTCATAAGTTACTATTCGATTCACCTGGAGGTGTACGTCTATCCACATACGTCTATCAGGGATGGTCTAACAGAAAAACAAGCGCTCTCTCAATTCTATTGCGGGGTCTTTTAGCGCACTGGGTAATCTAGTAGACTTACCTATAGTAGCTCCTACGTCGAATGACATCGATTCTTTCTATTCCTAACATGAAACTTATCACAAAAAGGCAGCAGGAATGAAACCAGAGCCATAATCAAACTACACAAAGGCTAAAGGTTAATTGACTAGAAACATACCTGACGTAACATCGGGGTTCACCCTAGCCTCCTCCCGCGTCATCGTGTAGTTGCTGCGTTTGCCCTCCGTCCTTCTCTTCCAGCCTTCTTCACTCCCGAACCTTCCGCCCTTGGCTTCTCACAATCCCTGCTCATGTGACCTTCCTCCCTACAAGAATAACACCTCCCCATACCGCAGTTCTTCGCCACATGTCCGGTCCTACCACAACGGAAACAGATATTGGTCCCCAGTCTACATTCCCCGGGGTGCTTGTGTCCACACTTGTCACACCTTTCCGACCCCGTCTTAGTTATGACTACACGCTGATCATCCACCGTGCACCTTTGTTACTTGGAGCGACTTCGCCACGTTCCAATCGCTTCCCGTTCCAATCCCGATCGCCTTCTCCTTTCTTGCTAGCTTCTGTCACCACCATCGATCTTTCATCGTATAACCTTCCCGCCAAATCTACCGCCGATCTAAACGTACTCGTTCGGGCAGCGATCAGGTGCCTGCGAATATCCGCTGGCAAACCCTGGATATACCGCTTTATCTTTCGGGATAGAGGAGTCACCTGATCCGGCACCAGACGTGCCATCTCGTTAAATTTTGTGGTATACTGTTGATGCGTCATCGTCCCCGCTTCTAACTGCAGGAATTCCCTTTCTACCATGTCCATCTCACGGTGAGGACAGAACTCCTCAATCACTAACCTCTTCAACTCTGGCCATCACATCCTTCCGATAGCCCGACTACCCTCAACTTGAACTATGTTGTCCCACCAGCATAAAGCTGAGTCCGCGAAAAATGAGTGGCAAACTTAACTTTCTGATCTTCCCGGCACTCACTAATTTCCAGTACCGCTTCCATCTCTCTGACCCAACGATGAGCCGCGGCAGCAGTGCCATTACCATTAAAAGTTGGGGGTTTGCATCGCCGAAACGCCCCATAATCACAGCCTCGTGCCGTCTCCGGCGCAGGCTCTTCTTCCTCTTCGTCATCGAAGAAGACCGTTTCAGTCTCGGGCCGTTTCCTTGAGCCTGATGATCTACCCCTTTCCTGTCTTTCCCCGTCTCTAACAGCCTTTACTACCTCGATCACTACAGATGGTAGGATCGTCTGCATGACCTGATGCACTTCTTCAGCTACCGCCTCTTTCACCGAGGCTCTCAAGTTAGCACTCTCATCACCACCTCCGGTTGAGGTGTTTCGGGCTCCTCGTGAACCACCTGTTCCACTCTAGATCGTGCTCTCGTGACTCGTGGTTCAACACCACGTCCGCCACCACCTCCACCACGGGAAGCCTTAGAAGGTCTACTACCGGCCATTCTCTAACTCACACTGAAAGATTTAAACACTACACGGTCATTCAAGGGAATAGCTCAGTTTATGTCAAGTATAGTAAGTCCCTAATTACGGTGATCAGTTGTAATTAGCCACTTACTCTACTCTTCACACCCCGAGCATTACCTGTCCTGACTATATTAGCATCTAAATCTAACAGTAACACATAAACACATAACATGCGCACACAATGCTGGTTAACTTTAAGAAAATACCTGATGGCACGCAGCTACTCAGTTTGGCATCCCTCCCCTTTCCGTCCCATTCTCAGTTTAAGTTAAGGTTTATTCTGAAAAATTTTACCCAATTCACTTAAACTTTGGCTCTGATACCAACTTGTAAGGCCCCGTTCCCGGGCACCTCACAGTTGGTCATTCATCGCACATAAAACGTTTTAGAACACATATTTACTCGCAGCGGAATTTAAAAACATTCATTAATAACAAAAACATGTCATTTATTTCATTACAACATTCTTTTTTATTTCAAAATACATTGACATGTCAAAATATGGATGCCAGCCTCAACAACTGAGTAGTCACCTCATGCCATCCTCAGCAACATACCTGCCAACTGGAAAATACATAAAACGTCAGCGTTGCTGAGTGAGTTCTAGTTTTATAATAAAACATACTTTTCTTTTGTTAAAACCGTTCTTTACTTCTTTCAAAAACATACTATACTTTCGTAGATGAACACACATCATACGTACATACACATAGATAATATCGTTATTATCTTCATCATTCATTCATTAGCTTTCGTTCGTGCGTTTCTTACTTTCACTATACGTTCGTTACATTCGTCTTTACGTACGTTACGTTCATTCTTACGTTCATTTCATTTATTAGTACGTTCATTACTTTCATGCATCTCTATCTTTCACTTTTATCTAGGTCCAGTCAAACTTTACCCTCTTCATGGCACACAGCCATGATTACTAAGGTCAAGTGACATGGATCCCATTTCATACGTTATCATTGTGTTCCTCCGTTCATTTCTATCATTCGTTCGTTCTTTAACTTTCATTCGTTAAGCATGCAAATCTCTAAGGGTCACCTCCCTTCTCTGCCCTCGTGGTTCATACCCATGAGCCGACAAGGCATACTCTAACATACTGGTGCCCCTATGGCTCTCAGTCCACAGACCGACACTCGATTACCCCTAGACCATGCAAGACTTTCTCTCATATTTCTCATTCTCATCTAGATCTTGTCTCATGCAATATCCACGACTCATGTCCGAAGACTAGCACAGCACCGGGATACGCGACAAAGATCCCGTACGAGTCAATCACAGAGATTGAACTCCATCCGTGTCTGTTGCAACACCAAGTCGCTCACCTCATAACTATGTTTGGCCTTATGCCACACCCCCGAAGTTAAACATAACTCGGGTAGCAACACCCCCACCAAAATGGGTAACATCACCCCCACCGAAGTGGGTAACTACACCCCCACCGAAGTGGGTAACATCACCCCCACCGAAGTGGGTAACTACACCCCCACCGAAGTGGGTAACATCACCCCCACCGAAGTGGGTAACTACACCCCCACCGAAATGGGTAACATCACCCCCACCGAAGTGGGTAACTACACCCCCACCGAAGTGGGTAACATGACATACTACACCCCCACTATGTGGGTACCTGTGACATTCCACACCCCCACTATGTGGGTACCTACTATACACCGTGTACCACACCGAAGGTCAGTCTCAAGACTGGAACCTCTACGTGCACTCTTAAAGATTAGCTGAACCTCACGCGGTTGAGCTTGTGGCATTTAGGACCGTGCACTTTGGTACACTTCGCTTGCAAATCTCTCACGTTTTCATTCGTTCATTAAGGATTCATTATCATTCACTTTACGTCCCATTTTTCTTTATCATTAATCTTTCACTTTATTAATGATAATACTTCTTCGTTAATTCTTAAACATTCTTCATCGTGTCATACCATACTTAACAATATTAATAATATTGTTAACAATAATGATACACTGATAATAATATCAGTAATAATAAGGGTTAATCATTAATCATCATTACATGCATAAAACATCATATCAGTTAACCCTAATTAACTCTGGTCAAAGCCTCAAAATTCGGATTTCCAGGAAATTCTAAAAAAAATTCTAAGTGTTTGGCGCATGAGCCCTGTTAGGCGTATGAGCCCTGTTGGGCGTTTGATCCTGTTGGGCGTATGAGCCCTGTTGGACTTCTGAGCTTACACTTAGAAAATTCTCGGGTCTGGGCGTATGACCCCTGTTGGGCGTATGAGTCCTGTTGGACTTCTCACCCTACACTTAGAAAATTTTCTCTGGTCATACGACCAAGGTCCAGACTTTTCACCCTCATACTTAGTAAAATTTTCAGACTTATAAGCCTGGGCGTTTTAGGACTGTTGGACATATTACATGCTTGGACTCATGACCCCACTTAGTCTATTTCTAAGGCAAGTCCTTGGGTGTATAAGCACTATTGGACTCATTACCTTGTACTTAGTTATTCTAAGTCCAAATTCCAGACACATGACTCCTATTTGGGTTTGCTAGTCGTATTAGCAGCCTATTCATGTGTCTAATTCATATTCCAAATCCCAAACATCATAATGCCTAGTTCTAATCGTGTACACATGGTTTCCAGGCATAAACTTAACATAAACATAAACATACATACATTCACATCATACTGGTATTATACCCAAATTTATAAAAACATATATACATGCATTTCCAGCCCCAAAACGTTTAAAACAGGTAAAAAGGGGGTCTAGAAACTCACCTTTGCTGCTTCCAATCTTAACACTCTTCACCCGAGCTTCTTCACACGATTCCAACCCTTAGAATCCTTCTTAACTCGTATTTGCACACATAGAAACACACATAAATATTCAACCGAGACTAATCTAGCCAAGAACAACTTAAAGACATTAATTCTTACCTTGAATCCGATTTCTTCTTCTTGTTCTTCAAAAACCCGAGAGTTTCTCTGCTTTCTCTCTCTAAAATCTGAACAAGAAAAGTGTGCAGATGGGTATGGGCGACCACATCGCCTTTTACACCCACTTTTCAAGATTTTTATCATCTTTTTCACTTTTGGTCCCTCAACTTTGGGGTTGACTTCTTTTTTTTTTCCTTTTTCTTTCTCTTTTATTCCTTTGTTTCTTTAAAAGAAAATACGGGTGTTACAAGTCCACCCCCCTTATATAGGTTTCGTCCCCGAAACTTGTTATTCCTTAAACCCTTGTGAGCAATACTGTTTCACCTCTTCTTCCAGTCTCTCATCTGGAATTAAATCCCTATAGTTATGGGCTCTGATACCAATCTGTCACACCCCAACCTAGACGGCGGAATCGTCGAAGTGTGAGAGTTACGATTGTTCACAGCCACATAACGCTATTATTAATTCCAAATATATTAATCAAAATTCAATTGTAACAATACAAGTAAAAGTTCAAACAAAGGTACATCCAGAATAAAGGTAACAAGATCATTTGTTTATTTCTCTAAGTCCAATACTAAGTGTGATAAGCTTCAAAGAGTAGAACGCATACTTGGGTTATTCCTTAAACATGTTAAAAATAAAAGGTCAACATAAAAATGTTGGTGAGCATTCCATAGTTTTCAATACATAGAATATATAAAAGATGACAATTCAAGTTGTAAATTAGTGAATAAAGTGATTAGGGATGTTATGAACAATGCAACAATCAAACCTCGACAAAGTTTTACAAGTATCAAACGTTAAAAGTATATACGATCAGCTAAGTGTATTTGGTTCCCTAGTGCACAAGCATACGGCTCCTAGGAGTCGGTAATACATTGACTTTAGCACCAAATAGGTTTTCTGTCCCATAGATCTATGACTTCGCTGGGCTAGCAATAGTTAATGATTGTACATATAACACCATAACATGGTAACCACAAAAGTTCAACTAACCACAACTTTACATGTTGAATTGCCATAAGTTTTCAAGTCTCAAATAAGTTTACAAGTGCAATGATATAAGTTAATATGTTTCACCCCAAAGTGTGAAAATAAGAAAAAGGGGTATGGAAATACTCACCTTGATATATGCATTACAAGGTGATAATAAAAGATTAAACGATGATTCATAGTATCCATTACAAGCACCTAAATGTATAATTTACGTGGTAATGATTAAGGTTAATAATATGATTAACGTTCAATAAGAATTAGGTTTTCAATAGTTTTAAGGTTTTTAATAAGTAATAAGTTTATAATGTAATTATTTACATTTTTAGTTCATTAAAAGAATTATATAAGTAATTATTTTAGAATTGACTTAAGTATAAACTATTGATATGATTCACTATTAATCAAGCTTTATTATTATTTAAAATTAATAGGAATAACATTTTGATTAATAATAAATTATTAATCTAAACCTTTAGTTAGTATATTTCATATAAAAAATATAATATTTGTAAATAATTCGTGAAATTATAAATTATATAATTTCTACAGTTATCATGACAAAACCTTAATTAATATAACGTCCAATACTATTATAAAGATTTATTGTTTCAAGTCCAATAATCATTTAATTATTTTAAAAGGAAACAATTTAAATATAAAGGTTAGATATACTTTTAAAAATAACATTTGGATCAAATGTTTTATTATTTATTATTTGAATAAGAATTTAATAAGCTAAACAAGAAAATAATCCAATTGTAATGTTTTATTAAGATAAACAAATTTTAAAGTCTATTTTATAAATTATTTAACTAGCTATATTATTTGTTTTAATAAAATAGAATAAAATGTTAAGATATTATAAGAAATAAATTTTCAGAAATTTGTTTGATGTTTAAAAAAATATTTAAAGTTTATAAAAATTATTTTTTATATTTATTAAAAATTTTCTGTGATTAAATTATGGGTGAAAAACTATTTAAAAAGTTATGGGAGGTGGCCGGGTTTCGAACCCGGGACCTTCGACATAGTAGGGGGAACACGGAACCAATAGACCAGGCATACAGCCGCGGGTTATGTTGGTTCCGAATTGGTTTTAACCCATGTTAGAAAGTTTCCCCCAAGTTCATAAGAACCCTAATTCGACCAACCCAAAATTGACACTGAATTCGTGTTTGTTACCCAAATTAAGCATAGGGCTTTTGTTCCTTAGATGAAACCGAGTGTGTGGGTGTGTGAAACTTACGTGCTTGAGTTTGGATTCGATGAAGATGATGGTAAGCAAAGTCTCGACTATGTGCATGTTGATTCGAAGTGCAAATGTTGGTTTTAATCCAATTCACTGCACAGGAAGTTTCTAATGGCTTCAATGATGAAAACCCCTCTATAACTTCCAAGTTAGAAAGCTCGAAACAGAGCCTTCGAATAGGTTGCAGGTCTGGGAAGACGATGGTGATCGACGGTGGTGTTCAAGGTGTTTGAGATGCAATTTGAAAGTGGCATTCGATTGGAGATAGTTATACGATTTAGTGGGTGCGTTTAATTTGCTTATTTTAGTGTTTAGTGCGATCGATCGTGTGTAAAGCTGGCCGAAAAACATGGGAGCAATACGGGAAAGAATGGGGAAGAAGGTGGGGCGGTTTGGGTGTTTTCTAATTTATATAAATGGTCCCCGATGTTCTTGAAAGTTGACTCTTGAAAATTTAAAGTTTTGTTTAGTTTTAATTAAATCACAATTTAACCCCTAGAGTTTAGAGATATTATTATTTCATGAACTAATCCTCTCATTTATAAGTTCTAACATAATGATCTTATATTTATCATTATTATTAATATTATCATTGTTAATATTATTATTATTGTTATTATTATTATTATTGTTATCATAATAATAATTATTATTTTAAGTTTCTTATGTTAAGTTATATAGTATTAAGCAAAAGTTTTAAATACTAATAATATTATTTTTATTATTCATTAAGTTAATTTGTTAAGCACCAAATTATCAAGCATAACAAGACCTCAAAATGACATAAAAGGCACTTTTAAAATTTAACAAAGTTAACCTTTTTAATTAACAAAAATACGAGATGTTACAGTTTGAACTTATGGCCATCAAAAAAGCTTTATGAGTTTCACTAAACTTTTCATAAGAAATATAGTGAGCTATAGGATGTATAATACCTGACGAGAGAGGTTGATCGTATGTGGGTAAAGTTTGATCGATGGATGGTGGTAGATCAATAACAAAATCATCAAATCTCTTGGACTGACTTCTGGTTCTTTGTTATCTTATGGGTTCGTTGCTTTGGTGGATTAAGTCATTATCAGACTGATGGTTTCGAGCCTCGGTTTTAGCATATGGCCCATGTTGGATCTAGATTGTATAGGGCTAGATTATTTTTGTATAGGCTTAGTACTTGAATCAAGTCTTGTAATACTTATTTGTAACAGTCAAAAATATATATATATGTGCTTTGAATCTATAGGTTAACCACATATATATGTGTGTTGATTTGTGACTTGACAGGGAAAAACAATATACTTGGACGGATTCTTGAAATTGACCAAGTGTAAGAAACATCTACGGATGAACATTATTGTTAATCCGTAGATATGTTTCTTACAAGATTGACCAAGTGAATGTTCCTGCGGATGATCAAAGACCATGAAGTGAAGACTCCTACGGAAGAAGGATTTCCTACGGAAGAACAACATTTCTACGGAAGAACAAATCATCTACGGAAGAACAAAAGTTCTGCGGACGACAAGACTCCTGCGGAAGAACATTATACTTGTGCGATTGCAAATACCAAGAAGTCAAACAAGTCAACACAATTAATAACAAATCCCAAGAGATTCGATGTTACCTAAGCCGACTCAAACCATCTATAAATATGAGTCTTAGGTTTCACATCTCGGTGAACACAATCAATCAATATTACGGCTGCCGAGTTACATCATTGTGCAACCCTAACCGCCGTCACATCAACATTATTCGATTCACTGAATTCGTTGTTCATAGTCATTCATTATTATTCTTTTGTAATCATTACTTTATAGTTAATGAAATATGTTTGAATAATTATTGATTTCGCATTTATTATGTTTCTGTGATTGTGTTTATCATTAATCATTAAATCAATTAAACGTCAATTAGTGATAATTCCGCGATCATTAAATTGATTTATTTTAATACTGATAATTCCTGAATTGAGATCCTTGGATTCACAAGTGGTATCAGAGCTATCGGTGCTCATTGATTTAGATCAATTGATCTATCAGTATTAAAATTGTTTAATTGATTTTCAAACAATTAAATCAACGACTTGTCATTCAGAAAGCACTCTCTCCTTGCTTGTTTGATTTAGATCTATATTCAAATCAATTGAATACTAGATCTGCGTCTTTGATAGATTTGTCAATTTTAGCATTTAAGTTTTGATTCATCTTTTTGCATTAAACATGAGTACTTTTGGTGGAGGATCTTATCAACCGCCAAAGTTGGAAACCAAAGCTGATTTTAAATCCTGGAAGATCAAGTTCAGGAATCATGTGAATTACACAGATTCTGACTTGTGGGAGTCCATCACTCAAGGTCCTTATATTCCACCCACTCTTGGGCCGGATTATAATGACAAGAATCAGCCAATCAGTACTAAGGACTTGCCACCTGATGATGTCAAGAAGGTCAAAGTCGATATTAAAGCATACAGCTTGCTTAGTATGGCTTTGCCAGAAGAAATCTTGATCAGGTGTGAGAATTACAAGACAGAAAATTCCCTGTGGAAGATACTTCACACTCTCTGTGAAGGGAGTGATGAGATCCGAAGCATAAGGAAAGACACCCTTAGATCACAATATGAAACTTTTCATCATATTGAGGGTGAATCAATTCCTCAGCAACTCCATAGATTTATGCAACTTGTTACTGAGATGAACATCTTGGAGTTAAAATATACCACTGAGGAACTAAACAAAAAGATGCTCCACACTTTGCCTGAAAGTTGGAAGCAAACAGTCTCCATGTTCAAGAACACCATAGATCTCAAGACAACTGGTCTAGATACATTGGTTGCTAAGGTTGAAGCACTTGAACTGGATGAACAATCAAGAAACAAGAGTGTGAGAACTCATGTCTCACCTTATCACTTCAAGGAAACCAAAAATGCTGGAAGTGCATTTATCTCTAATAATGAAGGTGATAATTCTTGTACTTTGAGTGATGATGAAGAGGAAGTAAGTTTTTATGCATCCAAACCCACTAAGAAATCATCTCAAAGTAAAAATCAAAAGGAAAAGGGAAGATCTGCAGAGAAAAGAGAGACATCAGCAACTGCAAACTCTTCTCAACATAACAAACAGTCAGAACCAATAACTGTGATATTGGATTCTGAAGAACAAAAAGCAGCCTTTGCAGCTTTTAGTTCTAGCTTTCAAGCATATCTTGGAAGTTCACTTACATCAGCAAACATCTGTCAGCAAGATTTGGAGGAACTCCCTCCTGATGTAGTAGAAGAGATGGATCTACAATGGCAGATGGCAATGATTGCTTACAGAGCCAAGCAATATCTATGGAGAAATAAAAATCTGGCAGCAGCAAGCAAAACATCGAAGATTGGTGTTGATAAGTCAAAAGTCAGATGTTTCAAGTGCAATCTCTATGGTCACTTCTCTAGAGAATGCAACCAACAATCATCTCCGCAGTATCAGCATCAGCAACAAAATCAGCAGCAACAACAATTTCAGAATCAGCAATCAACCTCTCAAAGACCTCTGCATAGACAACCTCAGCTAACATCCCCACCAGCCATAAATACATCAGCAGGACCAAGCAAACCTAAGGAGTCAGGGCTGATCATACTTCAAGATGGAACATGTGACTGGAGTTTGTATGAGAAGGAAGTGATAGAGGAGAATCAAACATTAATGGCGCATATGGAAAACAAAGTTCCTCCTATGGCCAGAGAGGTAAAAGACAGGTTATGTTCATCATCATGTGTTGAGGAAGTTGAACGATATAGAGTCCATGCTCAACAATTGGCTGATAAAGTAAAGGAAACTATAATTTTGAATGAATCACACTTAAGAGAACAAAAATTATATCAAATCAAAATCAGTACTTTACAAAAAGATTTAGAAAAATATGTTTCTGAAAACTACAGCCTAAAAGCCCAAGTTGAGCATCTGACCACTTCCTTAACAAAATCCATGGCTGATCATGCATCCACTGAAGTGAAACTTCAGAAGTTTCAATTATCATCTCAGCAATATGAAAAGTTGCTAAACTCTCATATTGAATCAAAGAACAGGTTCGGGTTGGATTATAATGCTGTTGCACCACCTATTAATGATAACTACACACCTTTACCTGAAACAATGACTAACAATTTGTCAAATCACTTTGTGCAAAGCACCAAAATTGACATAAAAAACAGTCATACAAACAATAATGAAACTGAGATGAGTGAAACTGAATCTACTAAATCAGAATCACTTAAACATAATGAATCAGATTTTGATAAATATGATGACTTGGATGATTCTGATGAACATGATACTGATCAACTGAACATTGGTAAGAATGTTCAAGTTGAAACTGGTCTTCCGCGAGTACTTGAAGAATCAAAGTTGCAGTACCCTCCAAAGCAACGAAACATGCTGAAGACTATTTGCAAGAGGATTGCTGAACTGAATGAAGGACTACAAGAACTGAATCTTCACAAGATTGATAGCTGCGGATCAAGTACTGAAGTACCTTTGTCATCTTCAGATAAAGGTAAGAAACAAACCACAAACAAGAATCCTCGGAAAGCACAAACAGAAGAATTCGTAGAACATCTGCGGAAAAAGAAATCAGAAGAATCCGTAGAACATCTGCGGAAAAAGAAATCAGAAGAATCCGTAGAACATCTGCGGAAAAAGAATTCTGAAAAATCCGTAGAACATGTGCGGAAAGCAAAAATTGACAAGTCCGTAGATCATCTGCGGAAGGCAAAATCTATACGCAGAAAAGCAAAAGAAACTAAATCTACGGACGAGGTCAAAATGGATGCCAACAACCTTGCACAGAAAAAGAAATCGTCTGATACTTCAGCAAGTGAGAAAAAGAACAACAAAAAGAAGGATGAATTCGAAGAAACTTTAGGAAAATATTGCAAATGGTGTGATATGAAGAATCACAACACTGATGAATGCTATTTCAGCAGCTACTGTTCCATTTGCAATATGAACAATCACATGACTGATGATTGTTTCTTCAACAAACACTGTGCTATATGTGACAAAAATAACCATTCCACTCAGGAATGTTATTTTAATAAAAAGAACAAGAAAAAGAGCAAAAAGAAGTCACAAGTTGCATCATCCGAATCAGATTCTCAATCCTCAGCAAGTGACAAAGAGACAAAGATTCAGAAAGATCAACAAAAGTCAAAGAAAGGATCATCTGTTGAGGACAAGACTTTAAAGAAGAAAACACCAACACAGGCTAAGACACCTCACAAAAAGGTGGATCTGTCTGATAAACAGACTGAAGTAGTTGATGGTTTCTTTGACAACTTTGCAAAAGGAACTCCTGTGTCTCAATCAAAGCAAAAAGATGAAGAAACTTTCAAAACTACAGGATCCTCTTCAAAGTTAAGATACCAACCAAAACAAGCCACGTTGAAGAAAGACTCAGATAAGCATGAAGACATCCAGAAACCTGAATCATCTTCAACAGAATCATCCTCACCACCATCAGATCAAAAAGAAACAACTAATACTGAAACTTCAAGATTAATTCATGAAGGAGTAACTATTATTGACACATCTGGCAAACCCAAGACAATTAAGCCTTGGGTTGTCAATTCTAACTAATTTCCTTTTGTGTGCAGGAACAATCATGGAGAGCTGACAACAAGTAGTATGTTAACAGTGGTTGTTCCAGACATATGACAGGCAACTGTGCACTTCTCCATGACTTCAAACATAAACATGCCTCTTATGTGGCATTTGGTGGGGATAAGAAGGGAGGTAAAATTGTTGGTGAAGGAATGGTAACTAATGGTGTTTTAACATTTGAAAAGGTAAATTACTGTGAAAATTTGCAGTATAATTTACTTAGTGTTTCCCAAATTTGTGATCAAAATTACTTAACACTATTTGATAACACTAACTGTTACATTCTTAAGCCAGGTTTTATAGTTCCAGCAGACTGGATCCTTCTTAAAGCATCAAGAAAAGGCAACACATATATCTTGGATATGAACAACACAACACTCACAAATCATGAGACATGCCTGCTGTCTAAATCTTCAGAAGATGAATCTCAACTGTGGCATAGAAGGCTTGTCCATTCCAACATGAAGAACATGAATAAATTGGTGAAGAATGACTTAGTCATTGGATTACCAAAGAAAGAATTTCATTGTTCTAATCATTGTTCTTCATGTTATAAAGTAAAACAACACAGAGTGTCTCATAAATCCAAAACAATTAACACTAAGACTACACCACTCAAATTGCTTCACATGGACCTCTTTGGTCCAACCAATGTGCTGAGCATTGGAAAAAGGCAATATTGTTTGGTGATAGTAGATGATTTCACTAGATTCACATGGGTCTTTTTCTTAAAACATAAGAGTGAAACATCTGAAACATTAATGGACTTTATGATCAAGATTGAGAATCAACTTGATTTAAAAGTTAAAATTTTTAGGAGTGATAATGGAACTGAATTTGTTAATGCTGATCTGGATTCTTTTTGTAGAAATAAAGGGATAGCAAGACAGCGCCCCAAGAACTCCACAACAAAATGGAGTGGCTAAAAGAAGAAATAGAACACTCATAGAAGCAGCCAGAACAATGCTAGCTGACTCTCAGTTGCCCATTACCTTCTGGGCAGAAGCTGTGAATACAGCTTGCAATGTTCAAAATAGAACATTAATTGTCAAAGAACATAATAAAACACCTTATGAACTCTTATTTAAAAGAAAATCTTTTATAGGATATCTTAGAGCTTTTGGGTGTCATGTGTCTGTTTTGAATACTAAAGAACAATCGGGAAAATTTTCTGAAAAAGCCTATGATGGTTTCTTTGTTGGATATTCATCCACTTCTAAATCATATAGGGTCTATATTCCAGAACATAACATAGTTGAAGAGACTCCCAATGTTTCTTTTGATGAATCCATGTTTACTACAAATGTAAAAGGATCATCTTGGTTATTTGATATAGATGCATTAACTGAATCATTTAACACTGGTTATCTGATCAATGCAGGTGCTGCGGATACATGCTATCCATTTGTGCCTCCAAGTTTGAATGAAGTGCCCCTGACAGCTGACCCACCAAAGGCACAACTTTCAACTACACCTCAGCAAGAATCAAGTCAGCAGCATGAAGTTACATCAGTAAATGCATCCGCAGATGCATCAGTATCCGCAGATGTAAGTCCTGCCTCAGCTGCTGAACTAAGGGATAAAGAAGAGGTGTTGAATCAACAAACCATGCCTGCAACTCAACAATGTTCATCCGTGGATGGTGATGTATCTCCTACGGAAGTACAAAATGCCTCCGTAGATGTTGCAGTTACTCCTGCGGAAGAACAAAATGCTGCTTCCGTAGAACTTCCTGCGGAAGAAGACAAAGCAGCAACTCACACACAAGCTGATCCAAATGACCATGAGCCTTTTTGATTACTTCATAGACTCAACTTCTCAGCTGACTCCATCTGCTTCCATGGGATTCTCAAACTTAGAATCCTTAGTTCCAGTTGATGCTGTTTCAACAAGCAGAATACACAAGTCTCATCCAACAGACAATATCATTGGAGACCTGCATGCTAGAACCACAAGGAGCAAAGGAGGTGTGGCAAACATTTGTTTGTTCACCTGCTTTTTGTCCCAAATAGTTCCTGCAAACATTACAGCTGCTCTAAAGGACAACAGCTGGATCGAGGCTATGCAAGAAGAACTCCAACAATTCAGAAAACAGAAGGTGTGGACTCTTGTAGACTTGCCTAAAGGTCAACATCCAATTGGAACAAGGTGGCTCTTCAAAAACAAGCTGGATGACAGGGGTATAATCGTGAGAAACAAAGCTAGGCTTATTGCTCAAGGGTATACTCAGGAAGAGGGGATAGACTATGATGAAGTCTTTGCACCAGTTGCTAGGATTGAAGCTATAAGGGATTTCCTAGCTTATGCCTCCTTCAAGAAATTCACAGTCTATCAAATGGATGTGAAGTGTGCTTTCCTTTATGGGAAAATTGATGAAGAAGTCTATGTGGCTCAACCCCCTGGATTTGAACACCCTGATTATCCACATAGAGTATACAAGCTTGACAAAGCTTTGTATGGTCTTCATCAAGCACCCAGAAAGTGGTATGACACATTGTCATCCTTCCTGCTGAAGAATGGCTACAAGAGAGGCACCATTGATCAGACACTCTTCCTCAAACATGAACATCAAGATCTTTTGGTGGTTCAAATATATGTTGATGACATAATATTTGGATTAACCAACAAGAAGCTGTGTCAAAGCTTTGAAGACTTAATGAAATCTGAATTTCAGATGAGCTCCATGGGAGAATTGACATTCTTCCTTGGCTTACAAGTTCATCAGAAACCAGATGGCATTTTCATCAATCAAGAAAAGTACATTCATCAAATTTTGAAGAAGTACAATCTTGCTGATTCCACTTCATGCAAGACACCAGCATCAACAATAGACAAGATTGTGCCTGACCCTGCTGGAAAATCCGTAGATCAAAGATTGTATAGATCAATGATCGGTTCATTAATGTACTTAACTGCCAGTAGACCTGACATAATGTTTGCTGTTTGTGTTTGTGCCAGGTATCAATCCGATCCAAAGGAGTCCCATCTGAATGTTGTGAAGAGGATCTTTAGATATCTGAAAGGCAAACCTGCATTAGGACTTTGGTATCCTAAAGAAGGAGATTTCAGCCTCTACTCCTATTCAGATAGTGACTATGGAGGGTGCAACAACAACAGAAAATCCACAACTGGTGGATGTCAGTTTCTAGGACCAAGGCTTGTTTCTTGGCAGTGCAAGAAGCAAACAAATGTATCTGTATCCACAGCTGAAGCAGAGTACATAGCTGCTTTAGCAGGTTGCTCTCAAGTACTTTGGTTGCAGAACCAATTACTTGATTATGGTTAC
Source organism: Flaveria linearis (assembly GCA_024085815.1). Lineage (NCBI taxonomy): Eukaryota > Viridiplantae > Streptophyta > Magnoliopsida > Asterales > Asteraceae > Flaveria > Flaveria linearis. Next base: position 27,635,732 of record CM044016.1, on the reverse strand, counting down.
AATTTCCTTCATACACCAATTCATATTGATAATTCAGCTGCTATGTTTATAACTGCTAATCCAGTTCAACATAGTAAAACAAAACACATTGAAATCAGATACCATTTTCTGAGAGATTGCTCTGAAAAGGGTCTAATTAAGTTAGTCAAAGTGGACACAACAAATCAGCTTGCTGATTTGTTCACTAAAGCATTTGATTCTACTAGATTTAATTCTGATAGAATCTTTGGGGATGATTAACTTAGAATAACTCAACAAAAGCATATGACTGAATTTGTGCAGAGTAATAGTTAAGGATAAATTAAGTGTCTGATAGAACATCTATGCATGCATCATATATGGGAAATGATAGTAAACTATGCTTGGTTTTTAAACAAAAACTCAAACTGACTTATATCATACTGATATGTGAGTAGGTTCATCTTGAGTGGAAACAAAGCTAAGAACATGCCAAACTAAAAGATTCCGGTAACTGTCTGTGGGATTCCATTTGAGAATCAGGAAGGTATGCTCTCTCCTGCTATGATCAAATCACTTACACAAGCACACTATGTAAAATACTTTATAATCTTCTATCTTTGCAAAGTCATATTCCCTCTGTTTTGTGTAAACAAAGACCTGGGGATATGCTCCAAGAGTATGATCTTCATTCTCCCTCCGTTTTATGTAAACAAAGACCTGGGTTAAGTTCACCTCTGTTTTACGAAAGTAAAGACCTGGTGACTATGAAGATCATATCTCAGCTCTAAAAAGAATCACTTGTGCTTAATTGTACATCAATTCAAAGAGCTTCAACATCATAGCATTCATGAGATAGTAATATGTCTCAAGATAGAACTTATAACTTAATGTACATAGTCATTAAGTGTGAAAGGTAGTGATTTGCCTCACCTACGGAAGACATACTCTAATGAAAATTGACTGTGGAACTCATGATAGCTACTGATTAACAAAGTTCATAACATGATAAATAGCATGTCTAGTTGATACATTACTCATGTATGAATTTAAGTGGATCTATATACTTACAATCAAGTGTGTACTGAATCAACTATTTAACATCAGCAGAAGCCAAATCATAGTATGATCCCTTTATATATATATGCATGCATGTAATTGTTTCAGCATGATGTTTACTTTGTCCTATTAACTGATTTTCTCTCACTTAGACTGTCATATGCCTGTCATGCCTAGTCACAACTTAAATTTATGATGAATGCAATAGTTTCACATTAATCACAAATTTAGGGGGAGTAGTTCATGCATGAAAAACAATAAAAAGCTGACAATTGATTTAATTTACTTTGAAGGAATTGGAACTTGAGTACTAACTTGAATGCAGGATACAGGACACTTGCTTTCTTGTACTTAATTGCCATGCAAATAAAGTCAACAATGTCCAACATCAAACATCAACATTTGATTCTACTCAGTAGATATCATACATTTAAAGTTTTTAAAACTTTAAGTTCCGCAGAAGTCTCAGTAATACCTCTCATCCGTAGAAGTATTATGTGATTTCTGATTCAGCAGCAAAACAAATGCATTGTTTGAACTTATACATCCGCAGATGTTAAGACATCCGCAGATGTTAAGGTTCCGCAGATGTTAGGACATCCGCAGATGTTAAGGTTCCGCAGATGTTCTGCGGAAGAAGTAATGCACTCTAAACTTGGTATGCGGAAAGGAATAAATGGGAGTGGGCCCAACATAATTAATAAAAGAAATTAACGTGTTCGCCTATAAATAAGGTTTTTGACTCTTAGAACTCATTTTTACAGAGCACTTTTACACTTTTAACCTAGAAAATCGCCCACTTTCCCTCTCTTTCAAACTTTCAAAAAAATCCGTTCCAAGAAAACTCTATCAACATTATCCAGTAATCGATTACCGTTACTGCGAAGGTAAATCATGCCCTAAACATCAGTACGGAACTGGTTAATCGGTTATTGCCATTAAAACGATTCAACTGCATGTATGCTAACTCGATTTTCTTTACAGATGGCAAACAGATTCGCTAAAGAACACAATGTGTGCGCGTTCAAACGCTGATGATCCTGCAGCGGAAGGATGTCGAGATATCATAAGATATCTTCGACGATCCAGGCTCTTCTACGCCTTGACGGCCGAGCCTGTGATCCATCAGGCTCACATAATCGACTTCTGGAACTCAGCACGGGTCGAACAACAAGGTGATAATGAAGTGATTGCTGCTGAGATTCTGAATGAGCGTCTTCGAATCACTGAAAGCACCATACGAAGATGTCTGGAACTGGGTGATAGAGAGATAGGGCACCCCGATGTATTCGAGAATGAGTACATTGAGAAGGTATTCAACCTGATGGGGTACGATGGTGATTACGAGAAAGGGGAGATCAAAAAGGGTAGGCTGTGCAAACCGTACAGATTCTTATGCCATACCTACCTAAAGTGCATGTCAAACAGGAAGTCGGGGCTCGATAGATTTTCTCGACACATATCATCTGGAATTATTGGGATCTTCGAGGGTAGAATCTATAACTACTCCAAGTACATCTTCAATTGTTTAAGTGAACAAGTAAAACTTCATAGGAATGATAAGATGTACATGTTCCCAAGATTTATACAGCTTGTGATCAACTCAGAACTTCCAAGGTTGGACAGAGTTGGGGATGTGTTTGTTCAAGCACACTTGAGTAAATCAGTGCTGAACAAGCTTAGTGGGAAGTACCAGGGTGAGGACATGCCAATGTTCGCCCATTTAGTGGATGCCCAAGCAGACCTGCCACAAGAGTTGATTTGGGCAGATGAATCAGAGTCATCTGCTGATTCTGCACAAGCATCACATTCACCACTCCAAACACCACCACACCAACACCACTCACCTATCCAAACACCCCCTCATCAATCACAATCACCAGCAAGCATCAACACCCAACCGATATCCCCAATTCACCACCATGAATCACCTCTGCTGATATCCTCATCTTCCACCAAAAACACTCAACCAACATCTCCAGTCCAACAACAATCATCATCAACTTCTCATTCTTCATCACATCACACTCAACCTTTCTCTCCACTACAAACTCAATCCCCTGTACAACCCCCACCAGAATCATCAAAACACCTATCACCGGAAAGTGCTGGCACTGAACCTTTTGAGATAACTGAGTCTGTACACTCTGTACACTCAGGAGACACCGAGATATTATCTCAAGCTAGCACTGTTCCCTTCTCACCCACACACACAGAAGAACAAGTGTCATCAGCACATACTGAGCCCATATCTTCATTGAAAGATGAACAAATTGCTGATGAGCACGGGGAAGTACAAGGATTTGCTCAGGATGTCATTGCATACCATGAAGATGACTTAAGTGACAAAGACATTCCTGTCAGCAAAAGCTTTTTGGTTGCTGAGTACAACAAGTTAGTACTCAAATCAAATAAGCGAAAACAAAGGATACAAGAGCTGAAAGGTATAATTCAAGAGAAAGATGAAGAGTTAATGAAGAGAGATGCAAGGCTGAAAAGGCTGAGAGAAGATGCTCTAAGCAACAATGAAGTGATTGATGCATTGTTGAAAAGAGAACAAGAGTTGGAGGCATCTTTAAAAACTAAGCAAAATGATAAAGCTAAACTGATCAAACAGAAAGATGTAGAAATAGAAGATCTAAAAAGAAGATATCTGCTCTGAAAACAAAAGAGGCCCAAAATGTTGATCAATCAAAACAGTCAGCTGAAGCCTCTAAGCAACTGATTCCATACTCCCGAAAAGAAAATACTTTGGAGCAACCAAAAAGAAACCAGAAGATGAAAGCTCACCAAAAAGACAAAAACTTCCATCCCCTGCACCTACTCCTTCAGTAGATGTGTCTACTATGAAGGTATCATCCGGAGATGATGATGATAGTGAGAAAGAGTGGGAGGAGCTGACAAGAATGGAGTCCCCCATTGGTGAAAAGGGAGGAAAGGCCGATGATCTTCTAACAACAGCAGACATCATGGAAGAGAGGCCTGATTCTAGCATGTTCATGACCCTCATCAACCATGGTTTTCCATATGACATGGTTGAGAGGATGAATACATCTGAGATGAAGAATGCACTGAAAGAGTTTGAGTTTGCAAGGTTCATAATCCCAAACTGTGATTATGAAGCCTTTACAACCTTTCAGTCATTGGAGAAAATTAAAAAGGATCTGGGCCACTGTGACACAGCCAAACTGACCAAGTACAACATGACTTGCTGGTTACAGGGCCATAACTACAAACCGCATGAGCTTAAAGGCAGAACTACTGGAGAATTGCGGAGGATGATGGAGCATGTAATGAAGGTGGAATTGGAAACAGGTGTCAAATTCAGAACCACAGCTCCTCATCCAACTGATGACAAACAAAGCAAACTATCAGCTGATCCAATAACTCTGGAACCCAAGGATCAGCATAAAGCAAAGGATAAGCTCATCAGGGAACCAAGGGAAGTCATCCCAGGCAAAGTATGGCCCCTTGGTACCACTGTTAGAGAAATCACTGATCAGAAGTCCACTCTGATTCAGTTGTTTGATCATCTCACAACTCCCAACTCAGCTGAAGAAAATAAGATCATGGCATGGAAATATGATCAAGAGTGGGATTGTGTAGTGATCAAACGGACATCAGGAAGAGTTGAATACTTCCATGATGTGTTTTCAGTTCTCTGCCTTCCTGAGAATGATCTAAAGGACCTGCAAAGCCTTACCATGACAAATTATCCAGTACATCCAAGGGGCAGGGACTTCTCAAGCAGAGTGGGTCAACTGAAAACAAAGTTCAAAGATGATGTGATAATAGGAGCTAAGAGAGATGATGATGAGCACAGAAGAAGATTTCAAGGGCTAAAAAGATACAAGTCCAATGCCTCTGAATCAGTAGATGATGAATTTCTAAAGAGGGTTGGGTATAACAACAGAACATCAGCAACCATCAAGCACATTGAAGGGACTCAATACACACTCCCTATCACTGAATGGGGATATGTAGAGAGGACAAAAGAACTGGTGCTGCTGAGGAATGCAGAGAACAAACGAGCTGAAAAGATCAGGATCTTTGATCCTGCGGAAATCAAGTTGCTTCATCCAAGCTACACTTCCTACCTTCATGACAAATTCTTTCCGAAGCTGAGTGATGAAGCAGCTCAAAATGATCTGTTCCTGCATGTTCACATGATACAAGTGATTGACAAACTTCATGCAAAGGCCTACAAATGACGCAGACATAATGCAGGCTTGCTGAAGGGAACAGAGTATGCTGAAGTCACAGAACTTCGCCTCTCCGAACAAGATGAACTTGAAGTAGTGAAGAATAACAGAGTCTTGGAGACTCTCACTACAGAGGAGGATGTTCTGGGACATGGCTTCGAGACTCTGAAGAAGATCAGCAAAATGGAGATCAAATACAAGTATGATGATCAAAAGGCAGCTGTATCTTACTTCTACAACAAAATCATATCAAGAGTCAAGGAGCTTGCAGTTTTGAAGGACTGATTACAAGGAGCTAAGCCTAAGGGGGAGTATTGTTGGATCTAGATTGTATAGGGCTAGATCATTTTTGTATAGGCTTAGTACTTGAATCAAGTCTTGTAATACTTATTTGTAACAGTCAAAATATATATATATATGTGCTTTGAATCTATAGGTTAACCCCATATATATGTGTGTTGATTTGTGACTTGACAGGGAAAAACAATATACTTGGACGGATTCCTGAAATTGATCAAGTGTAAGAAACATCTACGGATGAACATTATTGTTAATCCGTAGATATGTTTCTTACAAGATTGACCAAGTGAATGTTCCTGCGGATGATCAAAGACCATGAAGTGAAGACTCCTACGGAAGAAGGATTTCCTACGGAAGAACAACATTTCTACGGAAGAACAAATCATCTACGGAAGAACAAAAGTTCTGCGGACGACAAGACTCCTGCGGAAGAACATTATACTTGTGCGATTGCAAATACCAAGAAGTCAAACAAGTCAACACAATCAATAACAAATCCCAAGAGATTCGATGTTACCTAAGCCGACTCAAACCATCTATAAATATGAGTCCTAGGTTTCACATCTCGGTGAACACAATCAATCAATATTACGGCTGCCGAGTTACATCATTGTGCAACCCTAACCGCCGTCACATCAACATTATTCGATTCACTGAATTCGTTGTTCCTAGTCATTCATTATTATTCTTTTGTAATCATTACTTTATAGTTAATGAAATATGTTTGAATAATTATTGATTTCGCATTTATTGTGTTTCTGTGATTGTGTTCATCATTAATCATTAAATCAACTAAACGTCAATTAGTGATAATTCCGCGATCATTAAATTGATTTATTTTAATACTGATAATTCCTGAATTGAGATCCTTGGATTCACAGCCCATCATCTTTAAATCCATCATTGTTAACTAGAAGGGCACCCGCATAATGCAGCGGTGGAACATTTTACATCCGACACGTGTTTCTAATTTTTGTTATTATTGTAGTAATTTTACAAAAGTCTATTATATTTTTTCTAAGCTAAAATTTAAAACACCAAATAAATGGGTTTTGTATTATGAATTGTACATTTATGCATTAACTTATTATATCTCACAAAATACAGATCGGTTCAGCGAAAAATTACACCAAAACATTTAAAAAATACACATGTTACAATTGTAATCTCGAAAAGTTTTTAAACATTATAGATTAAACAACTTAAGTTTTTTGTTTATGGGTAGATAATGTAAAATTTTGTGTAAGTTACAGTAAGTGGGTTATTATGAATTTAATTGTAAGGGATAATCTGTAAATTATGTTAAAAATATTATTTTACCCTCAAAAGTGGTTGTATCTTATGTACTTAGTAAAGTAATTGTTCTTAGTTTTATGGTATCTTAAAATACCCCTATCATATGCTTTATATATAGTATAGATAGGTTGGAAATAAGCCTCATATTCTGACTCGGTTTAGGCTTCAGTGGAGGCCCAATGTTGGCCACTTCATCAACATTTAAACCAACGGTTTGGTCTGCCATTTGAGGGGTGTAATTAACGTTCTCATAGTACCACGGAGGGAAACTAAAAATGTGGAAGACTATATAAGGCTCGGCAAAACAACTAACGCTGAATAAAGATGGTGTTGATCAAGATATGTCATGCGAATTGAAGATGTTAAGCGAAGCAAAGAAGTCACACGAGTCAGAGAAGTCGCGCGAAAGGATCATCCGCGCGAAAAGTCTTGTCACGCGAGAATCTTATGTTTAGTATAATATTTGTTTTTCGTTTTTGTATAGTTAGCAGTTCTAGGCAGTTGTTCTGAATTTCTTTTTCGCTTGTAATCACTCGGTGCAGTTTGCACTAGATTGTAATCATCAGATTATCAATTGAATCACTTTGATCTCTTGTTATTCTTCTTCCAATCTCAATTACATTCCGTATTCTTGAGATTGAGATCTTGGTTTATTGTTCTTGGGAAATTACTGAGTTTTACAATTGGTATCAGAGTATTTGGCTCTAGAACCAAGATTAGAAGAAGTTTTTGTTTGATTTGACACGTTCTTCATCTTGCTCATTCATTCGGTTACTTGAGAGTTCAATTTGGAGTTGTTGTGCTGCTGAAAATTCAAAGATACTGATCATTTGGACTGAATTTGTAAAAGTTGATTGATTTTTAATCAAATTTGAACTTGAAAGTGAAAGAAAACTGACAAACTTGAACTAAAATGAATCAAATTAGAACTAATAAGTGAATCTGAGGTGAAAAGTTGGTAAAATTCGCACTTGGAAAACTGGTTGTGCGTGAAAACATCTAGATTTTTCGCACAGGCAGTTATTTTGCTTTTCACGCGATTTCGCTTGGTTGACAAGTGGAATCTCGCACGAATCTGATTCTCACGCGAAAATTGTTGTCGCGTGAAAATTGTTATCGCACGAAAGTTTGTTCTTTGGTTCACTTCAACAACATGTCTTCATCAACACCTAATTTGAAGCATCTTACTGCATCTCTTCACTTAGACACTGAAATCGGCAATGGGAATAAGCCACATAGACTTCTCAGTGAGGATGATTATGCTGATTGGGCTTATAGGTTCGAGAATCACGTTATCTATACTGAACCTAAAATGTGAGGTCAATCAAGTATGGTCCTTATATACCATTGTAGAAGAATGACAAAGGGAAGATGGTTAAGAAACCTGAACACTTGTGGGATGAGGATGATATGAAGAGATTCGAGCTTGATGACAAGGCAATGCTGCTATCACTATGGCCTTAACCACTGAAATCTCTCACAAGTTTAAAGAATTCAGAGGCGCAAAGGTTTTGTGGGATGATTTGGAAACTCAAATTATGGAAAACAAAGACATGAGGGAAAGTAAGAAAGATATGCTGAATCAAGAGTTTAACATGTTCAATCATGTTGTGGGAAAGTTGTTGGATGTTCAGATAGCCAGATTTGTGAAACTGGTTACGAAAATGAAAAGTGTTGGAATAACACTGGAACCAATCATGGTTAACAAGAAGCTGCTGAATTCACTTCCTTACAGTTGGAATCACAACTGTACTCTGATCTGTAACATCCGACCCATTTCAACATGAAACCCAAACTCGTTTATGTTAACCAAGGAATTTATTTTATTTCAATATGAGCGCAGTAATATTGTCATTTAATTCACATTATAATCATATATTTATTAATATGATTTTATAAAAAAATATAAAATTATATTAGTAATTACGAAACTTAGTTATCGAATTTGAAAATAAATAAAATAACTTAAATATTTTGAGGTTTTCAAAGGTTTAACAAAAAAAAATAAATAATAATAATACTAATAATAAAATTTATTATTAAAAACTAAACCCTAAAAGTTTTGGGTTGAAAATGTAATATTTAAAACTTATTTTAAAAATTTTGACATAAAATAATAAACAATACAAACTACAGGGGCCAAAGTGTAATTTTTTTAAAAACCCAACCCCCATCCCCGTCGACCCTGTTCTCCGGCCACATTCCGACCGTATCTCCGGCGAGCCAAAACACCAAAATAAATCGGTTTCAACCCAATTAAACACACCCGACACACTCACGTGGAAGATTCGAACCTATGCCCCATTTCAATTTGAAAATTAGAGTCGATTAGTGCGATCGACCCAACCACCCCACTTTCGGCCGGATTCCATGCCACAATCGAGCACTAGGACCTTATAATAATCAAATTAATTGAGCATTGACAAATGTTAAATCGAATATAATCTTCCACCGAATTCAATTTGGTATAAAACACGCACAAACACCACATTCGATCACCACCTTAATCGCGACCTGCAAGCTAAGCAAAAACCACCTCCCGAATGATTTAAACCAAAATTAACATAGGGCTTTTGATCATCGAGACCCTTAGAAGCTTTCTGTGCAACCAATTGAATTAGCATCATCATTTGAACATCCATCAATCACTTCGTCAGTCGCGACTTGTTCTTCGTGGTGTTTATCATCAATTCGAAAGTATACAGGTAATTAAAATACATGTATATACTCGATTAAGCAGGGGGAACAAAATCCCCATGATTCTAAACGTTAATAACATCGATTGGGATTGCAATTTGGCTTTGATCGAATCTAGGGTTTACAAGATTTGGGGGAAATGAGTTAAAGCCATTTAAAATCAATTAGAACCGAGTGATACCGCGGCTGTATGCCTTGGTTCACTGGTTCCCCACTCGTTTGCTAACCTTGAGGTCCGGGTTCGACCCCGGGCACCCTCATATATTTTAGGGCTTTTTGAGCTTTAAAAAAATTATAGAAAATCCTAAAAATTATAAAAATCAATTTTGTAAACTTTGTTTATTTTTAAAGCCACCTAACAATTTTCTGGAAATTTCATTTCTTATAATACTTTAATATTTTATTAAATATTTTTGACAAATGATATATGTAGTTCATTTTTTTAAAAATAGACTTTAAATAATGGTTACGCCTTGATAAACGCCTAGAGTTATGAAGTCACATAATTAAAACATATGATGAGTATCTTTATATATGTTCTAATATTATTGATAAATAAATGGGAATTGGGAAATATCGATAACCGGCACCGTACCCGAGTTGTGAAACGCGAAACCGAACAATCCTTACTTTTACAATTAACAATTAATATTAATTATATATATACTGAATGGAACACAGGTTAATCGGAACCCTATTCTTTGTACTATCGTTTATTCGTTGCTGAGCATTCGAAGTGAGTTTACAGCCCCACTTTTACTTTATACTCTTTTTGGGGGAGAGAAACATGCTGCTTTCATAAACGTTACATTATATTGGGTTTTTGTAATACCGCATATACATGATACTATGTTGTTATACTTTGCCCTTCGGACCGTTAATATGCAAATAGCGAGGTGATTGTTAGTAGATCTACTGGGATTGACATACCCCGCCCGGGCTAGTCGCGCTAGCTTGACTGGAGGTCAAACAGGTGAACGGTCAGCCTGTTTTACAGTGTTGTGGTGGGGAAACCACAGCCAGGCCTACATTATTACTATTGATTATATGTCAGCTCAGTCGCGACTTCATACACATAGTGATTGCTATGGGCTAGCTACCCATTATATGCTTTGATTACTAAATCCGGGAATTTCATTACTGATACTTACTATTTTTTGATAAAACTGTGAACTCACCAGTCTTGTACTGACTTTTGCATGTTTTCTCTCAGGACATTGAAATGGCACGATTAGGAGCACAACATCCACTGCATGTCATTCCGCATTCATCCCAAACTGTTTTCAAGATTTAGTTCCCTGTACTTTACATAAATTGGATTGGATGCATGTTTGCGTGTTCCAAACCGTTGTTAAATGTTTTCCTGTTTTCGCTTCCGCAATACTTAAATGCAAGTTGGTTTATTTCATTATTACTAAGCAACTTATATGATTTGTAATTGTCGAGTCGTTTGGTGTAACTGATGCTTATCTGAGATCCTGGTTATGTCACACGCCTAGCGGTAAAACCCCGTTTATGGAAATTGAGGGTGTGACAGATTGGTATCAGAGCATTAGTTATAGCAAACTAAAATGAACTTTGCATCTCATTAGCATTGCATTTTAGACTATAGCTGGATTTGCATTAGTTACACACACATAGATTACTAAGCTGTGCTTACTTAATTTGGTTGCCTGAGAACTTTTGCTTTAACATATCCCTGTGAGCTTACAGCTACAGGGAAGGTGGCTCCGAGTTGCTGTGAGTCACGGGAGGGGTTACTTATGAATTTCCTGAACCTTACTGATCTTTTTGTATACTTTGATTGATCGACCCCGATATAATACTTACATATTTGATACTCCTATCATTGATGACCACTGTACTTGACAAGATATGTTAGCCTGATAGGAGGAACCAGGGGTGATCATGCAAAGCAAATTACCATTACAGGTGCACACGTAATTGTAATTTGTCGTGCATGCTAAGTCCGGTGAATTTGGTCGGGTGGTAACGTTGTAGTCAGTATAAGTAATCATTTCTACACCGTGAGCAAGAAATTTTCGATTTTCATAGAACATGGCTATTGATGTGGAAACTATTGATGTGAAAACTATCTTTCAGTTCTACTTGTATGAATGCTCACTTTTACCTCGAATTCGGATTAAATTCAAACCATGACGTGTGTCTTAATCCCTCGGATTCGAACTGATCCTCTAGTTTGTCTGTTACTTTAAATTCTTGGACTTCTTTTCCTTTTCATTCTAAGACAAAGGGGTTATTTTCATGCAACTGATAGCTTTGAATTCTGATATCTGGTTGGATATTTACTTATTTATGTATATGGTAATTTAAAGAATGTCTGGAATAGGACGTGGACACGGGAGAGGTAACATCTCCATGACGCCTGCAGAATTGGCGGCGCTAATCAATCAGAGTGTTACCGCAGCATTGGCAAGCCAACAGCTTCCACGACAGAATTCCATTGGACAACCAGTTTGCACCTACAAGTCCTTTATGGACTGCAAACCTAATCCATTCAAGGGAACTGAGGGAGCAATGGGACTGCTCCGTTGGTTCGAAAAGCTGGAGTCAGTGTTTGAAATCTGCAACTGCCCTGCTGAGAATAGGGTGAAATATGCTGCTGGCACAATGGATGGTGCTGCTCTGAGCTGGTGGAACACACAAGTTCAGATGTTAGGTGTTGAAGCTGCAAATGCCACGACATGGGAAGAATTCAAGAACTTGCTGAAAGAGGAGTACTGTTCAAGAGATGAAGTACAAAACTGGAAACCGAATTTTGGAACCTGAAGATGGTAGGTTCTGAAATTGAAGCCTACACAACTCATTCTCACGAGTTGGCTACTCTATGCCCTACTATGATCAACCTGACTTACAAACGGGTTGAGAGGTACATCGATGGGCTAGTTCCAGAAATACAGAGCATGGTCACCACTGCTAGACCAGCTACCATACAGGAGGCTATCCGACTGGCGTACAAGCTGACGGATCAGGCCATCGCGCAGGGCAAGCTGCCCCCGCGAGGTGCTGCATCGGGTTCCAATGAAAAAAAGAGGAAATGGGAACCTTCTGCCATTGGGAAGCAATCTTCATCCTCCACTCATCAGCAACAGCAATACAATAAGTTCAACCAGTCATAACAGTCTCAAGACATGGGCAATTCGGGCGGCTATCATGCAAATCTTCCAAAGTGCAACAAATGTAAGTTCCATCATACTGGGCAGTGCACAAGGAACACTTGTGAGAGGTGCGGAAAGTTTGGCATGTTGCCAAGAATTGCAGGATAAACCTCTCGGGAAAGGCACCTCAACAGCAGCAGAACTACAATCAGACTGGGTGTTATGAATGTGGACAATCCGGTCACTTTAAAAGGGAATGTCCGAAATTGAAAAGGAATAGTAACAATGGTGCTGCTGATAAGCCTAAAGACAACAACAATGGTGGTGGCGGTGGTAGAGGCAGAGCTTTCATCATGGGTTCAGGTGAGGCTCGAAATGACCCTACTGTAGTGTCTGGTAGATTCATTATTAATGGATGTTATGCCTCTATTCTATTTGACTCTGGTGCTGATAAGAGTTATGTGTCTACCAAGTTTACTAAAGTACTAGGAATGATACCTATTGACTTGAGTTCTGAGTATGCCATAGAAATAGCTGATGGTAGGACAATAGCGGCAACCCAAGTGCTTAGGAACTGTGAGCCAGGTTTGTCTGGTCACACTTTCCACATAGACCTTATTCCGGTCACACTCGGTAACTTTGATGTAGTAGTCGGAATGGATTGGTTATCCAAGAACAGAGCTGAGATCATTTGAAAGGAGAAGTTGATCAAGTTACCCATTTCGGATGATGAGATTCTTACAGTTGAAGGTGATAAAGTTGGTGCTGTGGTAGGAATCATTTCATATCTAAAGGCTCAGAAATGCCTCAAGAAAGGGCATTTTGCCTTGTTGGCACTTGTTACTGAAACAAAGGTGGAGGAAAAGCGTGTTGAAGATATTCCAGTCATTAGAGACTTTCCATAGGTTTTTCCTGAAGACCTACCTGGCCTTCCTCCACACAGGCAGGTAGAATTTCAGATTGAGTTAGCACCTGGAGCAGCTCCGATCGCTCGGGTGCCGTACCGTCTGGCACCGAACGAACTACAAGAGTTGTCTAAGCAATTGCAAGAATTGTTAGACAAGGGGTTCATACGTCCCAGCTCTTCACCCTGGGGAGCTCCAGTGCTTTTCGTTAAAAAGAAAGATGGAACCTTCAGGATGTGTATTGACTACCGTAACTGAACAAGGTGACAATCAAGAATAGGTATCCACTTCCACGCATTGATGACTTGTTTGACCAGTTACAGGGATCAAGCTACTATTCCAAAATTGATTTGAGATCAGGTTATCATCAGTTGAGGGTTCGAGAGGAAGACATCTCCAAGACTGCGTTCCGGACTCGCTATGGGCACTACGAGTTCGCTGTAATGCCTTTTGGCTGACCAATGCCCCAGCGGTTTTCATGGACCTCATGAACCGTGTCTGCAAGCCTTATTTGGATAAGTTTGTCATTGTCTTCATTGATGACATACTGATCTACTCTCAGAATAAGGAAGATCATGAGGAGCATTTGAGAACCATTCTGGATTTGCTGAGGAATGAACAGCTTTACGAGAAGTTCTCAAAATGCGACTTCTGGATGCGTGAAATGCAATTCCTTGGGCATGTGGTGAATGAAAAGGGTATACATGTTAATCCTTCAAAGATTGAAGCAATCAAGGATTGGCCGGCACCAAAGACGCCTATTGAGGTGCGACAATTCCTTGGTCTGACAGGTTATTACCGGAGGTTTATCGAAGGATTTTCGAAATTGGCGCAACCTTTGACTGCCCTAACTCATAAGGGAACAATTTACAAGTGAAGCAGCAAAGAGGAAACAGCGTTTCAGGTGCTTAAAGACAAACTCTGCAGCGCACCAATCCTAGCCTTACCGGAAGGAACTGATGACTTTGTTGTTCACTGTGATGCATCCATCCAGGGTTTGGGATGTGTATTGATGCAACGTGACAAAGTCATAGCTTATGCATCTAGACAGTTCAAGGTGCATGAGAAGAACTACACAACGCATGATCTGGAACTGGGAGCTGTAGTGTTTGCCTTGAAGATCTGGAGGCACTACTTATGTGGAACCAAGTGCACGATCTATACAGATCATAAGAGCCTCCAGCACATATATGACCAGAAGGAACTGAATATGCGGCAACGACGGTGGTTAGAATTACTCAATGATTATGACTGTGCGATCAAGTACCATCCGGGTAAGGCTAATGTGGTAGCCGATGCCCTTAGTCGTAAGGAAACCCTATAGCCTCGTCGGGTGCGCGCATTGCAAATGACTATCCACTCTGACCTACCAGTGCAAATCAAAGCTGCTTAATCTGAGGCCTTGAAGACGGAGAATCTGAAAGCAGAATCCATGCGAGGCATGGAGAAACAGTTGGAGATTAAAACTGATGGAATCCGTTATTTTATGAAACGGATCTGGGTACCACAGTACGGGAATTTGCGAAAGCTGATAATGGATGAAGCTCATAAGTAACGTTACTCGATCCATCCAGGTTCAGACAAGATGTATCAGGACCTGAAAGAATTTTACTGGTGGCCGAAAATGAAAGCGGAGATAGCCACATACGTAAGCAGATGCCTAACTTGTTCCAAGGTTAAGGTAGAATACCAGAGACCATCCGGTTTACTCCAACAACCGGAAATTCCTGTGTGGAAATGGGAGCAAATCTCAATGGACTTCATCACGAAGTTACCTAAGACTCCCAGCGGATGCGATACCATTTGGGTTATAGTAGATCGCTTAACGAAATCCGCACACTTTCTGGCAATCCGAGAGACTGATCGAATGGAGAAGCTGACACGTATCTATTTAAGGGAAATAGTCTCTCGGCATGGCGTGCCGATATCTATCATTTCTGATCGTGACGCTCGGTTCACTTCTCACTTCTGGCAATCATTACAACAATCATTGGGAACGCGGCTGGATATGAGTACTGCGTATCACCCGCAGACCGATGGTCAAAGTGAGCGTACAATCTAGAGACTGGAAGACATGTTGCGTGCCTGTGTGATCGATTTTGGCAGTAGCTGGGAAACTCATTTACCATTGGTTGAGTTCTCCTATAATAACAGTTATCACACCTCGATGAAGGCAGCTCCATTTGAGGCACTGTATGGACGTAAGTGCCGATCACCTATCTGTTGGGCAGAAGTAGGAGAAAGCCAACTTACAGGACCTGAACTTATGCACGAAATGACTGAGAAGATCATGCAAATTGTAACCGTATGGCAGCAGCACGTGATCGACAAAAGAGTTACGCCGACAAGCGTCGTAAGCCATTGGAGTTTCAGATTGGTGACAAAGTACTGTTGAAAGTCTCACCCTGGAAGGGTGTAATACGCTTTGGAAAACGGGGAAAACTAAACCCTAGGTACGTGGGGCCATTTGAGATTGTCAAACGGGTTGGCCAGGTGGCTTATCAACTGAACTTACCTGACGAACTCAGTGGAATACATAATGTGTTTCACGTGTCAAACCTAAGGAAGTTTCTTGCTGATGAATCACTTGTTGTTCCATTAGAAGAACTGGAAATCGATGAACAGCTTTGTTTCGTTGAATAACCAGTAGAGATTATGGATCAAGAAGTCAAAACACTAAAGCGTAGCAAAATTCCCATTGTGCGCGTTAGATGGAACTCTAAGCGTGGGCCAGAGTTCACCTGGGAACGTGAGGACCAAATGAAATCCAAGTACTCTCATCTTTTCGTTTCAGCCTCCTCGTGAACAAATTTCGGGATGAAATTTCCTAAAGTAGGGGAGACTGTAACATCCGACCAATTTCAACATGAAACCCGAACCCGTATATGTTAACCAATGGAATTTCTTTTATTTCAATATGAGCGTAGTAATATTATCATTTAATTCACATTATAATCATATAGTTATTAATATAATTTTATAAAAAATATAAAATTATATTAGTAATTACGAAACTTAGTTATCGAATTTGAAAATAAATAAAATAACTTTAAATATTTTTGAGGTTTTCAAAGGTTTAACAAAAAAAAATAATAATAATACTAATAATAAAATTTATTATTAAAAGCTAAACCCTAAAAGTTTTGGGTTGAAAATGTAATATTTAAAACTTATTTTAAAATTTTTTGACATAAAATAATAAACAATACAAACTACAGGGGCCAAAGTGTCATTTTTTTAAAAACCCAACCCCCATCCCCGTCGACCCTGTTCTCCGGCCACATTCCGGCCGTATCTCCGGCGAGCCAAAACACCCAAAATAAATCGGTTTCAACCCAATTAAACACACCAGACACACTCACGTGGAAGATTCGAACCTATGCCCCATTTCAATTTGAAAATTAGAGTCGATTAGTGCGATCGACCCAACCACCCCACTTTCGGCCGGATTCCATGCCACTATCGAGCACTAGGACCTTATAATAATCAAATTAATTGAGCATTGACAAATGTTAAATCGAATATAATCTTCCACCGAATTCAATTTGGTATAAAACACGCACAAACACCACATTCGATCACCACCTTAATCGCGACTTGCAAGCTAAGCAAAAACCACCTCCCGAATGATTTAAACCAAAATTAACATAGGGCTTTTGATCATCGAGACCCTTAGAAGCTTTCTGTGCAACCAATTGAATTAACATCATCATTTGAACATCCATCAATCACTTCGTCAGTCGCGACTTGTTCTTCGTGGTGTTTATCATCAATTCGAAAGTATACAGGTAATTAAAATACATGTATATACTCGATTAAGCAGGGGGAACAAAATCCCCATGATTCTAAACGTTAATAACATCGATTGGGATTGCAATTTGGCTTTGATCGAATCTAGGGTTTACAAGATTTGGGGGAAATGAGTTAAAGCCATTTAAAATCAATTAGAACCGAGTGATACTGCGGCTGTATGCCTTGGTTCACTGGTTCCCCACTCGTTTGCTAACCTTGAGGTCCCGGGTTCGACCCCGGGCACCCTCATATTAATTATATATATACTGAATGGAACACAGGTTAATCGGAACCCTATTCTTTGTACTATCATTTATTCGTTGCTGAGCATTCGAGGTGAGTTTACATCCCCACTTTTACTTTATACTCCTTTTGGGGGAGAGAAACATGCTGCTTTCATAAACGTTACATTACATTGGGTTTTTGTAATACCACATATACATGATACTATGTTGTTATACTTTGCCATTCGGACCGTTAATATGCAAATAACATGGTGATTGTTAGTAGATCTACTGGGATTGACATACCCCGCCCGGGCTAGTCGCGCTAGCTTGACTGGAGGTCAAACGGGTGAACGGTCAGCCTGTTTTACAGTGTTTTGGTGGGGAAACCACAGCCGGGCCTACATTATTACTATTGATTACATGTCAGCTCGGTCGTGACTTCATACACATAGTGATTGCTATGGGCTAGCTACCCATTATATGCTTTGATTACTAAATCTGGGAATTTCATTACTGATACTTACTGTTTTCTGATAAACCTATGAACTCACCAGTCTTGTACTGACTTTTGCATGTTTTCTCTCAGGACATTGAAATGGCACGATTAGGAGCACAACATCCACTGCATGTCATTCCGCATTCATCCTAAACTGTTTTTAAGATTTAATTCCCTGTACTTTACATAAATTGGATTGGACGCGTGTTTGCGTGTTCCAAACCGTTGTTAAATGTTTTCCTGTTTTTGCTTCCGCAATACTTAAATACAAGTTGGTTTATTTCATTATTACTAAGCAACTTATATGATTTGTAATTGTCGAGTCGTTTGATGTAACTGATGCTTATCTGAGATACTGGTTATGTCACACGCCTAGCGGTAAAACCCCGTTTGTGGAAATTGAGGGTGTGACATGATCAAAAGAACAAAAGACTTGTATACACTTCCTCTGACTGATTTGATATCCACTATCAAGTCTTATGAAATGAATGATAAGCAGAGAACTGCAAATCATTTGAGTTCTTTGGGTGCTGAAGCAACTGCTCTATATGCTAAAATGGCTAGTAATCCTAATTACTATGTCAGTTATACTCAGAGTGTCAGCAACAGCAAACAGGAAGTTCAGCATCTCTAGAAATTCAACCAGTTATGAACCCACAAGTTCAAATTCCAACTGTTCAACATTGTTCCCCCATCATCCATCAACAAATCTCTCAAACTTTAGCTCCACAGGGTGTTCAACAAGCTTATGCTGCTACCACTAATCCTTCAAAACAGACTGTTCAGATTGCTGAGGAACATCTTGCATTATTCACTACTTTCATATCTAGTTATGAAGCATTCATGGCTGGAAGACTTACTGCTCCAAATGTTTTGATTGATGATCTTCAACAAGTTAACCCTGATGATGTGGAAGAAAATGATATTAAGTATCAAATGGCAATGGTGGTGTACAGGGCTAAGAATTTTGCAAGAAGAACCGGAAGGAGGATGTTTGGAGTAAATAACTCTAGCAAAATTGGTTTTGACAAGTCTAATCTGAGATGTTACAACTGTGATAAACCAGGACATTTTGCTAGAGAATGCACTGGACCTAAGTCTGGTCAAGCTGAAGGAACCAAAAAAATGGTCACTGTGGAGGTTGAAACTAAGAAGGATAAAGCAAGTTCATCTGAGGTAACAAAGCATTAGTTTCACAAACTAACGCTGAGTATGATTGGTCTGATCAGATGGAAGCACTTGATTTGAATTTATCTACAGCTTTGGTTGCTTAAATTGTTACTGCACCGGAGGAGGATGAGAATTTGTTTGATGAGTTTGTATCAAATGATTTATTGGAAGGTGTGTTTGTTGAGAAGGAAACAGAGAAGGAAGAAGTTAAAGTTGATGAAAGTGCTGTGAAGGAAGAGAAGGAAGAGATGGTTGTTGAGAAGAAGAAAGAAATGGAAGAGAACACTGTTGAGCCTCCAGTCAAATGCAAGTTTGAAGATTCAAAGACTGTCGATGTTGCTCCAGTGGAAGAACATGTTGATGCAATGAAAGCATTCATGGTAAAGAAGGTTGAAGAATCAGAAGGAGGAAGCTCAGAATCAAAAGGTATATAATGATTTATGCACAAATATATGTATTGAGAAAGTTCAAAGGTATAGAGTTTATAATGAAAAGTTGATAATGGAAGTTGAAAAACTTCAATATTAAGCTCAAAAACACAAGTTAAATGAAAAGATTTTTAAAGAAAAACATGAAGGTCTAAATAAAATGGTGTACAACTTACAATTAAATCTTCATGATAAAGAATATACAAATAATGATTTGACTAACAGAAATAATGAACTCGCCTTGGAAATCAATTGACTCAACAGTGAACTAGCCTCGGCTAAATTGACTGTAGAAAAGTTTGAACTTTCATCACACATGGTTGAAGGTATTATCAAATCTCAAATGACTCAGAAGATAAAAGGAGGAAAATGTGGTGTTGGATTTTCGAACATCGCTCCATCAATCAATCATGATTATTCATGTTTGCCTTCGTCTGATGTCATTTCTGATTGTGATATGAGTTATGGGATAGGTTTTTCACCTTCCTCAGACTTAAAACCTTCAGTCAAAATAAATTTGACTGTTGATCCTATCACAATAACAAAAACTAAATATTCAACTGAAAATTTTTGTGCAAATAATTTGAAGGTGGATGGTTTGGTTGAAGAGTGGAAAAGTGATAGTGATTGTGAGAATGAAAAATAGAGTTTGAAAAATAAGAATGTAAAAGATTTCAAATCTGATTGTAATCAAACTTCTTTAAGGAATGAAAAGAATGTTGCATTAAATGAAATAAAACCAAATATCAACTGTAATTTGAATGAAAGTCAAAGGGCTAATCAGAAAGTTAATCTTGAAAAAGATTTTAAAAACAAATTTGTTTCTAAAGGTTTAATTGAAGATGAAGATTATATTTTTAAAGAAACGAATTTTCGATTCTTTAAAAATAAACTTCATTAGAATGCTAATCCTGTGAAACAAGATATTTGTAGCCTAGATGTGTAAAAGACTGGTCCTTCTTCATCAATTCTGAAACTTCAAAAGCCTGGTCCTTCTCTAGCATCAATTCGAATAACAAAGCCTGGTCTTCCTCCAACATCAATTCAAATAACAAAGCCTGGTCCTTCTCCAGCATAATCTAAGACTGGTCCAATTCCAGCATCATCCATTCAAATAGCCAAAGCAGATAAACCTAACATTACAAGTGTTCGCAAATCACCCATTTCCTCGAATTTTTCTAAAATGAACAAGCAATTATACAATGAAGTAAAGATTCGAGAGACTGTGTAGAAAGTTAAACTAAAATGTTAATCTGATTTAGGTTTTTATGATAATTTTTATAATTGTCATCAACAGTTTGTTTTCCACACACAACAATGGAAATATTATCAGTGTGGAAACATAAATCATTTTGCAAATAATTGTCCTTATCGACAAAATCACCAAGCAGACAACGATTTCATAATTCTATTGCTCACAATAGAAAATTGTTTTTTACTCGTGAAAAATTTTCAAAACCATTGAAAACAAAAGTTGAATATGCTAATGATGTCGAAAAGAACAAGAATTTGAAAAATGATTTAAAAGACAACATTAAATTGAGAAGTGTTAAAGAAAATATTGATGTGCAAAGCAAATACAACAATCTCAAATCATTTTGTCTAACTGCAACACAGAATGTGCTCAAGTCTTTTTTGACTTGGGTACCAAAGACTAAGTAATTCTCTTACTTATGCAGGAACAGCCGCTAAAGATCATAGAAAGCTTATGTCTTTTTTGACTTGGGTACCAAAGACTAATTAATTCTCTTACTTATGCAGGAACAGCCGCTAAAGATCATAGAAAGCTTATGGCATGTAGACAGTGGTTGTTCAAGACATATGACTAGAAATTTATCATTACTTCAAGATGTTCAGTCATATAATGGAGGAAGGGTAATATTTGCTGGTGACAAAGGAGGTCGTATTACTAAACGTGGTACTGTTACAAATGGCGTACTAAGTTTTGAAAATGTCAATTTTGTTGAGGAATTAAAACACAACCTGCTAAGTGTGTCTCAAATTTGTGACAAACAATATTCTACACACTTTACTAATAAA
Organism: Flaveria linearis; assembly: GCA_024085815.1. Taxonomy (NCBI): domain Eukaryota; kingdom Viridiplantae; phylum Streptophyta; class Magnoliopsida; order Asterales; family Asteraceae; genus Flaveria; species Flaveria linearis. Next base: position 27,614,043 of record CM044016.1, on the reverse strand, counting down.
GAATGTTTAATCATAAAATCGGGTTTTGTAATTCCTGATGAATGGGCTTTGATGAGGACTCTGAGAGACAATGATACATATCTTCTTGATATGCATTGTTCTAATTCTTTGGTAACAGCTTCTTGTCTATTATCCAAAGCCTCGGAGAATGATTCCATGTTATGGCATCGTCGGTTGGGACACGTAAATCTTAAAAACATGAACTGGTACGTGGAAATCATGTCATTGGTTTACCTGAAAAGGAATTTCAATTAACGGAACATTGTCTGTCATGTTCAGAGGGTAAACAACATAAACTTCCTCACAAACCAATTGCACATAACACAATCGAATCAATCTTACAACTCTTACACATGGATCTATTCGGTCCAGTGAGTGTTTTAAGTTTGGGTCGACTATCTTATTGTTTGGTTGTTACTCATGATTTTTCATGATTTACTTGGGTGTTTTTCTTAGTATCTAAGGATGAGACTCCATATCTTTTGATCAAATTCATTAATTTGGGGGAGAATCAGACAAGTAAGAAGGTAAAATGCATCAGAAGTGACAATGGAACAGAATTTTGCAATCAGACGTTGGATGAGTTTTGTGAATCCAAAGGCATTGTGAGACAATTCAGTGCTGCAGGCACTCCACAACAAAATGGAGTTGCTGAACGAAGGAATAGAACACTCATTGAAGCTGCTCGAACTATGATATCTGCTGCCAAATTACCATTGTTCTTTTGCGCTGAGGCAGTAAACACTACATGTTATGTTCAGAATCGTGTTCTAATAAATAAAAGATTAAATATGACTCCTTATGAAATTTTTTATAAAAACAAACCCAAAGTCAAATATTTTAAAGCTTTTGGTTGTTGTTGTACTTTGTTACACACAACCGAATCAACCTCAAAATCTTCTGAAAAGGCTGATGAATGTTACTTTGTGGGATATACAACTAATAAGGTTGCATATCGGGTTTATAATAAAAGAACAAGACAAATAATTGAGTCATTTAATATTGATTGGCACGAGCTTAACATAACTGATGCAAGATCAGCTCCATCATGGGTTTATGATTATGAATCACTGTTCATAAATTTTAAAATTTCTAAACCTTCGTCTGCAAATGCTAATTCTCTATCATTATCTTTGGAAAACAAAATCATTGAGGAAATTCCGTCTCTCATATCTGATGATTCTGTAATTCCATCATCATCCAAGGGTATTCCTACTACTTCTGTGCAAGTGTCTGAAAGTACTGGTTTACCAGACAATCTTTTAGATCAGATACACGATCAGGAGCCAGAAGAATCACTGAATTCACCATTGTCTGCATCATCTTCTTCAGAGACTATTGATACTCCAATTGAAGTCATTCAAGTTCTATTTGAAGAATCTCCAAATATGTCTACTGCTTCTGAAAATCACTCTTCAGATGACACTTTTGAAGAAAATATTGTTATCAATCTAGAAACTTTGAAGAAGTGAACGCAAATGTTGAACATATCACTAACTTGGAAGATGAGATTATTGCAGATGATATTCCTCAGCTGAGAATTCATAAAACTCATCCAGCTGAAGCAATAATCGGTCCGTTGCATGAAGGTGTAATTACCAGAAGTCGATCAGGAGCAATCAACACATGTTTGTATGCTTGCTTTCTATCACAGATAGTGCCAAAGAATATTGAAATGGCACTCAAGGAAAACAGTTGGATTGAAGCAATGCAAGATGAGTTGATGCAATTCAAAAGGCTGAATGTTTGGCATCTTGTGGAACTTCCAAAAGATAAGCTTCCGATTAGAACAAAATGGATATTTCAGAATAAAACGGATGAAAAAGGTGTTATAGTTCGGAACAAAGCACGTCTTGTGGTGCAGGGATTTTATCAAATTGAAGGATTGGATTACGAAGAAGTGTATGCTCCAGTTGCAAGACTTGAGGCAATACACATTTTCTTAGCCTTTGCTTCTTACATGAATTTTTAGGTGTATCAGATGGATGTCAAAACTGCTTTCTTATATGGGGAAATGAAGAAAGAAACCTATGTTTGTCAACCTCCTAGATTTGAAGATCCAGATCATCCTGATTATGTCTATAAATTGGATAAGGCATTGTATGGTTTACATCAAGTACCTCGTGCTTGGTATGCAACTCTGACTGAACATTTGCTTGCAAATGGTTATTCACAAGGAGCAATTGATCAAACCTTATTCATTCATAAATCTGGCGATGACATCATTCTGGTCCAAATCTATGTCGATGATATCATTTTTGGGTCTACAAATGAATGTATGTGCAAGGAGTTTGAAGGAGTGATGAAGAAGAAATTCGAGATGAGCTCTCTTGGTGAAATTTCATTTTTCTTGGGTATTCAAGTTAATCAGACTGAAACTGGTATTCTCATTTATCAAGAAAAATATGTTCAGACTATATTAGAGAAATACAAGTATCAGGATTCCAAAGTAGCTCCAACTCCTATGTCTTCTCGTCCTACTCTCACTCCAGATCCATTAGGCGAATCAGTTGATCAATATCTCTATAGATCAATGATTGGTTCCCTCATGTATCTTACTACAAGCAGGCCTGATATCATGTTTTCTATTTGTCAGTGTGCCCGCTATCCAAGTGATCCAAAAGAATCACACATGAAAGCTGTCAAGCGGATTTTCAAGTATCCCAAGGGTCAACCAAACTTAGTCTCTGGTATCCTTAAACTTCCGATTTCAATTTATTTGCTTATACTGACAGTGATTATGGTGGTTGTAATTTAGACAGAAAATCGACTACAGGAGGATGTCAATTTCTAGGCAACTGACTCATTTCCTAGCAGTGTAAAAAGCAGAACACTGTTTCCACATCCACTGTCGAAGCTGAATATGTGGTTGCATCGAGTTGTTGTTCCCAGCTTGTCTAGATTCAATAACAACTTCTTTGTAATGCCCTGAAATTTCCCGAAACAAGCCATTTAATAATAATGGGCTTTTAAGGGTTAATTTAAAAAAAATAAATAAATGGGTAAATTAGTGGGCTATGGACCAAATTAGCCTTAATGGGCTAGGTTTGATGGGTTTAAGGGCCCTTAATCAGCCCTTAAACCATGCATGATCAGATCCATTCCATTATTCCAACCCTAGCCACCTAATTCGTAGAGAGAGAAAGTAGAGAGAGAAAGTGGAAGAAAACTCAAGTTTTGGAGAGATTCAAAGGTGGAAGAGTGAAGATCTGGTTGATTGGAGCATCAAAACTTAAGGAAATAGCAACAAAACAAGGTAAGAATCGACCTCTAAGGCCTTCTGTAGATCAAACCCGGATTCTAGGGTTTTGGGGTTTTGAAAAGTTCAAAGAAACACATAAAGGTCAAATTTTTACGTATGAAAACGTGTAAAAAGCTTAGATTTGGTTTCATGGAAGGTAAACCAAGGATTTGGACGTAAAAAGTTAAGATTTTAGGTTAAAAACGGGCCGTTTCTTAGTTTTTATTCATCCAGCGAAATTGGGCCCCGATCCAGCGAATTTAAGTATTCATCCAGCGAAACTGTGCATTTATCCAGCAAAACTAGGAGAATCCTAGCGAAACTACAGTTTTGCTACAGCGAAACTACAGTTTCGCTTATAAGTTTGCTAAGTACTAGGCTGACCTATAGACATTGCGAAACTAGGAAATTCCAACGAAAGTTGGGCCCTCAAGGCAGCGAATCTGTCTGGCGAAACTAGCAGAAGTGCTACCCAGCGAAACTGCCAGCGAAACTGGTAGCGAAACTACCAGCGAAACTGTACGCGAAACTATGAAGAAAATGACGTTTTTGCATATTAACTTTCGTGCAGCTAGAGTATTTAGGCTATAGCTTAAGTGACTTAGAATTTAAGCTACTTGGACAAGTTCAGGTGAGTTCTGGACCCCTCCTTTACCCGTTTTCAATGTTTTGGGGTGATATGCATACTAAAATACATACTTAATTGGCATGTCGATAAAGTCCTAGGCGAGCCTAGGCACCGATTGTGACAGAGAATTGACGGATAAAGAAGAGTAATAAATAACAAGAAATGATAAAGTAACGATAAAGAAATAGCCCGTGTGTATAGATGTGTGATAGATGATGATTATTTTAACCGCTAAAGCTATTACTTTTTAAGAAAGTTATTTAACAAAGTAAACCTAGAATTCACTCAGCGAAGCTGACTTTTGTATGCATATCAGTTGACAGGTGAAAGTTAGAGCCTACGGGATGGGAGCATGGAAATTGAAGCTTCTTGGCACCTAAAGACTGGCATCCCTGATAAAGAAGAACTTAAGAGGACTTTTGAATAGTTTTGATGTTTAAAGACAATGTTTATATTTTAACTTATCTACATTGTAATGAATTGAAATTACCGTATTTTCCGCTGCGATAGTTATTTATACATATATGAGTAAATAATTGCTTTAAATCTATGTTTTGCTGTGAATGACCAACTGTGAGGTCCCCTGGAAAGGAGGGCCTTACATTCTTGATTATGGTCTTAACATATATGACACACCCATTTGGTGTGATAACACGACAGTTCTGAACATTGTCAAAAATTCCATTCAAAATTCCAAAACTAAACACATTGACATCCGAATCCATTTCATCCGTGATTGTTTTGATCGTAAACTTATTCATTTAAAACAAGTACCATCAACTGAAAACATTGCTGATTTATTTACCAAGGCATATGATCATTCTCGATTTGATTTCCTTGTGCAATCATTGGGAATGATTAACTTTGGGTAAATTGATTTCTTAAATCTTCACAAAAAGATTTTTCATTTGTTTTTAATAAGGAATAAAATTGTAATTGTTTCTTTTTCTTTAAAAGATCAATCATAATTTTAGGGGGAGAAATTAGAAAATACGTTCTGAAAAATATTTTTGGTTTTAGGGGGAGTCAAGATTGGATAAATTGTTAAAAAGAAATTTTCATGATTAAATGAGAAATGATATTACACAGTTCAAAAAGAGTCCAAGTACTTTCAAAGACTTACATATAAAAAGACTTGGATTATGTTGAATGTGTCAATAGGCTTTGCTTTCAGAAATGAAAAGATCATAAATGAGTGATTATACTTGAATTAAAGTGATATGATTTAGTGGGGAACATATCAGGAGTCTGTAACAATACAAAAAATATTCTAAAACAGACTGAGAGTTATCTTCTTGTCATACTTAAGCCTGTTATTATTTGATTCAGTGATTATCATATATAAGAATGTATATATATATGAAAGAAAATACAAAAAGACATGCAAAAAGAAATAAAATATATATAAAGAAAATAATGAGCAAAAGATGACAAAAAGGCCATATAGGATATAAGATGCCAAAGAGCACAAATCAAAAGATATGTCTAAAGACATACACACTATATGGTATATATATTTTCTACTTTGAGAAAATTTTCTGATCACGAAAGGCAAAATCAAAAGATGGGGCATGTAAGTCCGGATGGCTTGTAAGTCTTAAACAACTTGAGAGGGCAGACGTAAGTCCGGATGGCTGTTTGTAAGTCCTTAAACTTGTTAATATTCCGTGTTAAGAGATATTTCTCAGGCTAGTTATGCTCAAGTAGATATATTTTAGGAATAAACAAATGGTATCACTGATCAACAATGCATGGTTTAAGTCAATTTGGGATGACTTGAAATCTCAACAGTGTCTTGAAAACTAATAAGTATTTTACAGGAGTTCTGATTGTGGGATCCACTGAATTTATATAAAATCATCCAAAACATGATAAATATCACTCCTTATGTTTTTTGAGTAAAGACTGAAGTATAAGTTTAAAATGGACAAAATATATTGACAATCAACTTAACCAGTTTCTTTTAAATAAAGTTGGACAGAGTCTTAACCTGACAAAGAACTATATGATCTTATTATGAAAATTCTTACAAGAAAATTTTGATCAGTAAACAATTCAGATCCTGATTCTTTATATATGTTCATTATTTTGTTATATTGTTTTGTTTTGTTATCATTTTGTTTTGTTTTTGTTTTGTTTTGGTTTAAGACAAATAAATCACAGATAAAATTTTGAAAAATTAAAGATTCATTAAATTAATTGGTCACTTGGTAAATAAAACATTTTGTTGAGATACATAATTGATAATAAAAGGTTTTTGAAAGACGTGAAAAATTGAAAAGTTGAAAATTTTTCAAAGTGTCAAAACTCTCTCGCGCGAAAGGTGTTGTCGCGCGAAAGGTATGTCGCGCGAAAAGTATTGTCGCGTGACATAGACAAACAAACAAACAAACAAAGAAACCCAGTATATCCCACTCAAGAGCAGGGTCTGGGAGGGGTAGGTGGTGGCAAGATGACATATAAATATCACAGTGGTGAAAATTAAATCACTTTTCGCTCACAATTCTCATCCGAAAACCCTTTTCGCACAAGTTCACTGTTTTGAATTCTGAGAGTATTTCATGTAATAGAGACACTCATTAGTTCACATTTCATTACACTTTGAGATTGACAGGTAGTTTTGATTGAAATGGTTACGAAAGAGATCAAATCATAAAAGGAACTTAACAATTTTAAACTAAAATCTAATAAAATGAACTTAAATGTTAAAATTGACAGATGGAATGAACTCTGTGGACATAGGCGATGGTTAGGAAATGCTTTGATTGTTTCAAAATCATGTTTTTGAATGATAATTTGAATGTTGTTATGCGCGAATCGCATGTGAAATAAACAGACACGAATACATGTTTTCGCGTGACTTATGTTCTCACGTGAAAAATGGTTTCGCATGAAGTTAGATTTTTCACGTGAATGTTAATTTCACATGAAAATTGAAGTTTTCACATGACAGTTTCGTTTGAAATGTTTTCGCGTGAAAGTGCTTTTCGCATGAATGTCACTTTCGCGTGGAATACATTTTCGCGTGATAACTGTCATTAAAACAAACATTTTTCTAAGTGTAAATTTTTCTTGTGTGAAAATTTTCTCTAAGTGTGAAATATTTTTTAAGTGTGAAATTTTTTTGTATATGTTCTGTCAATCTTACTTATCATGTTGTTTGTGTAATTGCAGATGACACAAATGATTTTTAATAAAAATCATAATTGTGTAGCATACCTTGATGATGTTCCAGAGGGGAAGGAACTATTCACTTCTATGATTGAGGGGTTGAAGAATTCTCGGATTGTTTATGCTATTTCCGCTGACCCTAACATCTACTCTGAGCTGATTGACTCATTCTGGAACACTACTGCGTTAGAGAAGGATGGATCAGGAAATCCTATTATTACTGCTACTGTGAAAGAGAAGAGAGTGATTGTTTCTCAGGCTATTCTCAACAGAGTATTACTACTTGATGATCTGGAGGATACACCAACTAGATTGGATGATAATGTTGTGATGGACTGTCTGACAAGAATGGGTTATGAGTACAGATATCCAAGTCTTGAGAAGAAATGGTTACCACCTTACTGGAAATACTTATTCCATGTGGTAATTCATTGTCTCAGCAACCTCAAGGCAGGAATGGATAGTCTGAGTACTGTGTTTGGATCATTGCTTGTATCTCTTGTGGATGACATTCCTTTCAGCATTTCTGGAGCTATCTTTCAGGAAATGCAGAAGAATGCTACTGCAAATCCTGGAAAGAAGTTCATCATGTATCCACTTTTCATACAGTTGGTTATTAATGATGCCTATCCAGAGCTTGCTACACTTAGATCTCCTAAGTATGTTGTTCAGACTATTAAGAAGGAGATATTTACTCATCTGACTGGAGCACGAGGGAATAAGTGCTCAGGAGAAAGCTTTGCCAAGATTGGTCGATTTGCTGAGATTGTTGACAGTGACAGAGATGTAGAAGGAGATGTTCCTACTGATGATGCACAGACTGGTACTTCTACATCTGCTGCGAGAGAGGATATTGATGAAGAGATAGAAAGATTGTTTGAAGATGATCCTCAGCAGGGTGAAAGAGTAGAAGGAGATGTTCACTCAGCTTCTAGTTCTGAGACGATGAGTGACCAGATTGGAAACGTGCCTTATGTTCTTCAGACAGATACTACTCCATCTACTCCTAATTCCTCCAGGAAACCATCTGTTGATGAAAGAGACATAGATTATGTTCCTGAGGAATCACCAAGTACATCAATGAGGCTAAAAAGGATGGCTAAGAGGAAAGATTTTCCTACAAGGAAAAGAGGAAGAAGAGGTGTAATACCTAAGCGACCTAGAACACAAGTGGAGACTTCTGAGGTTGAGCAGACTGTCACTAGAGGAGTTCTAGGATCTCCTGAAAGAGTTGTAGAAGAACAGGAGATACAAGCAGAGATTGATTCTACTGTCCCTGAAACAGTTTCTGAGCTTGTTGTTACAGAGACTGTTTCTGCTCCAGACTCTGGTTATTCAACTCCACCTAGACAAGACAACTTGGAGTTTGATGATGATACTTTTCTAAACACTCCACCTGAGTTCAGGGGAAGAGAAGAATCTTCTAGTGCTCCTCAATCTTCATCTATTACTTTGGAAGAGAGGGTGAAGAATCTTGAGAAAGAAAGTTATGAGAATGTCAAGATTATTGCTGAGTTGAGGAAGGAGAATGAGGAGAAAACTAAGATGATTACTATGATTCACTTGGATTCAAAGCATAAAGGATTCAAGGATTATATCTCTTGAGCTTCAGATGAAGAACGCCATTGATTATTCTGCTGGTTTGGAGAGACAGTTACAAGAGCTGAGAGAGTTTATCTCTCAAACATATTTCCATCAACCTCAGATTGTACGTTCTACAACTGTGGTTGGTGAGACGAGCAGGCGTTCTCCAAGTCCATCTCCTGCAGTTGATGTACAAGAAGTTGAGAGAGTCACAGAAACTCACACTACAGATGCACAACCAAGTGTTAGTGTTACTGAAGGTGACCAAACTACACCTGAAGTACCTATCACTGAAGTTGTTACTCCTACAGCTTTTGTTGAGCCTCAGCATATGATGCCTATTCCAGCTGCAAATAAAGAAGAAGATGATGATTTGGTCGATTATGGTGATTCAGATGATGAATTAGATGATGAAGATAATGATGATGACAATGATGGTGGAGATGATGGTGATAATCATGATGATAATAATGAGAATGATGATGATGATGGAGGTGATGTTGGTGGTTTATCTTCTAATTCAACTGGTGACACTAGCACTGACAATGTCCCAGGACCAAGTGCTAGTGATCCAGAAGGATATGAACCTTTAGATCCTGCTATTAAAGACTTGTATGAGAAAGAGTTATATTCATTTCAACAATCTACATCTACTGAAGCTACAGAAGATGAATTTGGCTTATTTGATGATGTGGATGAGCCAAATGAGTATACAGATATCTTTGAAAAAAACTTACAAGACTTATTTAAATACATTAATCTGGAAGAAGGAGAGATCCCAACAGAGTCTTTAAGTAAACCAACTCCAACTGCTACAATACAAAAGGATGCTACAGGTCAAATTGCTTTATACACTAAAGGTGGACTATATTTCAGAGCACCACCACCTCCTATAGAAACTCACTTTTTGTTCGTATCAAAGCCAAAAGACAAGTATGGTGAGATCTCTCATGTGGTTAGCTGGGCATATGATGGAGAGAAGAAGATGTATGTGATCAAAAGAAAGAATGGAAAAACTGATTACTTAAAGAGTACTCAAGATTTTCATACATTATGAGCTGCTGATTTATATGCTATGGGTAAAGTTCTATTTTTCAATGAGAGCAATCATGGAGAAGCTGAACTGATGAGATCTAAAATTAGAAGGGAGATGAAAACTAATTTCAAAGATTTCAGGACTGTCAAATCAAAAGTGATTGATGACTCTTCCAAAATAGATGAAAACACCAAAGCTCCAATGAAGATAAGAGTTTATCAACATCCTAAGTTCATAAAGAAAGTTCCAGTTCATGCTCCCGTACCTCTAAATTCATTAAAGCAATTTATTTCTTGGAGTTGTGAAAAGGATTCAGGTCAAGCTGTGATCAAATGTGTGGTCAGATCATACAGAATCATTGATCTAGCTGACTTAATGAAGTTTGGCAAAGACGACTTGAATAAGCTGCTACATTGCCCTATCTCAGCTGACGAGTCTGTTTATTTTTTATCTTGCCAGTACGTATGGATGACAGATCGAATCCTGAGGAATAAGTGGTATGCATATTCCGGATCTTACAAGAAATCTAATGTAGATTTTGACTAAGAGTGTTTCACCGAGCCTAGGGGGAGATTGTAGAAGACTATATAAGGCTCGGCAAAACAACTAACGCTGAATAAAGATGGTGTTGATCAAGATATGTCATGCGAATTGAAGATGTTAAGCGAAACAAAGAAGTCACGCGAGTCAGAGAAGTCGCGGGAAAGGATCATCCGCGCGAAAAGTCTTGTCACGCGAGAATCTTATGTTTAGTATAAATATTTGTTTTTCGTTTTTGTATAGTTAGCAGTTCTAGGCAGTTGTTCTGAATTTCTTTTTCGCTTGTAATCACTCGGTGCAGTTTGCACTAGATTGTAATCATCAGATTATTAATTGAATCATTTTGATCTCTTGTTATTCTTCTTCCAATCTCAATTACATTCCGCATTCTTGAGATGAGATCTTGGTTTATTGTTCTTGGGAAATTACTGAGTTTTACAAAAAATATTTTCATTTTCTTTCCTATCGATGGGTTTATCATTGTCATAAGGAAATAGGTTTTCAATGAATTGAACATCTCTTGACAATATTTTTGTTGTGTACCATGTCATAAAGTTTGTACCCCTTCATTCCTGGTGGGTAACCCAAAAACACCCCGGGCTTCCCCCTCAACTCAAATTCATCCCCTTTTGCATTGGTGTTTTGGTAATAATCCAAGAATCCAAAAACTCTCATGTGCTCATATTCGGGTTTTCATCCAAAAACAATCAAACGGTGTTTTATTGCCGATGGTTTTTGAGGGAAGGTGATTGATTATGTAAGTGGTTGTAATGACACACTCTCCCCAAAACCTTTTTGGTAGACTTGCCTCAAATCTAAGGGCTTGTGCAGTTTTGAGAAAGTACCTATACTTGCGTTCGACAACACCATTTTGTTGAGGTGTGTGTGGGCAAGTGGTTTCAAGAAGAACGACTTCTTCATTGAAAAAGTCTTGCATTCGATTTGAGACAAATTCCCCTCGTTATCACAATGTACTCTTTTAATCAATTCACCAAATTGTGTCCTTACCATTTTGAAAAAAATAAATTAAATGGTCCAAAGCTTCATACTTAGGAGAAAAACCCAGACAACACGACTATAATCATCCACGATAGTTAAAAAATAACTTGCCCCCAATAGTGAAGCTGGTGTTTTATACCTTCCCCATATGTCACAATGTAACAACTCGAAACATTCTTGGGTTTTTATGGAACTAATAGGGAAAGGTACACGTGTGTGTTTGGCCTTTGCACACGAGTCATGATCCATTATTTTAAAGGAAACATTCCTAACAAAATTAAAGTGAGAAAGCTTGTTACTAGAAGTATGACCAAATCTTTTGTACCATACATCCACCTTAACATCATAACCTTTTTTTATTCTCCACAATCTCGATCTGATATAGCCCCTTCTTGCATTTACCCACTCCAATCAATTCCCTCATCCGTAAGTCGTGACAAAATTCTAGAAAAAAGTTACCGAACATTAAAGATCCCTTGATAAATGGCTAACGAACAAGAGATTGCATTTGAATCTTGGGACGTATAAAACTCTTTTTATAGGAATTCCATTTGGCAGTTGACAATTCCCACTACCCTCTACGGGTATCTCATCTCCGTTTGGTATTGTCACCGGGTATTCATGTTTAGAAACTAGTTTACTTTCTAGCTATTCGACTTGATGTGATATGTGTTCTATACAACCCAAATCAATAATCCATTCATTATCTTGGTTTACCTTACTTGCCATGTTGGCTGCTAGTTGCGGTTCATCCCTCCGAGACGATTTAGAAGTGCATGGTATTGTTCCATATTCAAACCTGGAATGGGACTTGCACTTGGTTCAGATTCAACATGGGCAGCCTTAGGCGTAGCTTTGCTTACCTTCCTAGGCCACCAATTAATCCGGGTACCTGATCCTTTTAAATTAAGCATCCCTTCTGAGTGTGCTCATCTCTTCCACAGATATCACAGTGTTTATGTTTGTCACTTTGGTTTGCTATCATAATTTTGTGGTTCGGTTTGCTATTTAGAGAGCCGGAAAAATGGTCTCGTTTTTTAGCGGCGTTGGTTTCAAAGGCAACAACCTTTGTTTCAATCTTGGTTGATGGATAGTAGAAAAGATTTTAGGGTTTGTTGAGCAGTATGGAAGCCTGCTATGATACCATCTCAAAGTTGGTGTTTTCTCAATTTATTCTTATATATTCATACTCAAGCTTACAACCAATATACAATCAAAAACAAATAATAAACTAACTCCACAAAATTAGTCATCTAAATTAGGAAGAAAAAAAATAAATTAATACATACAATTTATAAGAAGACTGTGAATATGGAAGCCGAAATCAACCCATTAATTTAGAAGAGAGCATGATGGTCGGCCACAAATTAAGGGAGTAAATCTGGAGGACAGAGCTCATCAGAGACGTACACCGGCCTACATCTTCAAAAAGTATCAAAAGAGCATGGTGGTTGGCGACGTTCAGGTTCCGTTTAGCGAATGTGAAGAATGGAGGTAGCAGGAGATACATGTGTAGTGGTAGCCATTGATGATGGTTAACGATGGAGGCGAGGACTGGCCAGTACCCGATATTCATTCCATTCGTAAGGAGGAAACCTGTATTATTATTTATAAGTTTGGAAGGGTTGGTTGTACATTTTCATGTGCTTGAACTATCTGTACATTATTATATTGTTGAACAACTTAGCATGTGAAAAATACAGTCGTACGAGATGCATTAAGAAAAATACAGTTACCTAGAGTAAAAAAGTCTCGCGAAAGAAACCTGTCATTTAATATAATTATAATATAATAACTAGTTAATACGGGAATAAAAGAGTGTACAAAATGATTACCTTGTACCAATGTATATTAAATAGAATTCAAAATTGATTTTTAGGGGTGTCATTCATGTTTTTTTATCAGGTTTCGGGTTCCTCGGGTCGGGTTTCTCGGGTCGGGTTTCTCGGGTCGGGTTCCTCGGATTTTTAGATGTAGAAAAGCAACCCAAAGACCAGACCAAATAAACTATATTTAATCGGTATTCAAGTCCCCGTATTCGGGTTTATTCGGGTCAGGTTAATCGATGATCTGGTTGTTCCACTTGAAATTTTAAAATCAAAGGCAACATAGTTTAAAGTGTTTTGGTTTTAGTAATCGGATTTGACGTCTCTTCACTAGTAGGTTTGGTAGTCCATAGTTAAAAAAAAAACCAAACTCAACCTATAAGTCCACATGTTACTCGTACATATGCTTAATATAAACAAACATTATAACTATTATTGCTCGAAAAAAAAGTATAGCAATAACACATTACTAAGCCTATAAACACATGTTATTTTTATATTATTATTCTCGGGCGTACAAGGAGTAACAAACATATATTTTAAACAAATACATGAGAATGCTCAAGTATGAAATTATACCTTGTTTGTAATCAATTAAAATGGTTTAATATGGAAGATAGATAGATGGAATGATCGAGATTAACACTTGTGCCATCGATTGAAAATAGAGTGGAGAAATAGTTGATCAAGTTCGTAAAAAATCAAAAATAGATGGTATCGATTGATATCCTAAAATCTATACTAATAATAATTTACACTTTTTGACACATGTCATTCCCACATGCATTCTCCCATTTATTTTCCGCCTAAACTATTTATTCCACTTTAAAAAATAAACTAATTTCCAAATCTTTCTTTTTCACTCTCTATATTATAAATCTAAGTTATTCTTGAATCAATAATATTAAAAAGGCAATTTTTATAAAAAAAAACCTAAATATTTCGATTAAAATATACTTTTTTAAAAATAAAATTTTCTAAAGCTATGTTTTTATAAACAACCAAATTTTTTAAATAAAGAAATTATTTTAAATTATTCTTTTTATAAAATAAAAGTTTTATATAAAAAAATTATATAACAAACCCGGAGTTTTTAAACAACGAAATATTGAAAAGATTTGAACTTTTATCAAAGCAATAATTTTTTAAAATAAAAGTTTATAAATAATAGAGATGTTTTATCAATAATCAAAATACTTACTTATACGTAACTTTAGTTATATATTATATCAAAATAACGTTTTACAGTTTCTAACTCTTCATTAATAAATATTTAGTATTTTTCTTATTCAACCCGTTTAATACACAAGGTTATACCCTAGTATGAAATATGGATTATCAATTATGACGATATAATATTCGGGTTATTAAGGTCAACCTGAATTGCTAAAACACAATCAAGAACCGACTTAAATAAAAATTTCAGGTTTGGATTTGATTTAGTTATACCTTAATCGGATTCGGGTAAATTTAATCGGGTTATGTATTCTGGTTCTATTAAAAACGACACCCCTCCAATTTCATCATAAAATTGAGAACAAAGGGTAACCGTAGATTCATGTTCACGAGGTTATTTTGATTCTTCCATAAATCTCGCTTTTGTCAGAGTAAAACGAAAGCGAAATGTTTGTCGTCTTCATGTGGTGTTCAGACAGGTACGTTGCTTCCTCATTATACTACTATTTCATCTCTCTCTATTGAAACCCACAAATCTTTCTAAACAATGCTCAAAACCATCATCCCAATTCGTTTCATTGATATCTCCTTCACTGCATTCTCAACACAAGTCAGAATTCAAGCAATAAAACATCATTTCAATGGGGGTCAACTCCACTGAAGAGGTTTTTTGAGCTTCTTATGCCCTGCATTTTGCATAGTCGTTGATTATATCGTAATTTGGTTGTAAATTAAGTTAATTTCCGTCTGATTCTTGTGCTTTTTGCTTTGTATGTTAGTGGGCTCACTTTGGTTTCCTTTTTAATGGAACCCCTCTTCGATTTCATTTTCATAATTTCTGTTTATTAGTTTAATCCAGAGTTTTCAGTCAAACCTATCGGAAATGTGAGATTTTGGGGAAGTTCAGAGTACGGATCTGTTAAACTTTGCTTTTGATTTGCTGACACTTATCTCAGTTTTCAATTTGTAATGCGATCAATCTTAATTGTGATGATATGAGGGTTGGTGGATGAATGTGATTCCTAGGGTTCTGAACTGGAAGTAACTTCAAAGTTTTCGTCCAAAAGGATTTTGGGAACTAGAGGCGTGAACATAACACGAAATATGTGGGTTTGAGTTTTGTATAAACGGGTTCGGGTCCGTTTTTGGGTGAACCCATTTGGCGAAACAGGTCTTGTTCATGTCAGCCGACAGACCAGTATAATCCTTTTATTTTATTTTTAAAATTTTTAATGTGTTTTGCAGTGTTTTATGATCTTGTTGACAATTAACATTAGGTTGTAATCTTGTAATAATTGAGATTGTGACAGGAGATGTTTGCTGCATCCACACTGGTGTAAAGCTGGATCCATAAGGTGTTACAACATGAAGTAAAATGGTTTTTTGGTCTGGTCATCTGAAACATTTTTTTTGTTCAGAATTTTTAAATTATAAGGGGGGTCAAACGTGATTATAAGAATATATATTTTAGTTAAAAATATGGATACTTTGGTGATTTAGGAATTTTAATGCATTGATAATTAAACTTTGGGTGACCGAATCATTGATAAACTGTTTTTTTTACTCACTTGATCTGTTAAAGATAAAATATCACATGAATTGACCACGTATATGTATATTGGTCGAATTCACCGCAATTACATTATATCATCTAAAAATTTCTAAAGTCCATTGGAAAAATGGAGGTGATGCTGAATTCTGTAAGTGTGTGAGTTTTGACAAGTGTTTGTTAGGAGGATTATAATTGCTTTTTTTTCTTTTTGGTTTGCATTTTGACAAGAATGATGGTTTTGCAATGGTTCAAGATTTTGCTTTTATTGAATCAGATTAATGTTTCATTGAAACACTTGTTGCTCCATTTATGTGTTTGTTCTTTTATTGATTAAGTTACATTGCTTTCTTCTGATTGTAGTTGTCTGTTCACTTCAGTTAATATGAACAAAAATGTATATCGACAGTTACTTGGCCTTCCAAGTATATATATGAAATTTATTCAAATGTTCTTTATTAGCCTTAACAGTACATTTAGTTATCATGAATTTCCATTCTCGTGTTTCAAGATCATTTAAGGATTTCTGTACTGTCTTATTGGCTATCATATTTGTTCACTGACTCAATTGTATGCTACTTTTGGTGTTACAGCTTTAAAGAGGATAAATCTTTTTGGGGTTTTCTGTTTTTTTATCTATTATTTGACTCTTCTATTTATCATGAGATAAAGTTGCCGAATATAGGTAGAAAAATCAGTTTCGAAACAGAAATCCAAACACCTCTGTTGTCCCAACATGGAGACCGTTCATGTGCTCTAAATGAGTTAGGCATGTATAGACGTTCAAAGAAGGCTGATATTATTTTAATTTGAGGTCTGAGGAGATGGTTATGTTGTATGTATGTAGGAATGTGATGCTTACAGTGTTGTAGTATTGTCTGATGAATGTGAACCGCCAATGGCTCTCTCAAGTCCTTCAGTAGCTGAAGTTTGTATTCCACTTAAAAGCCAGCTGTCATTGGATGCGTGGTTGAGCAATCAAAGTTACATCAACATGATGATGGAAAATGCAGCGTATTCAACATGCAGTATAGATGTTGATGATGTTGGAAATGATGGAAAGTCAGAGACTCAACGTGACGAGCAAGTATTGACGGTGAGTTAATGAAGTTCTGCTATATGTGTTTACTGATATCAGAATGATACTATTCCTAGTGCTGGAAAAACATGTGGGTCGTTGGAACTGCTTTGGGTAAACGGGTGATAACTTATTAGTGTATGTTTAAAAAGTTTATATCTCGTGATATTAATCAATATTTTGAATAAAGTGATTTAGGATGTTATAAGCATTATAAAATACACATTGGGGGACTTATGTTCGACCCATTTGACCTCTTTTATGCTGCTTTTAATCTGGATAGAGATCCTTTATTGTTTAAAATTGTCTGGTTTAGATGTTTGATTAGTAAATTTGTGGGTCTACATGAAATGTTAATATTATTCAAACAGTAATCTTTAGCAGGATTTACTAGAAATGTGTGTAAACAGGGTTAAACAACAAGTTTGACATAGAAATTCGTTCTAAGCAATGTTATAATTGTAATCTCATCTTCTTTCTAATTTACCCACTGTTATTTTGCAGAAATCACTGCAGAAACAGATCAGCTTCGACATGGGAGGCAAGTACATGCAGCTGTTGATGAGCCACAGCCTGATGCTATCCAAGTTTTCCACTCGAGGTACTTAGCCATCTTCTACATCATACCCTATTGGATAGATAAATTTCTTGTTAGCGATTACCATTTCAACCTGTTTATGTGAAAATGGTTAATTTGGGGAAAATTTATTCAAACAGGTAAAATTTAAGAAAAATAAAAGGCAAATAAGGGAGCAAGTCAAAAGTGTCAGTCCCAAGTATTTCAAAGCTTTTACAACCTCCTAAATTCTTCTATATAAAATAGTCCGGATCATTATTTCAATCATTATATGATAATTATAAATACCACTAGCAGCGACCTTAACTGGCAGATACGTTTTGGTTGACTTTTCATTTCTTGTATACTTAAAGCCTCAAAATGTAAAATCTGGGTGATGAAGTGTTTGCTTTCATTTGACAGATAGAATTGCAACAGAGAAAATTCCTCATGCTCCCAAATCAAGGAAGTATAAGCGTGCTGCCTCTTTTAATTCAAGAAAGTTGTTCTCCTGTTCTCAGTCTTGTAAGTCCACAGCTTCTGATAGAACCCAAAAAGTCAGCTTGATTAAATTGAAGTAAAACAGTACAGATAGGCGCTGTTCGAGTAGGGTAATCTCCAATACATGGTTTAGAACTCTTACTTTTTATAAACATTAACTAAGACAGAAACAAATGAAACCTATAGCACCCTATTTCTACTGCCATCCTACTGCGTAACTGCTCCTATTTCTCAGCCACTAACCCCATGATGCAGCTGACCCCTTTGACCAAGTACACAGACCCACTAACCCATCTGATTAGGATCCGGGTTCGTATCAGCTTCTCATGATTTTTGAAATTTAAATATAATTCAAAATGACATTAAAATAATTTCCAGTCAATCGACCGGCCTGACTTGTTTGGCTGGTTAATGTCATCAATCATTTTATGCGATTTAGATTTACACATGACCAAAGGGATATTAGATTAAAATCTAACAATAGTTAGGAGGTGCGGCGTGCATGATCTTATGAGCTACTATGTTTATGGACCTGACATATGACATGGGTCAATGGGCAACGCCCCTTGCGGCTGTCCTGACAAATGAATCCCTAAATTCCTACCAAAATGAATAGGTGTCTATCACCTAATTTTCCACCAAAATGAAAGGATTTCATATTATAACCACCATTCCTAGCGCTTTAATATACATTTTGACAACAAATTTACTGTTTGAAAACTCACACAAAAAGACATAAGATTCCTCTGTTTTTCTTACTCCATGTTTTTTGTCAAACTAGTGTTTTTCTTGGATTATCCCATGGTAGATTTCTTGTAATGGCATTAAAGGTAGAAATACTACTTTTGGGCACTTTCAAAACACGATTGAATATTTGATCCAAGTCAATCATGGATTATCATCACCCTTAATCAAAATCTCTAACAACCGATCAACACATTCATGGAGATTCATAAGGCAGATAAAGATTTGTAGGATTTATCTAAGTAAACCTCCATCTAGAGATGGCTAATTTTATCAATGTACTTATGGATGAGTTGATAATTTTTATTCAAATAAGCCAAATAAAAAATTTAGATTAAAGGGATAGGTCAAGCACTCTAAAAAGTTGTAGAATGTTTGCATCTCTTGAATCATTCTATTCAAAGATGTAGACTTATTGTTGCAACAATATTTCTTTTTCTATTAATGTTAACCAACTAAATATTTATAACCTATACAACATTGAGTGTTTGCTCATTCCCTGATGAATACAACCCAAACCCGATTTGACCCCATTACCCAGCCCAGTGCACCCAGTAATAGCATAAACGCAACCACTAAATTATGCATCAGTGCTGGCAAGTAGATGTGTCCACTTGGTACACGTACTAAAATGTGCTTTTTATCCCCTTTGTTTTTATTTGTTATACAGGTCGAGTACGGGAACATTGATCCTTATATATCTAACACTGAGAGTTAGACAAATGGGAGTCGCTTCAGTTGGTTCAGACTGAACTTACATTCACTTTGTAAGTCCACCTTTTCCCCTTGACAGCGATTGCTTTTGAAAATTAAAGAAATTGTTGCGTATGAAGACTTTTAATGGGACCGAAGACGCTTAGTGCACCATGTTGATTGTTTTGACAGATGAATTCTTTTAGTTTTTAGGATTGGCATTTTGTTTAGTTGTCTAGTGCCTATTTCTCTCTTGATATGTACATAACATAAGCAAACATGTGGAACTTTAGTAGATGATGATCATCTTTCTTTGCTGTTCTGATTTGTGATGATGCTAAGATGAGGGTATTGGCCTGGGCCCGGGCCCATTCCATCCATAGTTGTCAATAGCGAATAGCGGTAAATAGCGACAAGGCACCTATATGCTACGTAGCGAATAGCGGTAAATAGCGACCGCTATTTCGTGTTTAACGATTAAGTAAGGATAAAATGTAAGAATGTTATACATTCAATAAATAAGCATGTTTAGCAATAAGGTAGTAGAAAAACTAAGCAAACACCCCCAAATAACTAAAACACTCTATTACTAATCATCTAAATCTCATATTTACCAAAAAAAAATAAAAAAAAATTAAAAAAATAAAAAAATAAAAAAAAATCAGAAAATCCGCTATGCAGGCGCTATCTGCAAATAGCGACTACTTCACGCTTCGCTACATAGCGCGCTATAGCGGGCGCTATAGCCGCTATTGACAACAGGGATTCCATCTATATATTAAAATTTCAATTTGCAGGCTGATCGGCCCTTTTTGTTGATACACTACAAAGTACAACCTAGGTTGACTTCAAAGCATTTAGAAAGACCAGGAAACTGCATATGATAGGGGGTAACTTTTGGCACAATCTTGGTCTTGAGGTGATGATTTTTGGTGTATTATGACAGTTTCAACTGTTTTGACAAAACATAGCTAGGTAGCTGCACAATAGCCAACTTGATGTAATCTATCTGCTCAAATCAACACACCAACTTCAGTCAATCACTTTTGAAGTTTTAATATCATCTAACAGACCTTTTGATCGACGAGTCCTTGACTTCTAGTGTCTTTCAACGGGCAAATACAAGTTCATGACTTGTTGGAATTAAATCTCTTTATTTAGCTTGGACCTACATGCAGAAAAAAACAGAATTACTTGGACAGGTTTAAGAGTCAACTTTTAGCGTAATTTTACAATTTGGGCAAAGGCAGGGATAGGCAAATGAAAAAAGAGAAGGAACATTTGTAGCATACCAAGAATAGAAGTAGGGTATGGTACATTACTACACTAAGGTTGAGTTCCAAGTGTTTCACCTAGACAAGAGTAAACTCCCTATTCCTAGAGTCCATTGACCAATCCATGTAGAGATTATGATCAATTCATGCAGACACAAACATCTTTTTATACTTCTCTATCCAAGTTTGATTTAAATAATAAAGAACTCTTGAAAATGTAGATCAAAATTATTAAGAATACCTCATATAGACAAAAACAACGAATACGAGAGATAAAGGAAAGTACTTGGATATCTCGTTATCAAGATTGAATGAATTCACATGTAATTGTACGTGCATGCATCCCGCATTGGAGTCTTGATTAAGATCTTCCACGTACAACCAAACAACTAATGTTTTTATGCAACTGTTAGAAATGTTATTAGATTACTATGACATGTGGTTGTGTACACTTGTCTAGCATCTCCTTTAACTTAGTTAACTTCCAATTAATATTGTCCTTGTTGTCCTTGTGTATAAAAGAAAACTATAGAAGTTTTGTAGGTTGAAGTTACACCAACAATATAAAGGAATGACATGTTATGAATGTGTTTCTTGTACGACTTATCTATAATCAACAAACGTAGGAATACATGTTGTGCCTCCATCGAGGGTGAGTGAATGAGGAATAACTCCTCAAACTTATTAGCCAAATCATTTTCATGATGGTCATAAATATAACCACTAGAATGCGAAAGTGAGCAAACATGTTGCATCGAAGGTGTCCCTACCTGGTTGATTTTGTGTATATTTTGGCATGCATTGTATACAATCTAAGCGTAAATACATGTGCTCGTTCTACTTTCTTCATGTTGACATAATTTACGTCGTTTCATTTTCTGCCTTATAAGCTCTCTCATCAAATGGGTTTCATTTTGAAGTATTCTCCTCGCATATGGATGTCCATCCATATGTTGAGCAATTGGTTGATTATGTAAATTAAATGTCACCCAGGATAATTAGTTTTTCTATACATAAATATCTATGTTTATATTTCGTTATATTCACCATCACTATCACATTTAAGAAAAACTTGGTCATGTGACCATTTTATAGTTTTCTTCAATCCTTAAGTGATATAACGTAATAAAATTGGTGTTGTGTGTTTTGCACCCACTTTATCAACTCCCTTCTAGATGTGAACATCTAATCAATGAAAAATGTTAATATCTTGTTGGAAGAATCAACAGCTAAGGTTAGATATTTTTATCAAAACTCAAAATTATTAAGTAGCTTTTACTTAAAACTTAAAACTGATAATATGTCTGTGATGGAAAAAATGAGATGTTGAAAAAATCAAAAAATTTGATGAAAACACATATAGTTTATATAATAGAGTTTAGTGCTATCTTGTGTCATATCAAATAGTTAATAAGTAGTTGAACAATCATAATAAGGAAAATCTTATTTGCACATATTTTTAGATAGATATACAAGCCATCGGAGGAGTGCGTGCCATATGATCTTGTCAATCATAAAGCCCGTATTATATCACAAACGTGATTGATAGAAATGAACAATAGACACTTACTATAATTAGACATCATACGACCTCTATGATGTGACATGATAATAATCTAGATCTTTTTTGAATGAAAAATGTGTGACTAATCGGGTCAAACTATTTGTTTCCTAGCGGAGACCGTATCCCCAACTCTCAGAGGAAACTTAATGCTGAAAAAAACCCGCTAACTCAACTCTAAGTGAGCATTTGGTTCGCGGAATTTGTTGGGATTGAAAGTTGAAGGAATTGTATTTGGAATTCAATATTTTTCAACGGATTTGAAATTCAAAGGAATTGGAATCTATAAAGAGAAGGGTATTTAAATTTCAAATGCATTTCTAGTGACAAAACACTTATAAAGGAATTGGAAATTATCACCAATTGCAAACCGCCACCACCTCAATGACCACTGATTATCTTCGCTACATACCACCGACCGTCGTCGTCATCATGACAATCGACCGCAACCACCAATCGCGCCCGTTTCTGAAAACCGATCGTGCCCACTGTCCCTTCCAACCGATAATGCCCTTCGTTGAGACACAATTTGACAACAACAGTCGGCGACAATCGACGGTTAGGGGTGGCGACGGTCGGTGGTCGGGGCATAACACGGGCGGTGGTGGCTGCGGTCGAGGCCGGTGGTTGTCGGGGTCGTCGGGGGCGGCGGGGGGCGGCGGTGGGCGGGGTGGTAAGCGGCGGTCGGGGGCATCGGCGGTCGGGGTCCGCGGGGGGCGGCGGTTGTCGGGGTCGTCGGTAGTGTCAGTTGGTGGTGGGCGAGGTGGTAGGCGACGGTTGGTGGTGGAGGCGGATGCCGGTGAGATTTGAAATCCTTTAATATTTGGAAGGATTTTGAAATCATTCATTTGATGAATTTTAAGGGAAATAATTTCAATTTCAATTTCTTTCTCAACCAAACAGATTAAAAATGAAATTCAAATTTCAATTTCAATAAATTTCTGCCAATCAACACAATGACTAGTGGAATTCAGCTTCCAATTCTATTGAATTTCTGCATACCAAACACAATTTAGGTAGTTTGCTCATATTGAAACTTAAACTCATGACCTCCTGACCTCCTCTTTACATGTCATCTGGAACTTAACTTAACCAGTTGCGGTAAGAATCATTGATAATAATCTAAATAAATAGGTGGTATTTAATTAGTAGCCCCTACTTTAATAGTTGCTTAAGTTTATCTTAGAACAAACAATCAAACTTAATCAAATCAAATCAAATGCGTATTACATGAAATGATGTAAAGAATAATCAAACATCATGTATAGTCTGGTCAAGTTGGCGGTTTGTTCTCCGAGTGATATAAATGCAACCCGATTGAAAATCCAAACCCATTTCATTTCATTTCATTTCATTTTACTTGTTCTTAACTTTCTCTCTCCTCCGTCATTCTCTCTGTTCTCTCTCTCTCTCTCTCTCTCTCTAACATTTCACAGATTCAGATCTGATCACCGAAACACGTCTGAAACAACAACTCCATAAGATAATGGCGGTGGTCTCACCTCTTGCCAAATACAAGCTCGTCTTTTTGGGCGATCAATCCGTCGGCAAAACCAGCATCATCACCAGATTCATGTATGACAAATTCGATACTACCTATCAGGTAATTTTTTTATTACGTTTAATTTTCCATCGTTTTTCTGTCGATTTGTTCATCAATTGTGTGCGATTGAATACGGATCGTTGGATCGGGCTGTGTAATGTGATGTGCGTGATTTAGGTTTTGATCGGTGTTAGATTAGCGAGATTGTGTGGATTTTCTTTAGTTTTTGTGTTGATTCGACAATTCGTTTGTTGTTTAGTAGTTATTTTGGTGAATTGAAGAGGTGTGGGGGAAGAGACGTGTTTATCACATGGCTGTGTTTACATGGTCTTATGGTTAATGGATCGGATAGGTTGAGGACATGAGCTGATCTGTTTTTGGGAGTACGATAAGAAGTGGTTGATGTGTGGGATTGATTCTGCTTGTAGTGAGCTGAATGGATATGCAATATTTGTAATAGTCTTCTAGGTTGAGGATTTTGCACTCTGTTTCATGAAATTGATCAGCTTTTATTTTAGGATGCACGTGTTGATTGGCTAGTTTCTGTTTGTTAGGGGATGTTTTTCAGGGTTGGCTCATGTCTTGGTTACGGGATTGTGGTGATATTGATTTTGATCCAGCTAATGAATCTTAAAATATATATTAAATGTTAGCACAAACATGTTTCTGATTTTCTCATTAGTTTTTTGATGATAGGTAAGCATTTAACTAATAGTGTCTGAACTATGTTGATGTGTTCGCAGTTGCTCGTTACAAATGCTCATGCATGGGGCAATGTATTATTCCTGAAAATAGAAGAATTTGAGAACATTCATATGTTAGTACATATGTATAGTACTCGCCTATAAATCATGTAGCTTTGGTGGGGATGTTTGGAGGATTGTCTGAAACTGATTATGTTTTTTGAATCATGAGAAGTATATGATCAACTGTAATAAACAGGTTATAGATGGCAGTTTGGGTGTGCTTTCCTATTGGAAGTTAATTTTTATCCACTTAGTAATACATACAATGATCAAAGTGGAGATCATTGGGTGTGCAGTTGCTTGACAGACAACTTATTAGAATAGATTGATAACAATACTAACTGATTCCATGTTTGAGATGATTTGTTCAAATATGGTCTGCTGCTAAACATACTTTCAGCCACGACTGTAGAATTATGTTACATTTGATAACTACATACTGAAGGCAGACAGAAAAAAACATCTAAAAGCCACCTCTTCAGTGTTCCTTTAGATGTGCATATGCACATACATAATAGCCAATGGTTTGATCTATTATGCACGTCTAATATGCAAGAACAATATGTTTGAACTGTCAGTTCCTTTGATAGAATCTTAGATGTATTTTTTCTTTGCAAAAATTCCAATTGCAGGTGTTCTCTCTTCTTGAGCCAAGTCTTTTCTTAGTTTAGTTTAATTGGCAAGTGAAATGATATACAAATTTACAACTGCATAGACAGAGAGACTATTTCATGATACATTATAGAATATGCACATTGAGGGGTACAATGTTCTGAAGTGCATACCTTTGAGTATTTTTTTAGACTGCACATTGAATTAGCCTTTTATCATTTTTATTTTGGACTTGCCCATTCTTGTGCTCTTTCTGTCCCTTTGGTTTATAATCTGCCCACTTTCAGAGGGGTGTTAAATAAACTAAAAGCTCTGATTTTTTTGATTGGATATTACTGCAGGCTACTATCGGCATCGATTTCTTGTCGAAAACAATGTACCTTGAAGATAGAACAGTTCGACTACAGCTTTGGTAGGTTTTAATTAGTACTTGTTGCTTGTTTCTTTAATTGCCCTGATAATTATGTTGAAGTTCTGGTTAATACTTTGCTTATGTTAATAAATACATGTTGCATCCTGAATGTTTCAAGCTTTTTAATGATGTTTTTAAATGGTTTACTTCATGTCTTTTCATTATACATTTGACATTCCTTACATTTTGTCTGGTAACATTCCAGGGATACTGCTGGGCAAGAAAGATTTAGGAGTCTCATTCCAAGTTATATAAGAGATTCATCAGTTGCAGTCATTGTCTATGATGTCGCTAGTGAGTAGAACCTCACTTAAGAAGTTATAAATTATCTCATCCACATTTCTTTTTCTCTAAAATAATTTTTTTCTTCTTAGTGCCAAACATGTGTTGCTTTTTTCACTTGAGATATTTGAAGAAATAAAAAACACAGGTTTTTTGTTAATCATGGTGCATCTTGGAAATACAAAAACTCTAGCCTGCTACATTTTCCTGTATGAGCAACCTGAACAGGCTCTAGTAGAAGCAGGCAGTTCTAACCTGCTTGTATGAAAAGACGTTAATTCTGGTTGCAATTACTTTGATAACTGGCAAAAAGTAAAAAATTTGTTAGAATGGAACTGGTTGAAGTGTTGAACAGTCCAAAAGTGGCCTATCTTGTAATCACAAGGTCTTCTATCAACATATGTACAAGAAATAATCTTATTAATTTGATATATAGTTTTGCTGTTACTTTTTACATTATTGTTTTCAAAATAAAATGAAGGAAGAACATCTTGTTGGCGTCTGACTTGCTCTCGTTTTGACCTGCACTTTAAAGTCACATTTTTTCCACTTTTATGTTCCGACTGTTTGACCTGTTACCCAAACCATGCATTTTGCCACCTCCAGGATCTAGGATATATTTTTTATACATGCATCTGAATCTTTGTTATTATCCAGTAAGCATACATTCACATAGAACTATAATACCCATATCCTTGCGTGAAACAAGAAATTGCTGATATAAAATGTTTCAGACACTTATTTGTTCTGTATTAACCTGTTTTCTATATGTTATGTTGCAGATCGACAGTCATTTTTGAACACTGCGAAGTGGATAGAAGAAGTACGCACTGAACGCGGCACTGATGTTATCATAGTTCTTGTTGGAAACAAAACCGATCTTGTTGACAAAGGTTTGAGTTTAAGAATTTGAACACATTTTATACTTAAAAAGCCGCAAGTTTTTGTGAAAGTAGTCACAAGCCAACTTTTCATCTGCCGGTCTTGTTTGGTAGAGCTGGCAAGATGGGTGGGTTGGGTAATAGGTCAAAAAGGTTTTACTTGATATGGTTCATTATTTTTACCACTGAGGCACTGATCAAAACTAGATGGGTCAGGTTGGAATGCGCTGCAATCACTCATTTCTGTCTCACTTTGTTGTTTCTTAACAAGTAGTTGATGAATTTAAAACAAAAGGAACATTTTTATAACAATAATAGTAGTAATAGCCCATATCATTGAATAAAACGACGCACAAGCTAATGTATATTATATATTTACTTTAGGCCATTTTCAACATGTTTACCATGTCATTTAATTTGAAGCATTCCTTTTTAGCTAAATTCGTTTAACTTACCATTATAACCTGTTTGAGATAAGAATTACCCAAAATCAACCCATTTATAAGTAAAAGTAAAGTGCCACTTCTATTATCTTCTACTTCACCAATCTGTGTTATCATTAGAACCAACCATATTTAGGTTAAAGTATGTTTTAGGTCATTTAACATATTAATTTGACAGCCTCTGTATATTGTAATGTGGCTATGTGAGAAGCAATGTATATGTAATTATATTTCCCATTTACTGATGATCCTGAGTTTTGATGGTTTAACAGGCAAGTTTCAATTGAAGAAGGAGATGGAAAAGCTCGTGAATTTGGAGTCATGTTTATAGAAACCAGTGCAAAAGCGGGATTCATCACATTAAGGTCTAATCTGTTACCTTTTATACAGCATCCATAAAAAATAACACTGTTTTTTTTATATATAAGTATGATTTACGTAGCCATGTGCTATGTGCCCTTTCTCACCGACCAGTAAGTTTGATTGTAGCACGTGTAGGGGTGTTAAAAGGGTTATGTTCATGGGTTTGGCAACCTGATATGAACCTGTAAATGTGACCCGAACTGAACATGACACTCGTATCTGTGGATGACCTGTTTAGTCCAATTATATGATTTTTTACATATTAGTACTCTAAAATTACAAATTTACAACAAAAATAATTCAAATGTGTATAAAACATGATGCCAAAATATTTTTAACTCTCAAACTTTGGAGTAAAACACCAAACTAGTTTAAGTTATGACAACTGACAAGAAACACATTTTAAAATGTTATAAATTAAATGGTCAACCAGCAAACCCATCAGATTGACCCAAATCCATCCATTTAGCTAACTTTGTTTGTGGGTTCGACCTGAAATTGACGGGACTGTTCAGGTAAAGCCAAACCTGTAATTTTGTGCTAGGTTGTGTCGTGTTGACAACTCTAAACAGGGCTGGTTGTGCCGTATCTGCTCCTATCTTACTTTAAACCCTAATATATATGGTTTTCTCCCCTCTATTACAAATGTAACATGTTTGCACTAAGGTTAACCTAGTGGCAAAATGATTAGGTTGGGTAATGGCATAGTTGGTGGCGGGTAAGTTTTTTTACGGGTCGAATCAAGTTGGAGTGGCCCACGAATACTTTTGGAAACTTGCATATTTGACCTTGAAGTCAAACAATCTCTCACACCCATAAAATATCTATTCTATAATACAGCCTTTGTTTCGAAAGATTGCTGGTGCATTACCGGTATGGAGACTCTTTCCTCCACAAAACAAGAAGACATGGTTGATGTGAATTTGAAATCTTCGGGTAACGCATCACAATCAGAGCAACAAGGTGGGGGATGCGCATGCTAGAGCTTATAGCTATAAGAATTGATGCATTTTGTAATGGATTGATCGGTTGGTAAGTTAATATGTTACTATGTTAGATAATTTTGGTTTGTAAGTGACATGATGAAAGGAAGAAGATATGATGCGTCTTCATTATACGTTTCTAGCTTTATCATTCATTTCCATAGAGCAAGACTTTCATGACTGACATGATAATGAAAGTTTTTTTAGTTCATATCGTTGAATGTCCTTAACCGTGTTCAAGTATCATCATCCTTCATCATGACAACGATCGTCACCAACCATCACCAATTACCATCACCCTAATACCTTGTTGGTGTTAGGATGAGAAAGGGTACAAAGAGAATCAGGTTTAAATGTAGACTTGATTAACATTGTGGTGCGACCTTTTTGGAACGTATGTCACATGCGATGTTGTCCTGTGTGTTTATTGGTCTGGCATCTTCACCCATCATTGTTTCAAAATCACTTAAAGCTCAACCATTGTCAGGTTTATGTTTGCTACTTGTCCTAAAAAGTTGTTCCCTCTTTCCGATTTGCTGTTGTGTGCATTTCTGACATGTGTTCGTCGATAATAAGCAGGGATCCAGTCAAATCTTATTGCATACGTATTAGTCAATCATTTGTTTTGGAAAGGTCAAAATCTTTTATTATGTCCACCCCATCTGCTTTCAAAATCAGTTGGCTTGATAGAATGAGTTCATATCATATCACGGATATGACATCTAAATGTGTTGTCTTTGGACAAAATTTTACCTACTATCATATGCAAATACATTAGTGATGCGGTGTGTAACAAAACAATAATGTATGAAATTCTTATAACAACATAAGATACATTTGTCACACGTAAACCTATACAAACCTGCATTTTAGAACTTTAAATCCAGTAAAACATATACAAACAAACATATATTGTCATTAACAACACACTTGTTCTATAATACTCTTACGGATGTAACAAAAAATATATTACATATAGTTGTACATTTATATTGTTAGTGTTATCACTGTACACATTTAAATACCAACTCCGCACCTATCATATGTTAACAACATCCATAAATAATAATTGCATGGCATAAAAATTAGCATACGCTGCAAGGAAAATAGCGAAACAAAACATTATAACCTTTTATGCAAGTTTTTGATAGTATAACACATATATAACATGTTCACTATTTGTAAATACAAGCTCAATCACGGTGGACCTAAGAGCACACTGATAGGGTCACCAACACCTCATATGATTTTATATATTTAATCAAATCTTGAACGACCCCCAATAATTTTTTAGATCAACCCTTATGAAATTTTTACACCGACACCCATAAAACTTAAACATCCAACCCTATGAAATTTTGACACAGATCCTTAAAGAATTAATCATTTATCATCCAACCAACCAAATCAATTTTAATTTTATAAATATAATTAACACACATTTCGAAAAATTCTTCGGAACTCAATGCCTAATAACCATTTCAAAATTTTATTTAATTACCCAATTAGCTCAACAATTTGATACGAATTCGAGTGGTTTGAC
This sequence comes from Flaveria linearis, assembly GCA_024085815.1. Lineage (NCBI taxonomy): Eukaryota > Viridiplantae > Streptophyta > Magnoliopsida > Asterales > Asteraceae > Flaveria > Flaveria linearis. Next base: position 27,584,078 of record CM044016.1, on the reverse strand, counting down.
TGTTTGGGTTGACTTTAATTGAGAAGTTTGTTACAATTTTAAAAAACGGTTATTAGTTAGTTTAGCACAACCATCCTTGGAGCTCGGTTCTATCGATTGATTGTTTGAGGAAATGACTCGAAGAACTGATTCGCATAAACAAACGGATCATGAAGATAGGAGTAATCCGGAGATGGAGTCATCAGCCAGTGAGAATGATCCACAAATTTTGCAGCAATTAAAAGAATGTTTTCAATCAATTGCTGATAATCGTAAGGATCAGGAGAAATCAATTGCTGAAATTCGAATGGAGCAAGCGCAATCGTTGTTGGCGATGAAAGAAGCGATGCATAATTTAGCAAATTCCTTGAACACTCAACACGATCGAGCAGCGAGTTCATTCAATCATGTTGATGGATCGAATAATCAATACTCTTCTCGTTTAACTCGTATTGATTTTCCTAAGTTCAATGGTGATAATTTGTCAGCATGGTTGTATAAGACGGAACGTTTTTTCAATTGGATAAAGCTCCGGATGCGACGAGGATTCGTTTGGCTACAATGCATTTTGAGGATAAAGCAATTCAGTGGTATCAAAACCTCGTGAGTCAAAGAGGTGGAGTATCACTGAGTTGGAAGGAACTCAAAGATGCTATGCAGGTACGATTTGGTAATTTGTTTGATGATCCGATGTCTGAACTTAAGAATCTCAAACAAACTGCTAGTGCTAAGGAATATTATGATGCTTTTGATGTTATTGTCAGTAGATTGAATTTACCTCCTGAATATGCATTGAGTTGTTTCATTGCGGGTTTGGAAGAGGAAATTCAATTACATGTTAGAATGTTTCATCCGAAGTCTGTTCAAGAACCCTATGGTTTAGTCAAATTACAAGAAGCATCTCTTAACATAAAGAAAATAAGAATAAGTCTAGCAATTGGTCTTCACACAACAGTGGTAAAGGGTTGTTGACTTATGCAAAACCTTTAACTGTTATACCTGCTAAGACTGATGATAAGAATGGTACTAGGCGAACTTTAACTACCGAAGAATTCGAAGATAAGAAAGCTAAGGGCTTATGTTATGTCTGTGATGAGAAGTATACTAGAGGGCACATTTGTAAAGGACGAAAGCCTCAATTTTATCATATTGAAATGGAGGTATTGGATGAGGATGGTGGGGATGAAATAACAAATGATGAGGTGGAATTCGCTCAAATTTCTGTTAATGCATTGGATGGTAGTGATCCTTATCAATCCATGCGGGTTACGGGTCATGTGGGTAAAACAGATATTCAAATTCTTATGGATACGGGGAGTTCTCGTAATTTTGTTGATGAACAATTAGCTATTACATTGGGATGTGCCTTTCAATCTAAAACTCCTATGGTAGTGAAGGTGGCTGATGGGGGACAGGTAGTTTGTGATAAAATGGTTATGGGATTCCAATGGAAAATGCATGGTATTTTGTTTGCGGCAGATGTTTATGTGATGCCTCTAGGGGGCTGTGATTTAGTATTGGGAGTACAATGGTTCACTCAGCTTGGTAGTATTCAATTGAACTATCAAACTAGAACTATCAAATTCAAATATAAAGGGAGAAGAGTGGTACTTCAAGGAGCAGGCCCAAAACCAATTTCCACCATGAATAAAGGAAGTTTAAAGAAGTTGGTGCAACAACGTGGTGAGCTGTCTATGTTGCAGTTAACGGCAATTGAAGGGCAGGTTACTCATTCTTCATGGGTATTGCAACCTTCAACACAAGCATCAGGTTCTTCTACTGAGATGGAAGAGCTATTACAAGAATTTCATGATGTGTTTCGTGACTTAGAATCTTTACCTCCTTTAAGGATTGGGTTTGATCATAAAATACCATTACAAGTTGATATAAAGGGCCTTAACTTGAAATCGTATCGGTATCCTCTTATAAAAAAGATATAATTGAAAAGATGACACAAGATTGCTTTCTCAAGGGGTTATTTGTGAAAGTAATAGTTCATTTGCATCTCCGGTTGTGCTAGTTAAAAAGAAAGATGGTAGCTGGAGAATGTGTGTTGATTACAGGAAGCTTAATAGGCTACTATCCCTGATCGGTTTCCTATTCCTTTGGTGGAAGAATTAATGGATGAGTTGTATGGTACGCACTATTTTTCTAAGCTGGATCTTAAGTCCGGCTATTACCAGATTGCATGGCCCCTGAAGACATTCATAAAACGGCTTTTAAGACACATAATGGGCATTATGAATTCCTAGTAATGCCTTTTGGCCTTACTAAGTCTTATGAATCATGTTTTCAGACCTTACTTGCGGAAGTTTGTACTTGTATTTTTCGATGATATCTTGGTTTATAGCCTGGATTGGGGAACTCATTTACAACATCTTCGAGCTGTGTTCTCTATATTACGCATGCATAAGCTGGTGGCTAAACAATCTAAGTGTGTCTTTGGTGCTTTGGAGTTGGAATACTTGGGTCATATCATTTCTTCCAAAGGCGTCGCTACTGATCCTACCAAAATTCATGCCATTCAAGATTGGCCTCGACCGTTGAATTGTAAAAGTTGGGGGTTCTTGGGTCTCACCGCTATTATAGACGCTTTGTCAAGAATTATGGTGGTATTGCTCGACCTTTAACTCAAATGTTAAAGAAAGGTGATCCTTTTGTTTGGTCTTCTGAATCTTTGGCTGCTTTTGAATCTTTAAAGCTTGCTATGATTAATCCACCAGTTCTTGCTCTTCCTGATTTTAATGATACTTTTATTGTGGAGACGGATGCTTCTGGTTATGGGATTGGAGCAGTCTTAATGAAAAATGGTCACCCCATTGCATTTCTCAGTAAGGCTTTATCTCCTAAGAATTTACTTTTGTCTACCTATGAACGGGAATTGTTGGCTCTTATTCATGCAGTCAAGAAATGGCAGCAGTACTTGATTGCGGGTCACTTCATAATTCGTACTGATCAACAAAGTTTAAAACATTTGCTTGATAATCCAGTTGCCACCCCTTTTCAACAGAAATGGTTATCTAAACTGCTGGGATTTAGCTATGAAATTGTTTATAAGAAAGGAAATGAGAATAAGGCAGCTGATGCCTTATCTCGAGTTAACCATGGTGAATTGTTACATATGGTCCTTTCGAGTATTAATTCCACTTTATTGGACTCCATTCAACATACTTGGTCTACTGATTCCACTTTGGTTGCAATTATTCGCTCTTTGGAGTCTGATCCTTCCTCCCATCCTCATTATACTTGGTCGTTGCAACAGTTAGTTAGTGGTGGGCAATGATCCATCGCTTAAAGCTTCTATTCTTTCTTGGATGCATAATTCACCTCAAGGGGGTCATTCTGGGGTTAATGCTACTATTCGTACTTCTCGTTTGTTTTATTGGCCTAAAATAAGATTGGACATCAAAGATCACATCCGTCAATGCACGGTTTGTCAGCAGTGCAAGAGTGATACAGCTGCATATCCTGGGTTATTGCAACCTTTACCAATTCCAGTTGGGGTGTGGGTGGATATTGCTATGGACTTTATTGAAGGCTTACCGAAATCCAATGGCAAAGATGTTATTTTGGTCGTCGTTGATCGATTGAGTAAAGCTGCTCACTTTATCGGGTTGACACACCCTTTCACTGCTATTACGGTTGCTCAACTTTATTTGGATCACATTTATCGTTTACATGGGTCTCCTAAATCCATTGTTTCCGATCGTGATAAGGTTTTTGTGAGTACCTTTTGGCAACAATTGATGATCTTGCAAGGTGTTGAACAACGAATGTCTAGTTCTTATCATCCACAATCGGATGGTCAAACGGAAGTTTTAAACCGTTGTTTGGAGAGTTATCTCCAGTGTATGTGTTTTGATAAACCACATGATTGGTTTAAATGGTTACCTTTGGCTGAATTTTGGTATAATACTTCATACCAATCAGCCATTAAGTGTACTCCGTTTGAAGTCGTTTATGGCCAACCTCCTCCAATTCATGTTCCCTATCTTCCAGGTGATAGTAATGTGGAAGTAGTGGATCGAAGTTTGACTGCCCGTGAAGAGGTTATCTCAGTATTGAAAGCTAATCTTGTTCGTGCCCAGAATCGTATGAAACAATTAGCTGATCTTCATCGCTCTGAGCGTAGTTTTGAGGTGGGTGATTGGGTTTATTTGAAGTTGATTCCCTATCGTCAAACTACAGTTCGCACAGTTTCTAATCAGAAATTGTCGGCTCGTTACTTTGGTCCTTACCCAATCATTGCACGTGTTGGGTCGGTTGCTTATACTCTTCAATTACCTGCTGATGTTCACATTCACCCTACCGTTCATGTTTCTTTATTAAAGAAATACTATGGCCCTTTACCTATTTCTGTTCCACCTTTAGCTTCTACTTCCTTAGGTTCTCGGGTTCCCGAAGCTGCGATTGATCGCCGTATTCTTAAGAAGAATAATCGAATGGGTGTCGAATGGTTGATCAAGTGGTCTAATTCTCTACCGGAAGATGCAACTTGGGTTGATGCTGATTTAATTCAACGATGGTTTCCTCAATTTGAATCTTGGGGTCAAGGATCTTTTCAAAACGGGGGTATTGATACGAATTCGAGTGGTTGACTGTTTGGGTTGACTTTAACTGAGAAGTTTGTTACAATTTTAAAAAAACGGTTATTAGTTAGTTGAGCTAGTATAAAGAGTGGGAGTGATTTATGTGAAAGGTGTGCAGAAATTTCTAGTCTTTCTTTCTCTTGTAATCTTGTAAACACCATTACTCAATCAGAATGCAATTCTTCTTTCTTTGCAATCTCTTGATAATAGTATAATTGTTCATTGTAATTGCAATCTCAATTATCGTTCTATCCTTGTTCTTCAATCCATATCACAATTAAACAATTAAACTAATAGCTACACATTATTCAATTACAATTTACAAAAGTAAAATACTAGTGGTTATTAAAGGGATGACAACCACTGACAACCCCTCTATTAGTTTTTTATTTTATTATTATTTATATTTTATATTTTAAACTTTACTTTATTATTTGATTATTTGTTAGATTAATTATATTACCGATTTGTGTTATATTATTTGAAAGCTTGATTGTTTGAATGTAATGCTTGGTTGCGTTTGCCTTGCTATCGTTACTTTGAATATTGAAACTTATTTGAAGAATGATTATTAGATCATTGAAACTTGTTTGTTAATGTGTATTTTAGTGATACAAATAATATAATGAAACGACTCTCTAAAAGAAAAGGTTGTAGTTTTATTTTTAAGACTCCAAATATATTAACTTGAATAACCTTCCTTCGGATCCTCGTGATTCGGGACAAACTCCATGTTATATTGAATCGAATACTTCTCAAAAGAGATAAAGTCAAGTTGATATATTCGAATATAGTTTATTATTTATTATTGTAATTATCTCATTCTTTGTCGATAGCAAAGTTAGTTAACCTTGTAGATAGCAAAGGTAGTTAACCTTGTAGATAGCATATACTTAGCAAAGGTTGTTAGACATTGTATCTATATAATGTAATCTGTTTTCATTTAATAAACATTATGAATTATTCATATAGTTTATATGGTATCAAAGCTTTGATCCATATTCTCTCAAAAGCTTCAACATTCAATTGAAACCTCCCTTCTCTTATACAATCATGTCGGATCTTAAAAACTCCAGCAACACCCAAGTGATCAATGTCAATGGTGGAAACAACAACCTCACACTTGTAACTTTTCCATCGACCCTCAAACTCACTTCCAACAACTACCTGGGATGGGGCTCAAGTTGAATCTCTTCTACATGGACTTGACCTCTACAGGTTCATAGATGGCACCCATCCACCTCCAGCTCCTACAAAGTCAGCTGATGGACGATGGTTCCACATAAGATCATCCTGCATGGTTTAGACAAGATCGACTCCTTTTTGATGCCATTGTTAGTAGTCTATCACTGCTAATCATACCCCTTGTTACAAATGCTTCCTCGTCACTTGAAGCATGGAAGGTTCTTTCCAATACTTACGCTTTACCCTCTCGAGGACACATCAAACAGACTACAGCATTGGCTGAAACATTGTTCCAAGAAACCAACCCAAAATATTACTGATTATATGTAGGAAATAAAAATTGTTATGGATGAACTGGCTATACTTAGGAAGAAGCTAGATTGTAAGGCCCGGTTCTTGGAGCGCTTACAGTTGGACAATCATCGCATTATTACATAAAGCAATACATAATTCATAAAATAAGCAGCGGAAGTAAATTAACAAAAACCATTCGTTTCATTGATAATTACTGTTGTTAAGCAATACAACACTGTTTATAAGTTACAAAAGCATCTAATAATTGCATTACTAAACAACAACAATATTATACGTGAATGGATGTCAGTCTTGCCCTGTCGAGTAGCCTTCCCGTGTGCCATCCTCAGCAAATTACCTGCCAACAAAAATGCATAAAAGTCAGCGTTGCTGAGTGAGTTCTAGTTTTAAAAGCGTTAAAACACCTTGTATAGCTTATATATAAAAATACTCTTTTTCAATAAAATACTTTCTTTACTTTCGTATGCGATCACACATCATACGTACCTTAGATAATGTTCATCATCATCATTATTCCTTTTATTCATTTCTTTCATTATCGTACGCATTCGTTCGTTCCGTACTCTTTTCATTATCTTTCACTTTCATCCGGACCAATGTGCAATACCTCGAACATTGTGCACGAAGCTGATGCTGGGCCTGAGGTCTATAAATAAACCTCGAACATTATGCACGAAGCTGACCCAGTCACCTGGGGTATGCTACAATGGTCCCGTCAATCTTAATGATTGACCCTCTGTGCATCCTTCGGGTTAGCTAAACCGCACACATTTGAGCTAGCGACAACATGGTCGTGCACCTCCATTTATTTGCTTGCAAGACTTTCATTCATTCTTTTATGTTCCACTTTTCTTTATCATTAATCTTTCATGTTAGTACACATGTCCCTAGTTCTAGTTCTATTGAGCTCAAATGTAATAGACTTTCATTTTGTTACATATATGTAATGTTTGATCAATGTAATAAAAACTCTTTGATTGATAGTGTATTGGTTGTTTAACATTTTATATATTTATATCATTGTATGTTACACGCTTATACGAACATGTTATATAGGTATACAGTTGTTAGACATAGTTCTGAATTGTTAAAGGTTCAGGAATGTGTTTAACTTAGCCTCATGATTCAGTCGCACGACTGGACCATGCGAATGGTCCAATCGCACGACTGAACCAGGTGATTGAATCAATCACACGATTGAGTCATAAGACTAACTCAATCATACGAATGAACCAATCGCACGACTCAGTCGCACGACTGAGTCATACGCATGGCTCAGTCGTACGAATAAAGCTGTAACCTATAATACCACTTAATTCGTGGAAAAACAAAACACTTCGAGAATTCACAACCCTAGCCGTCCAAGTTCGTCCAGTTCGTCCCTTCCAAGTTCATAGATCGTTTCTGATCATTCCTAGTCTATTCTTAACGTATTCTAATCGTTAGGTTTGATTGGATTAATGGTTTCCCTGATTGGATCGCCAATCAAATAGAATTCCACGCTATTTGATTCGGTTACACATTGAATCAGTTAGTACTCCATACGTACATGGTCCTAACAAGTGGTATCAGAGCTTTGGCTCTTGATACTTCATGGATTCAATCGTTTTTGTGAAAAAGTCAACGTTTTTAGTTTATAGATCCGTGTTCTCTGCATAAAAATCCAGTTTTTACGTGTGCATGCTTTCAAAATTGAGTCTTTTTCGAGTTGCAAGCCGTCTAGGGTATTCAAAATTGTGTTTTAGGTCGAATTGTGTGAAAAAGGTTGAAAAAAATTTCGAAGTCAGCAGTCTCAGTCGCACGATTGACTCAATCGCACGACTGAACTCCAATCTCCCAGTTCAATCGCACGATTGGCCCAGTCGCTCGTTCAATCGCATGATTGGTCCAGTCGTTTCTGTCCATTCGTACAGCTGCCCTAATCGCCTGCCCAGTCGTACGACTAAGCTCAATCGCATGATTGTGTTTCAGTCGTCCCCCAGTCGCCCATCCCAGTCGCATCAACAGTTTGTTTGACAAGTCTAATTCTAATTGAAAATGGACTCAGAGAACTTTGCATTCTCAGCAGGGAAAGACTCCAGAATACAGAACCTACTGCTACTAGAAAATGAGATCGGGAACCATAATAAACCACCTAAGCTTTTATCGATTGATGAATTTCCTCAATGGAATCAAAGGTTTGAGATTCATCTTAATGGAGTGGACACGAATCTCTGGAATGCTATTGAGATTGGATACAATATGCCAGTTGGAGCTGATGGTATACCCCTAACTTTGAGTGGATTGACTGATGCACAAAAGATTGCTTACAATGCAGAGAAGAGAGCCTATGCTATGTTGACACAGTCTATTCCTAAAGAAATCTTCCATCAGTATTCAGAGCATAAGCAAAGTAAATAGTTCTGGAAGGCTGTTGAGAAAAGGTATGAAGGGAGCACAACTCTTAAATCCTTAAAGGCCAAAGCATTAAAGAAAGAGTTTGATAATTTTTCTGCCATCAGGAATGAGAGTTTGGATGACATTATTGACCGCTTCTATCATTTGATGAGTGAACTTCACACTCATGGTGTTCAAACATCTAAGGAAGAAAAAGTGTCAAGTTGGGCTGACGGGCTACCAGAGAAGTGGGATTCGTTTATTTCCACCTTAATATACAACTCAGTGCTTGAGACCTTGGATATAAATGATTTCATCCTGAAACTGAGAGAAGAAGAAGTGAGACACAAGTATAAGGCAAGAAGGGATCATATGCTCAGGATCCGTCTCTCTACAATGTGACTCCTACTGCTAAGTCTTCAAGTGCACCTCTGCAGACTGCATTTGTTTCTAATACATCTGCAACTAGTCAAAGCTCATCGTCTGGTGGTGAGTCAACCATTTCATTAGGGGTTCAACACAGTATTACAGAAACTCAATTGACAAGTTAGTGGCAGAAAATCTGGGTAATGTAATTGTGGAAGTGGCTAAAGAGCACATGGATTTACTTGCTGCTGAAGTCCATTCTTATGAAGGATTGGTAGCAGGAAAGATCGGTAACTGCCACTTGGCTGATGAAGACTATGAGCAGGTGGATGAAAATGAATTGGAGAGAATGGACATCATGTGGGCTCACGCGAGTGCTGTACGACGAGCAAAGAAGTTTGTTAAGAAGACAGGAAAATCTGGTGGCTACTAAAGATACTACTTTTGGTTTCGACAAGTCAAAGGTCACCTGTTTCAATTGCGGGGAGAAAGGACACTTCAAGTGAGAGTGTGTAAACCAAAGAAGACTGGCAATGGAAACCCGTTCTCGTCCTTCAACAAACAGGATAAGAGAGAAAGACAGCCTTAATAAGCAATAATTCAAAGACAATGGTTGCTCAAGGTGATGAAGGACAGGACTGGTCCTTTCGTTTTCTATCTGATGGTGAAGCAACATTGCCCTGGTTGATGATTTGAATGATGACTCTGCGAGTAAGGGGGAGACTCAGTAGAGCTGGATGCTAATGAAACTTTGGCCGCTGTTGATCAACTCGTTTGAGGATGAACTGAATGCAGCTTCTGAAGCACAACAGGAACCTCAAAATGCTTTTATGGCCGGCACGTCTACATCGGCACAGGTAGAATCAAAAGATGATCTTTTTGTTAAACATGCTTGTGTTGAATGTGATAATTTAGGGAAAGTATTGATCTGAAATTTGCTAGGTTATTAGACCATAATGATAACTTAGTAAATGACTTAAAAATGTGCACTGAGGCCAATAGAGTGTTAAAAAAATAAAAGCAACTATAAGGAGAAAATTGAGGCCTTAAAGAAACAGCTAAAAGAAACCGAGGTTGTCGCGTTTAACCAAGAAAATGACATTAAGTTCTATTTAAGGAAAATTGAAGAAACTAAAAAGGACAAAGCTGTTTTACAAGTTGAAAATGAGTCTTTAAAGCAAAAACTCCACAGTCTAGCTAGTTCTTCTCATATTTGAAAAACTTGGTTAAGGAATGCAATAACAAGGAAGGGCTGGGTTATAAGGTTGTGCCTCCACCATATGAGATCCTTTTGAACACCAACAAAGACCAGTTAATAACAATCCCATAAAGGACCATGTGGTGACTACTCCTCAGGTTAGTGACCCAGATACTGCAGTTAAACCTGCTACTCCCGTTGCTAATCAGAAGTCATCAACCTCAGGCACAAAGATCAGACTGACAAGGTGGAAGAGGATGTTAATGTCACTCTTGGGTTGGGTTCTAAAGATGTTGACACACAACTCAAGACAACAAAATCCACTCAGTCTAAACAACTAAGCGAGATCAAAATCATCCAAAAAGACAAATCAACCATAATGTTAAACAGGTAAAATTTGTCAAGGAAGGTGAAAATCTAAGGATTGAGACAAAAAGTCCTTACCTAAAGTCTACTCCCCCCCTACAAGTGATCTCGTAGTCCAGTTGAAAGGAGATCATGTTATACGTGTGGACAACGAGGTCACATTTCTTCAAACTGTCCTCGCTATCAGACACCGAAAATTAAAATTGAACTAGACAATGAAGTTAAACTGGTTTCAAACAGAGATCTAAGACTCCGGTTAGGTCTAAGACTCCTGTTAGGTCTAAAACACCTGCTAGGTCTTATACCTCTCCTCAACACCACAGACAACACAGACAAGTCACTGGCAAGTCTGTGATACCTGAGGTGAAACCTGTCTTTGAAACTAAACCTAAGGTTCAAACTGTAAATCAGTCATCGGTTTACCACAAACAATCCTTTCACAAGGATGGTTTATGGAAGACAAAACATCTGAAGTGTCTGAAAGCAGTGATAAGTTGAAGGTTGAGATCCCACCAACTGATAAAGATAGTGGTTGAGTTTGTGATGTGTGATGCCTCTGGGAAACCCAAGCCAGTCAAGGCTTGGGTCCCTCTCCTTAACTAATAATTTTCAATAATGTGCAGGTTGTCCGCTATAGTGCTTCTACCAACACATGGATTGTAGATAGCGGGGCATCCAGGCACATGACGGGAAATCAGTCTCTCCTTTGCAATGTCAAACAATTAAAGGGGGACACATTTCTTTGCTGGAAATAAGGAGGCTATATTACCGCACAAGGAGAAGTAGGTAATGCTAAGGTAAGATTTGATAAAGTAAATTTTGTTCAATAATTGGAAAAAAATTTGCTTTCAGTGTCTCAGATATGTGACAAGGGCTTCAAAGTGATGTTTGATAATCGGAAGTGTTACATTCTGAAGAAAGAGATGGAGATTCCAGAGGAGCAGGTATTAATGTCAGCATCTAGGTACAATGACCTGTATGTGTTAGATATGTCAAATGCTTCTACTACTGAGTCTACTGTTCAGTGCTTTTTGTCTAAAGCAACAAAGAAGGAGTCTATCTCATGGTACAGAAGAATAAGACATATAAATCACAGGAAGATGAATCATCTTATTCATAACAACTTAGTTGAGGGAGTTACTGTAAAGAACTTCAAACTTCCTGATTTTTGTGTCTCATGCAAGAAGGGAAAGCAGACCAGGAAGTATCACAAGACCAAGCATGTCAACTCTATTGAGATGCCCCTGGAGCTATTGCATATGGATCTATTCGGTCCTGTCAGCACGAAGAGTATCGTCGGAGACTGGTACTGCTTTGTAGTCACAGATGACTACTCACGCTTCTCCTGGGTGATGTTTTTGAAAGCTAAGTCAGAAACTTTTGAGTCGTTCAAGGTTCTAGTCACAACACTGGAGTCACTCTACAAGCTGAAAGTGAGGAAGATTCGTTCAGACAATAGAACAGAGTTCAAGAATCAGTGGATGGATGCTTTCTGCAAGGAAAAGGGAATTGTTCATCAGTTCACCTCTGCATACACGCCACAGATGAATGGTGTTGCTGAACGGAAGAATAGGAGCTTGATCGAGACTGCTAGGACTATGTTGGCAGATTCAAAGCCGCCAGTACAGTTCTGGAATGAAGCTGTTGCCAATGCTTGCTACACACTTAATCGTGTGTTAGTAGTCAAGAGGCATGGGAAGACTTGCTATGAGTTGCTTCAGAAGCGTAAACCGAACCTGGAGTATCTGGAACCATTCGGAGCTCCATGTACGTTGCTGAAAAAAACTCAGGAGGGAAAGTTCCACGAGAAACCCGATCAAGGATATTTCTAGGATATAGCATACCAGACAAAAGGGTTTATAACAACTCAACTGGTCAGGTAGAAGTGTGGTGCAACGTAGATGTACAAAGATACACCACCCCTCTTGCTGGAAAATGTCCATCGTCATTCTTCGATTATGATGGCTTTTTCAAATCCTTCAACCTCCCTCAGCTTGATTCAGATGACGAGATTGCTGCCCAGATGATGTATGACGTCTTAAATACACCGAATCTGGATATCAGTAATATGACACCAGCCAGTGGTGCTTCGGGTTCTTCAACACCCGCTCAGGACGAGACTGATGAGTCATCAGATGATGACAAAGCAGCTGAGACTAACAATGAGGATAATGTCAATCAAGAAGAGAGCTCCTCAGCTTCTGAACAAGCATCGGGACATCCGGATACTAAACCTTTTGTCACAAATCTTGATACTGAAGTTGTCATTCCTACGACACCTGTGACCAGGATTAGTGTGAATCACCCCCCGACTCTATCATTTGGGATCTTCAATCCGGTGTACAGACAAGAAATCAGCTGTACTCTTCTGACTATGATGTAGTCATGGAAAAGGGATATGTCAATGATGGGGCTTTCTCATGTTTCGTTTCTCAAATTGCGCCTAAGTACGTCAGTGATGCCCTGAAGGATGAGGCCTGGGTCAACGCTATGCAAGAGGAGCTGCTACAGTTCAAGAAGCTGGGAGTGTGGACACTCGTTAATAGGCCCAAAGGAGTGAAAGTGATTGGTACCAAATGGGTACTGAAGTGCAAGAAGGACGACCAAGGTGTTGTTATCAGAAACAACGCAAGGTTGGTTGTTCAAGAATTCAGACAAGTCGAGGGAATCTAATTATACATTGCCCTATTTACAGTTGGATTAATATTTTAAACACAAATCAGGGCTTTCTACTTACAGCGGAAGGCTTAAACAACATTATATATTAACCCAACTTTTTAAAACATTTTACATATAATTGTATTTAATTATACATTGCCCTATTTACAGTATTAACAGGTCCTATATCCTATGCCAGCAACTACTCCGAAATAGCATCCTCGTTCAGCTCATACTTGCTTTCCTCTATTATCAGAGGATCCCTCCTTACCTAGCACACACAACATACTCAAAACATCAGATAAACTGGTGAGTTCTACATTTTCATTAAAACATTAACATCACCTTTACACACACAAGAATTATATTTATATTGGCAATATTATAATTTCAACTTTTATCATTACTTTGTCCCACCGGACCTGTCCCCCCGAACGTCGGTTGCCCACATCCAGCAACTACCAGTTCCCCACATCCAGAAACGTCGGTTGCCCACGTCCAGCAACTACCAGTTTCCCACATCCAGAAACGTCGGTGGCCCACATCCAGTAACTACCAGTTTCCCATATCCAGAAACGTCGGTTGCCCACATCCAGTAACTACCAGTTTCCCATATCCAGAAACGTCGGTTGCCCACATCCAGCAACTACTAGTTTCCCATACCCAGAAACTATCAGTTTCCCACATCCAGAAACTGAAGTTACTATCTCTCATCCAGTAGGATGCCAATTAATCATCTAGGGTCGTCACCACAAGATGTTCACAAAGCTGAGTGATCGTCATCACTCCTATCAAACTGTACAGTTTATACCCCCAGGCATCTTACCCTAACTGGCCTGTTGAGATTTACATTATTTTTACCATTTCAAAACATTTCTTTTACTTATTGCCAATATTTTCACATTCATTCACACCCCACACATTCTTTCTTTTAGTACCAGTTTTATCATATTTTCATTAATCATTACCCCCATCTGACCCATTGGAATCATTACCATCATGTAATGATTAACAAGGTTCAGATGACCATCTTTTACACTCTACCTGACCCACTGAAATCATTACCATCACGTAATGATTAACAATGTTCAGGTAATCATTCATTACCCCCACTTTTCCCCCTAATAGCATTACAAACTATTAGAAACATATCAACATCTCTATCACATTTCTGGTACTAAAACATTCATTTCATTTATCATTGTATGTGTGCCAGCCCGAATGTTAAAAAAACACATTTGAAAAGGGCTTAGAACTCACCTTATCAACTTCCTCACCACAGTCTACACAATCCACGTACACAAGGTAACTGGTCCTTCCTCTAATCAAGGTATATCTAAAGCAATAAACCTTGATTCAGTAAATTTATTCTTAAACAGGGCCGTCATACGATTAAACACTTCTGCGAATGAGCACCCACACGATTGGACCTATGCGGATGAACCATGCGACTGAAGCTTCAGCCGTACGACTAGCCACTCATTCGCACAACTGAGTTCTCATTCGTACCCAGTGTTCACTCGTCTTCATTCGGCCTTCTAACCAGGCGACTGGGTTCCCAGTCGTACGACTGAACCTCCATTCGCACTCAGTCGCACGATTAGACTCTCATTCGTGCGACTGAGGCATACGATTGAGCCCATTCGTCTGAAACGGATCAACAGCTGTGTTCTTGACGTTTTTTGATCCAAACTCACTCAAAATTTGAGTTTTAACCATCCAAATTATGTTATATTCAAAACAAATCATATACACATCGTTTACAATGATTTCGGCCCATTATTTCATCAAAACTACACAAAACTTGGATCCGAATTCTCGGATTTTAATTTAGAAATGAACCAGACCAATTCAATGATTTAAAACACGTTGTTGGATCAAATTCAACCATTTACACAGCTTATAACAGCCCTAGATTGATCCGTAATATTCAAAACTTACCAAAACGGAGTTTAGCATAGTCGATTGGCAAGAACAGGGGTGTTTGGGTGTAAAGAGAACAGGGGAATGAAGTAGATGCACATAGAAATCTGCTTTTCATCTCCTTTCACCACCTTACTTATTCACATGTGTAACATAACCGCCCTACACCCAGTCGCACGACTGAACCATTCGCATGACTGAATCGTGCGACTGAAGCTCATACGCCTATTATTCGTACGACTTAGTCTCAATCGCACGTAAGGGCTGCAACTGAAGTTCAGTCGCATATAATTCATGCGACTGATCATTTAAACAATCAAACAAACTCAATTTAGTTGATTAATCATAACTATAATATAATTACAAGTCCGGATTTAGAAACCGGATGTTACAACCTGTGACGCCCTAAACCCGGCAGGCATCTGAGGCACGTCACGTAGTTGGATTAATATTTTAAACACAAATCAGGGCTTTCTACTTATAGCGGAAGACTTAAACAACATTATATATTAACCCAACTTTTTAAAACATTTTACATATAATTGTATTTACTTATACATTGCCCTAATTACAGTATTAACAGGTCCTATATCCTATGCCAGCAACTACTCCGAAATAGCATCCTCGTTCAGCTCATACTTGCTTTCCTCTATTATCAGAGGATCCCTCCTTACTTAGCACACACAACATACTCAAAACATCATATAAACTGGTGAGTTCTATATTTTCATTGAAACATTAACAGCACCTTTACAAACACAAGAGTTATATTTATATTGGCAATATTATAATTTCAACTTTTATCATTACTTTGTCTCACCGGACCTGTCCCCCCCGAACGTCGGTCACCCACATCCAGCAACTACCAGTTCCCCACATCCAGAAACGTCGGTTGCCCACATCCAGCAACTACCAGTTTCCCACATCCAGAAACGTCGGTTGCCCACATCCAGCAACTACCAGTTTCCCATATCTAGAAACGTCGGTTGCCCACATCCAGCAACTACCAGTTTCCCATATCCAGAAACGTCGGTTGCCCATATCCAGCAACTACCAGTTTCCCATACCCAGAAACTATCAGTTTCCCACATCCAGAAACTGAAGTTACTATCTCTCATCCAGTAGGATGCCAATTAATCATCTAGGGTCGTCACCACAAGATGTTCACAAAGCTGAGTGATCGTCATCACTCCTATCAAACTGTACAGTTTATACCCCCAGGCATCTTACCCTAACTGGCCTGTTGAGATTTACATCATTTTATCATTTCAAAAACATTTCTTTTACTTATTGCCAATATTATAACATTCATTCACACCCCACATATTCTTTCTTTTAGTACTAGTTTTATCATATTTTCATTAATCATTACCCCCATCTAACCCATTGGAATCATTACCATCATGTAATGATTAACAATGTTCAGATGACCATCTTTTACACTCTACCTGACCCACTGAAATCATTACCATCACGTAATGATTAACAATGTTCAGGTAATCATTCATTACCCCCACTTTTCGCCCTAACAACATTACAAACTATTAGAAACATATCAACATCTCTATCATATTTCTGGTACTAAAACATTCAATTCATTTATCATTGTATGTGTGCCAGCCCGAATGTTAAAAAAACAAACATTTGAAAAGGGCTTAGAACTCACCTTATCAACTTCCTCACCACAGTCTACACAATCCACGTACACAAGGTAACTAGTCCTTCCTCTAATCAAGGTATATCTAATGCAATAAACCTTGATTCAGTAAACTTATTCTTAAACAGTGCCCTCATACGATTGAACACTTATGCGAATGAGCACCCACACGATTGGACCTATGCGGATGAACCATGCGACTGAAGCTTCAGCCGTACGACTAGCCACTCATTCGCACGACTGAGTTCTCATTCGTACCCAGTGTTCACTCGTCTTCATTCGGCCTTCTAACCAGGCGACTGGGTTCCCAGTCGTACGACTGAACCTCCATTCGCACTCAGTCGCACGATTAGACTCTCATTCTTACGACTGAGGCATACGATTGAGCCCATTCGTCTGAAACGGATCAGCAGCTGTGTTCTTGACGTTTTTTAATCCAAACTCACTCAAAATTTGAGATTTAACCATCCAAATTATGTTATATTCAAAACAAATCATATACACATCGTTTAAATGGTTTCGGACCATTATTTCATCAAAACTACACAAAACTTGGATCCGAATTCTCGGATTTTAAATTAGAAATGAACCAGACCAATTCAATGATTTAAAACACGTTGTTGGATCAAATTCAACCATTTACACAGCTTATAACAACCCTAGATTGATCCGTAATATTCAAAACTTACCAAAACAGAGTTTAGCATAGTCGATTGGCAAGAACAGGGGTGTTTGGGTGTAAAGACAACAGGGGAATGAAGTAGATGCAGATAGAAATCTGCTTTTCATCTCCTTTCACCGCCTTACTTATTCACATGTGCAACATAACCGCCCTACACCCAGTCGCATGACTAAACCATTCGCATGACTGAATCGTGTGACTGAAGCTCATACGCCTATTATTCGTACGACTTAGTCTCAATCGCACGTAAGGGGTGTGACTGAAGTTCAGTCGCATATAATTCATGCAACTGATCATTTAAACAATCAAACAAACTCAACTTAGTTGATTAATCATAACTATAATATAATTACAAGTCCGGATTTAGAAACCGGATGTTACAACCTGTGACGCCCTAAACCCGGCAGGGCATCTGAGGCACGTCACGTAGTTGGATTAATATTTTAAACACAAATCAGGGCTTTCTACTTACATCGAAAGACTTAAACAACATTATATATTAACCCAACTTTTTAAAACATTTTACATATAATTGTATTTAATTATACATTGCCCTATTTACAGTATTAACAGGTCCTATATACTATGCCAGGAACTACTCCGGAATAGCATCATCGTTCAGCTCATACTTGCTTTCCTCTATTATCAGAGGATCCCTCCTTACCTAGCACACACAACATACTCAAAACATCATATAAACTGGTGACTTCCATATTTTCATTAAACATTAACAGCACCTTTACACACATAAGAGTTATATTTATATTGGCAACATTATAATTTCAACTTTTATCATTACTTTGTCCCACCGGACCTGTCCCCCCGAACGTCGGTTACCCACATCCAGCAACTACCAGTTCCCCACATCCAGAAACGTCGGTTGCCCACATCCAGCAACTACCAGTTTCCCACATCCAGAAACGTCGGTTGCCCACATCCAGCAACTACCAGTTTCCCATATCCAGAAACGTCGGTTGCCCACATCCAGCAACTACCAGTTTCCCATATCCAGAAACGTTGGTTGCCCATATCCAGCAACTACCAGTTTCCCATACCCAGAAACTATCAATTTCCCACATCCAGAAACTGAAGTTACTATCTCTCATCCAGTAGGATGCCAATTAATCATCTAGGGTCGTCACCACAAGATGTTCACAAAGCTGAGTGATCGTCATCACTCCTATCAAACTGTACAGTTTATACCCCCAGGCATCTTACCCTAACTGGCCTGTTGAGATTTACATCATTTTACCAATTTAAAAACATTTCTTTTACTTATTGCCAATATTATCACATTCATTCACACCCCACACATTCTTTCTTTTAGTACCAGTTTTATTATATTTTCATTAATCATTACCCCCATCTGACCCATTGGAATCATTACCATCATGTAATGATTAACAATGTTCAGATGACCATCTTTTACACTCTACTTGACCCACTGAAATCATTACCATCACGTAATGATTAACAATGTTCAGGTAATCATTCATTACCCCCACTTTTCCCCCTAACAGCATTACAAACTATTAGAAACATATCAACATCTCTATCACAATTCTGGTACTAAAACATTCAATTCATTTATCATTGTATGTGTGCCAGCCCGAATGTTAAAAAAACAAACATTTGAAAAGGGCTTAGAACTCACCTTATCAACTTCCTCACCACAGTCTACACAATCCACGTACACAAGGTAACTCGTCCTTCCTCTAATCAAGGTATATCTAAAGCAATAAACCTTGATTCAGTAAACTTATTCTTAAACAGGGCCCTCATGCGATTGAACACTTATGCGAATGAGCACCCACACGATTGGACCTATGGGATGAACCATGCGACTGAACCTTCAGTCGTACGACTAGCCATTCATTCGCACGACTAAGTTCTCATTCATACCCAGTGTTCACTCGTCTTCATTCGGCCTTCTAACCAGGCGACTGGGTTCCCAGTCGTACGACTGAACCTCCATTCGCACTCAGTCGCACGATTAGACTCTCATTCTTACGACTGAGGCATACGATTGAGCCCATTCGTCTGAAACGGATCAGCAGCTGTGTTCTTGACGTTTTTTGATCCAAACTCACTCAAAATTTGAGTTTTAACCATCCAAATTATGTTATATTCAAAACATATCATATACACATCGTTTACAATGGTTTCGGACCATTATTTCATCAAAACTACACAAAACTTGGATCCGAATTCCTGGATTTTAAATTAGAAATGAACCAGACCAATTCAATGATTTAAAACACGTTGTTGGATCAAATTCAACCATTTACACAGCTTATAACATCCCTAGATTGATCCGTAATATTCAAAACTTACCAAAACGGAGTTTAGCCTAGTCGATTAGCAAGAACAGGGGTGTTTGGGTGTAAAGAGAACAGGGGAATGAAGTAGATGCAGATAGAAATCTGCTTTTCATCTCCTTTCACCGCCTTACTTATTCATATGTGCAACATAACCGCCCTACACCCAGTTGCACGACTGAACCATTCGCATGACTGAATCGTGCGACTGAAGCTCATACGCCTATTATTCGTACGATTGAGTCTCAATCGCACGTAAGGGGTGCGACTGAAGTTCAGTCGCATATAAGTCATGCGACTGATCATTTAAACAATCAAACAAACTCAACTTAGTTGATTAATCATAACTATAATATAATTACAAGTCCGGATTTAGAAACCGGATGTTACAACTCTCCCCCCCCCTTAAATAGGTTTCGTCCTCGAAACCGACTATTCAAACAACTGGGGATAATCTCTCTTCATCTCATCTTTTGATTCCCAAGTGAAATCAGACCCCTTTCTATTCGACTATTGTACTTTAACTAACTCAATAGTTTTATTCCTCAATCTCTTCATCTTTCTGTCTACTATAGCAGTAGGTTTCTTAACATAATTCAACTTATCATCCACCTCTATATCATCTAAAGGTATATAAGCATTCTCATCGGCCAGACACTTGCGCAACTGTGATATATGAAAGGTCGGGTGAATTCCTTGCAACTGATTGGGTAATTCTAGTCTATAAGCCACTTCTCCAACTCGTGCTATAATCCTAAACGGTCCTATAAAACGAGGACTTAACTTCCCTTTCTTTCTGAATCTGATAATTCCCTTCCAAGGGGATACTTTCAACATAACTCTATCCCCTACTTCAAATTCTATATGCCTCCACCTCTTATCTTCATAAGACTTTGGTCGATCCTGAGCAGCTTTAAACCGAGCTTTGATCTGATCCAGTTTCTCATTCGTAGCCTGTACAATTTCCAAATTGCCCAACTCTTTCTGCCCAACTTCTCCCCAACATATCAGACTCCTACACTTTCTGCCATATAACATCTCATAAGGGGCTCTCCCAATCGTAGAATGATAACTGTTATTGTAAGAGAATTCAACTAATGGCAGATGACTATCCCAGCTACCACCAAAATCTATAACACAAGCTCATAACATATCTTCAACTGTTTGAATAGTCCTTTCAGTCAACCCATCAGTTTCTGGGTGAAAAGACGTGTTGTGTAACAGACGAGTACCCATATCTTCATGAAACTTTCTCCAAAATCTCGAAGTGAAACGTGTATCTCTATCCGACACAATAGATAACGGTACCCCGTGTCGAGCAATAACCTCTCGAATAAACAGTTCTGCTAACTTCTCAGAGTTATACGTCTCTTTGATTGGTAAGAAATGCCCGCTACGTGTCAATCTATCCACTATGACCCAAATGGTATCATAACCTTTAGCTGTACGCGGAAGTTTAGTTATAAAATCCATTGTCAACTCCTCCCACTTCCATTTCGGGATCTCTAAGGGTTGAAGCTTACCATATGGCTTTTGATGCTCAGCTTTGACCTGAAGACATGTCAAACACTTATTCACACACTGCATCACATTAAACTTCATACCGGGCCACCAATATTCTTGTTTCAAATCCTTATACATCTTAGTAGCACCAGGATGTATAGAATATTTGGATTTATGAGCTTCATCTAGCACCAACTCTCTCATATTAATAGGAACCCACATACGACCACATTTTGTCTTAACCCCAAAATTATTTTCTTCCAAATCCTTTATTTGACCCTTCATCCGTTCCCGCTTCACATTCTTTTCCTTTAATGCTTCTAATTGGGCTTCTCGTAACTGATACATAAAATCGGGGGTTATTACTAGCTTATATGACTTAACTTGAATCGGAGGGTGTTCATTCTTTCTACTTAACGCGTCAGCAACCACATTTGCTTTACCAGGATGGTAAAGTATTTCACAATCATAATCTTTTACCAATTCTAACCACCTTCGCTGGCGCAAGTTTAATTCTTTCTGATCAAAGAAATACTTCAAACTCTTATGATCCATGTAAATCGTACATTTCACCCCATACAAGTAATGCCTCCATATTTTTAAGGCAAACACCACTGCTGCCAGTTCTAGATCATGCGTCGGATAATTCTTTTCATGTTCTTTCAATTGTCTGGAAGCATAAGCTATCACTTGTCCCCTCTGCATCAATACACAGCCTAAACCTTGATACGAAGCATCTGAATAAATCACCAAATCTTCATTTCCATCTGGTAACGACAATACTGGTGACTGGGTTAATTTTTGCTTCAGTTCTTGAAATGCATTTTCTTGTTCTGGTCCCCAAACATATTCTTCATTCTTTCTTGTCAACTTCATTAACGGGGATGCAATTTTGGCAAAATCCTGAATAAATCTTCTATAATAACCAGCCAAACCCAAGAAACTATGAATTTCAGATGGCATCTTCGGGGGGCTCCACTTCACTACTGTTTCAATATTGGTAGGGTCTACTAAAATGCCTTCTGCATTGATCACATGTCCCAAAAACTGTACTTCCCGCAACCAAAATTCACACTTAGAAAACTTTGCATAAAGCTTTTCTCTTCTCAACCTTTCCAACACTTCACGAAGATGGCAGGCGTGATCTCCCTCATTCTTTGAATAGATCAGTATATCATCAATAAACACAATTACTGATCGATCTAACATTGGCTTGCACACTCTATTCATCAAATCCATAAAAGCAGCAGGTGCATTCGTCAACCCAAAAGACATAACTAAAAAATCATAATGACCATAACGTGTACGAAACGCTGTTTTAGGTATATCTTCTTCTTTAACTTTCAGCTGATGATAACCCGAACGAAGGTCTATTTTAGAAAACCAACTGGCTCCCATTAGCTGATCAAACAAATAATCTATTCGTGGGAATGGATACTTATTCTTTATCGTCAACTTATTCAACTCTCTGTAATCGATACACATACGCATACTCCCATCTTTCTTCTTAACAAACAATACTGGAGCACCCCACGGGGAAGAGCTGGGTCTAATGAAACCTCTTTCTAGCAAATCTTCAGTCTGCTTCATTAATTCCTTCAATTCCGATGGAGCTAGTCTATAAGGTGACTTGGCAACTGGCTTAGCACCCGGAACCAAATCAATTCTAAACTCAACTTCACGATCTGGAGGAATACCCGGTAATTCCTCTAGAAACACATCTACAAAATCTCTAACCACGGGAATATCCTTTATCTTTCTTACAGGCTTTTGAGAATCAATTACATATATTAAATAAGATGCACACCCGCGGCTCATTAACTTATCAGCTTTCATCATAGATATTATTTTCACAGTTGACTCCTTTCTATCACCATATACATTAATCGTTTTCCCATCCGGTGCTCTTAACTGAATTAGCTTCTTATTACATACAATATGGGCTTCATGGTTTGCCAACCAATCCATACCCAAAACTATATCAAACCCTCCTAACACCATTGGATATAGTTTAACAGGCAACCTATATCCTTCCAATTCAATATAACAACCCTCAATCATACTACTAATCATCACAGATCTATCATTAGCAGTTTCAACTATAAAGGCTACCTCTAATGGTCGAATTTCACACGCAAGCATAGGACAAAAATCAACAGATACGAAACTCCACTTGCACCAGAATCAAATAACACGTTAGCTGGAATTCCATTAACTAGAAACGTACTTGAGACTACATCTGGCAACGCTTTAGCCTCATTAGCTGACATAGAATAAGCTCGCCCTTTCGCCACACTCGACCCTTCTCCTAACCCTTTTATCGATCTAACCGGTTCAGGCTTTCTAACGGTTAATCTTGGACATTCACTACGAATATGCCCTATTTCTCCACACTCATAACATCTACGAGGACTTTCACTACATTCATTGGCATAATGCCCCAACTTCCCACATCTAAAGCAAGCCCTACCACCAATCATACATTCACCCTGGTGTAGCTTGCCACATTTCCCGCCACGTGGTAGCTCATTTCTGACATTCCTCTGGAACTGGCCCCTTCCAAACTTACCCTTCTTCTGAATACTTGGATTTTCAAATCTTCTTTGTACTACAGGTTCTTCACGCCTCCTTTTACTTCCATCAGGAGCAACATTACTACCATAAACTTCTTGATACATATCTGCTGCTAAGTTTACCGTCAACTGATAACTACTCGGAGCAGATGATCTTACCAACTTTCTAACCTCCCGAGGCAACCCCTGAGTGTACCTCAAGATTTTCTTTTCTTCAGGAACCACCAAGTGAGGCACCAACCACGCCATCTCTTCAAACTTAGACGTGTATTCCCTATGGGACATATTACCTGCCTGAAACTGCAGGAAACTCATCTCTATTCGATCCATCTCACCCTTCGGACAAAACTTATCCGATACTAACTTTCTAAATTCAGGCCATAACATTTTGTCAGTAGCCTACTCACCTAACGTCTGGATAATCGTATCCCACCAATACAAAGCCTCACCTACAAACGAGTGGGCTGCAAACTTTACTTTCTGATCCTCCCTACACTCACTCAACTTGATCATGGCTTCCATTTCACGAAGCCATTTATAAGTGGCTACCACATCCATAGCCCCAGAAAATCATGGAGGATTACACTCTTTGAACTGACTATACGTAACTCCCTTCTTCTCGCTAGACCCCACAGCTTTATCAACAATCCTACTTTCATCAGGTCTGGATACATTCAAGGCTTTACGAACCTCCTCAGCAATTGCATCATGGAATTGCTGTCTCGTCATACTGAGCACCTCTGTGCTCTCATCAACATTTCCTTCCGAGGTTCCACCTTGCATTCTTTCACTTTCCCTCTCAGCCATAACCTATTAAAATGAGATCAGGATTATTTGGTACTCGCATGTAAGTATATAACCAGAATACTATAAGTAAAGTAAATTATTAATAATGTTGGCCAAGTACTATTAATTGTTTACTTTACTTTTACTATTCTTGTTATTCCTTCTCATGATAGTCCCATCACCTTCTCTTGTTTAAATAAACTATTCTATCTAGCTATCCCTGCTGGCATATCTATTTTCTAGTTAAAGTCTAGTTATTATGACACTAGATCCCTTTAACTACTGCTCTGATACCAACCTGTGATGCCCTAAACCCGGCAGGGCATCTGAGGCATGTCACGCAGTTGGATTAATATTTTAAACACAAATCAGGACTTTCTACTTACAGCGGAAGACTTAAACAACATTATATATTAACCCAACTTTTTAAAACATTTTACATATAATTGTATTTAATTATACATTTCCCTATTTACAGTATTAACAGGCCTATATCCTATGCCAGCAACTACTCCGGAATAGCATCCTCGTTCAGCTCATACTTGCTTTCCACAGTCTACACAATCCACGTACACAAGGTAACTAGTCCTTCCTCTAATCAAGGTATATCTAAAGCAATAAACCTTGATGCAGTAAACTTATTCTTAAACAGGGCCCTCATGCGATTGAACACTTATGCGAATGAGCACCCACACGATTGGACCTATGGGGATGAACCATGCGACTGAACCTTCAGCCGTACGACTAGCCACTCATTCGCACGACTAAGTTCTCATTCGTACCCAGTGTTCACTCGTCTTCATTCGGCCTTCTAACCAGGCGACTGGGTTCCCAGTCGTACGACTGAACCTCCATTCGCACTCAGTCTCACGATTAGACTCTCATTCTTACGACTGAGGCATACGATTGAGCCCATTCATCTGAAACGGATCCGCAGCTGTGTTCTTGACGTTTTTTTGATCCAAACTCAATCAAAATTTGAGTTTTAACCATCCAAATTATGTTATATTCAAAACAAATCATATACACATCGTTTGCAATGGTTTCGGACCATTATTTCATCAAAACTACACAACACTTGGATCCGAATTCCCGGATTTTAAATTAGAAATGAACCAGACCAATTCAATGATTTAAAACACGTTGTTGGATCAAATTCAACCATTTACACAGCTTATAACATCCCTAGATTGATCCGTAATATTCAAAACTTACCAAAACGGAGTTTAGCCTAGTCGATTAGCAAGAACATGGGTGTTTGGGTGTAAAGAGAACAGGGGAATGAAGTAGATGCAGATAGAAATCTGCTTTTCATCTCCTTTCACCGCCTTACTTATTCACATGTGCAACATAACCGCCCTACACCCAGTCGCACGACTGAACCATTCGCATGACTGAATCGTGCGACTGAAGCTCATACACCTATTATTCGTACGACTGAGTCTCAATCGCACGTAAGGGGTGCGACTGAAGTTCAGTCGCATATAAGTCATGCGACTGATTATTTAAACAATCAAACAAACTCACTTAGTTGATTAATCATAACTATAATATAATTACAAGTCCGGATTTAGAAACCGGATGTTACAAGAAACAAGGCAAGGTTGGTTGTTCAAGGATTCAGACAAGTCGAGGGAATGACTACAATGAAGTGTTTGCACCAGTGGCATGAATGGAAGCGATTCGGATATTTCTGGCCTACGCATCTTACATGAAGATCAAAGTTTATCAGCTGGATGTTAAGAGTGCATTCCTTCATGGGGAAATCCGTGAAGAAGTCTACGTCAGTCAACCAAGGGATTCGAAGATCCTTATCATCGGGACAGAGTCTACAAGTTAGACAAGGCTCTGTATGGGCTACATCAGGCTCCTCGAGCTTGGTATGAGAAGCTCTCCACCCATCTCTTGAAACAACGTTTTCACAGGGGTGTGATTGACTGCACGTTGTTCATTAAAGAATAAGATGGAGACTTACTAATGGCGCAGATCTATGTGGATGACATCATCTTCGGTTCCAGAAATGAAGAAATGTGCAAAGAGTTTGAATCTGTGATGAATGCAGAGTTTGAAATGAGTGCCATGGGCGAAATGAAGTTCTTCCTAGGATTACAGGTGGATCAAACACTAACCGGTATTTTTCTGCATCAGACTGAGTATGTTGGAGACATTCTGAGTCGATTTGATATGGAAAATGTCACTGTTGCCGGTACCCCTCTCGCCACAAATCATGATGTGGCTCCTGATGAGAATGGGGATCTGGTGGATGCCACTATGTATCGTGGGATGATCGGATCTCTCATGTATCTCACTGCCTCGCGTCCAGATATCATGTATGCCACATGTCTTTGCTCCAGATATCAAGCGAAACCCAAAGTCAATCATCTGATTGGGGTGAAGAGGATTTTCCGTTATCTGAAGGGTACCCCAACACTGGGATTGTGGTATCCTCATGATGATTACTTTGAGTTCACTACGTACAGTGATTCTGACTATGGCGGTTGCAAGATGAACTTCATGTCTATATCAGCAGGGTGTCAGTTCTTTGGAAGGCGGTTAGTCACTTGGCAATGCAAGAAGCAGACCTCGGTTGCATTATCAACCTGTGAAGCTGAATATGTTGCTGCTGCAAGTTGCTGTTCTCAGATCATCTGGATTCAACAACAAATGCGAGACTACGGTTTGCAATTTTCTCAAACACCTATCTTTGTTGATAATTCTGCTTCCATAACTGTTACTAAAAATCCTGTTCAACACCCTAAAACAAAACACATCGGCATAAAGTATCATTTCATATGCTACTGCTATGAAAAACAATTAATTGATGTGATTAAAATAAACACGGATTTTCAACGCGCCGACCTCTACACCAAACATTTTGACAAACCCAAATTTCTATATCTGTTAGAGGTCAACGGTGTGAAAAAGAAAAGTGACATAATTTCAGAAGACAAAGATGCCTAGTCCGACACGTATTTAGTTTTTGTTATTTCTATTCAATTTCTTTTAATTTCCTTGTCTTATAAAAATCCAAAAACACAAAAAGATTTTCTGTTTTAGAATTTTAGGGGGAGATTAGGTTATGTTCAGTATTTATTTACTCAAAAAAAGGGGGAGGGGGAGGGCAGATAAGCTAAAAGGCAAAAACAACAAAACTAAGAAAATGATTCAGCAAATTGGAAGGTGATAGTACATAGGCGTCAAGTTACTTGGAACACCAAAAAGATTTTCAATTTTTCAATTTTAGTTTAATTAAATCACAGAAAATTGTTAGTCAGAGAGTTCTAAGTCTAACAAATTGGGAAAATGATAGTACGCTTGTTTGTAACTGTAATTATACGGAGAATGTCGATCTAGGGAGGTGCTAGTTCATCATACGATGTGTTGGTAGATTCAACACAATAGACTAGTAGACATCATTGGTGAACTCAATTTAAACTAATTTGTTCAACTGACTGTGGGTTCTCATCTTATCACTGGTTAACACAATCAGTTATTTCCAATAAGGAATGACGAGCAAATAAACGCCACTAAAAGTGTGCGGATGACCACAAAAAGAGCAAAGCATGAAAAAATGAAAATAAACGCAATCAAGCCGATAACCTATGTTGTTGGTGCGTTATGTGCAAAAGAAAAAGTTAAAGATGCTCTAACAAGAAGATAGGTTGTGTGCCTCTCTGCTGTGCGATGGTACTGACCTGAGGATAAACATAACCTAGATATTCTAGAATTCATTGGTGTTTGCCGCCTCTCTGCTGTGCGATGGCAATGACCTGAGGCTTGGCTTCTCTTTGAAAGATCTATGAATAGTCTCTTCTTGTCAACATACCCGTAGACCGCTCGAAAGTTCTCTAAGAAATGTTGATTACCATATAAGCTTGGGATCCATAAATATTGGTTGAAAGAAGGTAACCTAATACATCACCAATGTGTGTCAAAAGTCTGTGTATGGATTTAAGTGGACAAGTATACTGACAATCGTCGTGGCTACACCGCCTGATATTCAAAATCAATGTGTGTTACCTAACAGATCAAGCATGATTCCCAGTTAGAATGGAGAAGTCTCAGATGAACGAGAAACTGTGATATGTAAATATGTTAGGTTCAATCTCAACATATATAAAAGTTCCAAGTAATTTAGTCTATGCCTGTCTGATTCCATATGAATCTGTCTTAGAAATGATGTTAATGCTAATAGGCTTTTCTACCCAACCCTATCAAAATCACAAAAATATGTTTATTTTGTTACTTAGTTTAGTCTTTCAAATTATTTGCAAAGTGTGTCAGTGTCGGTCTATGCTATGTTATTCATTGCTGTGAATGTTACAAAATGAACTTAACGTTTATCTTAAATCAATTGTTTCTGAAAAGTAAAGGATCATGTCTGAGATGATCGGGGTGTTAAATGGATCACGTCTGAGGTGATCGAGTGGATAAATGGATCATGTCTGAGGTGATCGGGTGGATAAATGGATCACATCTGAGGTGATCAACAGGTTCTAATCTAAAATGTGATCATGTCTAAGATGATCAACTGCTCATAATGTTTTGTCTACTGTTAAATGGAACTAAGTGTCGAACAGTAAAATAGTCAAAATGTCACAAGTATGGCCCATTCGCAAGACTGGACCATAAGTATGGACAAGTCGTACGATTGGACCATGCAAATGAGTCCAATCGCACGATTGGAGGTGACCGACTAATATCAGACATCCGAATAAACCTCAATCGTACGATTGGAGGTGAACGATTGGGTGAATCGCACGACTGAAGCTCAGTCGCACGACTAACTTATGCGACTAGGCTCAGTTGCACGACTAACTCATGTGACTAGGCTCAGTCGCACGACTAACTCATGCGACTAGGCTTAGTCGCACGACTGGAGGTTGCCCTAGTATAAATACAAGTTGAATCGGCCTCAGTCGCCCTACTCACCCAAATCGCCCACTATTCGTACGATACATCGAACCTCTGCCAAAATTTCTTAGATTCACATTTACCATATATTCCTGCTTTCTGACGTTCTATATTGGTTATACAGGTAATAGTCGAGGTGGTTCAACAGTTAAACCGAAGATAGACATCAAGAATCACTCAAATTATGACCTAACAGTAACCGCGACTTAAATGAACAAATAAATCAACTAAACTGTCCTATAAGATCAAATTAATGATAAGAGATGTTTAATCGGCCTACTCTGAGTGTAATGAGCCTAACCATAATGTTTAACATCAAGTATTGCTCAAAACATGAATTTGAATGGACAAACAGTCGAATAGACGACTGGACACTCTGATGAACTTCAATCGTACGACTAAGCTGTCCGGTTAGCTCATTCGTACGACTGAGATGAACGACTGACTCAATCGCATGACTGAACCATGCGTATGAGCTCAGTCGCATGACTGAGGTAAACGCATGGGAAGACATGCGACTAAGTCCAATCGCATGACTCAGTCGTACGAATGAACTCAATCATATGACTAGATCTCAGTCGCACAGTTCAATCGCATGACTAGATCTCAGTCGTTTGTTCAGTGGCACAACTAAACCAAATTTTAAAGTTCATTAACTTAAATTAGCTATCTTCAACATATGCTAATGTTTATTTGTTTTGTGTGAACAGATGGCTAGTAGGTGGACTATGAGTACTAGGCATAACATATGTGCTCATCTAGACCTGACTTCCCGTAACGCGGTGGATTTCACTGGGATTATCAGCTTTCTACGACGCTCGAGGATCTTCCGAGCGATCTCAGCACATTGTACCCCCTATAGATCGATACAGCAGGCGTTTTGGGAAAATGCTATGGTCGACACGTCCACGGAGCCTTATACTATTAGGAGCTCTATCTTTGGACAAGATATTGAGCTATCTGAGGAGGACATCCAGACGGTACTTGAGTTTGGGGACGATGCAGCATGCCCAACTAGACTACATCCCCTTACCATCCGAGGCTGTTTTATGAGGGCAAAGTACTCGGGAGACATCAACTCAAGTATGCTTAACAAAAGCAACTTGTGCCCCCATTCAAGTACCTTGACCATGTGCTTTTACATTGTATAGCCTCGAGGAAGGGAGGATTTGATGAGTTGTCTGATCAGATGCAGAATGTATTTGCTGCATTGGTGCTGAACTTCCCGTTCAGCTTCTCCAGGATGATCTTCACTTACTTGGTGGAGAACATCGAGGCCAAGGGGAAAGAGAGCTTCTGCATGTACCCGAGGTTTATCAAGATGATCATTGATCAGAAGCTCCCCCAGCTGCCGAAGGAGAGAGAGGATGCGGTCGTCCTGGAGGTCATGGACGACACGACATTGGGGAGAATGAAGGTCTACCGGGGTAAGCAGGTTAAGCCCCCGGTGAGAAGACTGTTTGGGCATCTAGCCCAGGAGGACTACGTGGTGCCGGCAAGACGTAAGTGGTGCCACGACGACAGTGACTCCAATGAAGAGCACATAGTCCTCCCTGGTGATGATTCTGATGATGATGACGGCGATGATGGTGGAGATACCGGTTTTGAGGATGTCACATCTCCTCCATCGCCACAAGAGAGTTTAGAGACGGTAGGATTCCATCAGGGTTTTTCAGCCTGATGAGGAAGAAGAGTCAGATGAAGAGCCTCTCACTCGGACGGTGGGTAGCTGGGTGGTTGCTACTGAACACGGAGAGAGGGCGGTTGGTGGACGCCTGGGAGGGTCTGAGGGTTCTACTGTCGACCCATCATATACCCCAGACTCTCCCAGTAGCCGAAGGGGAGCCTCTGGGTCCAGGGGACTCGAAGGAAACGGATGGCTCAGCCACATGGGCTGAAGCCCAAGCGAAGGAGGATTACCCTGCTAACAACCTCTTCTGCCACCACACCTACCTCCACAACCACCACTACTACCAGTCCACCACCCACTACCACAACACCACCTACCACTACCATACCATCCTTTACAACCACTACTTCTACACCTCCACCCACTCATACACCTCCACCTATATTCACCACCACCACAGCTACCACCACCCAACACCGAGCCAGACCCTCATCAGTTCCCTCCGGATCCTCTCTACCCTCCAGTGGTGTAGAGGAATAGCTTGCAGCACTTAACCGAATGGTGCTGAAACTGTTAGCTGCCGATGAAGAGAAGACTGCACGGCTAAGACAATTAGAGGAGCTTACTGTTGCCCAATCACTGCAGATCTCTCAGCAGGCGCAGCAGCTACAGGAGCAGGCCCAGCAGATGGCTGCTCAGAGTTTAGAGCTCACCCAACTCCAGGAGCAAACGTCATATCTTCTAAGAAGATTGAGGAGTTGGAGGAGGCCAAGAAGACCATCCTGCTCAAACTGAAGGGCACTAAGGATGAACCTCTGAAGATAAGAGGGAGTTGGCGATGATGGTGATGATAAAGATAGTGATGATGAGGTAGGAGACAATGATAAAGATGATGATGATAGTGGAGATGATTAAGCAGAGGAGGGGCACAAGGATGATGATGATGATGAAGATCCAGCTACAAATGCTGCGGATCCGGGTCAGGAACAACGAACAAATCAAAGACAAGACAAGGGATCTACATCAGCCCCTCCATCATCACCTACAGCTGAAGCTCACGAGTAGATTCAAGGCAAAAGTACAGATTAGATGTTTTTATTATTCAACTTTTTACTTGAATCATCTTTTGATGTTTATGTAATTAATGTAAATATTTATTATTAAATGTTTGATGATCTGGATTACATACTAATGATTGCTATACTACATGTCTTAATCAAGTAGATCCAGCGTTTCAGCAAGATGAGCATGATGTTGCTCCCCTCCAATAGATCAAGTCTCAACTCACAATGATTCTTGATCTGCAGGGGATCGTCAGAAGGGCTGTGAGTTATACTCTTGAAGAAGGAGAAATAATTCACGACCTAACTGACGAGCAACTTGCTGAGATGTTTCGGCTTAATCCAGATGAGATCGTGAAGGATGCTCCAACGTTTGATGATGATAGTGATGAAGAGCTTAATGATGTTGAGGAGATAGAGATTGAAGACATCACTGATCAGCACTACCCTGAATACGCTGACCGAGAGGGAAATGTGTTTCCTGATCTGGTTAACACTCTCGGCAGTGATATTTTGGAAAAGCTGAGTGATAGAGAGAAAGAAGCAGAAGCATCAACTAGCCAAACCCAAGCCTCGAACGCTGATGTCGATATCTGAAAGGCTGAATGGGCGGCTTGCTTTGCTGAGATCCGAGCCCAGCATGCTACAGCTAAGCAGAGTACCTACACCAAACTCTACAAAGTCAAGAAGAACATGAAGGTGTCAGGGAAGATTATTTCATGGGTTCATTTTGAGGATCTTGGAGTTTATGTAGTAAAGAGAGAGAGGGGAATCGAGTACTTCAGATTCCCTCATGATCTGAAGACTCTCCCCGGGTTCGAGCTCAACCAGCTAGCACGCCTGAAGCTGCTCTACGCTGACACGAAGAAAATGTCAGGCTGGTTTGAGGCTGCCCTAAAAAGGGAATACTGAACAAGATGGGTAAACTTCAAGCCTCAGCAGGCTATGAGGTACCTCAGAAGCTCTGAGGTGAGTCCCATCACCGGTCAACCAAAGATTATCCTTAAGTGGCGACCTCCGCGCACGATGTCCAGAATACCATTGAGGGAGATGCCACAGGACTTTACCCCACATTTTAAGTGGTGGTACTATGACTGGCGCTCTGGAGAGGCCGTCATTGTTTTGGACGGGAAGGAACGGTGGACACAATAAGGGTGTTCGACCCAATGTGGCTTATCAACTTGTCAGCTTCAGATGTCTATACTCTATACAAGTGGCCATTATTTTTTGATACCCAGGATATAGTGCAAGCACTACAGTTTCAGCATGTCATACGTCGATGCTTCGCACTCAATATCCATGCTTGGGTTTCTAAAGAGGAACGGGCTAAGAGGTTCGAAGAGTTTAACAAGGAAGTCAAAGATTAGATAGAACTAGGTCCAAGGGGGAGTTTGTTAGTACACATGTCCCTAGTTCTAGTTCTATTTAGCTCAAATGTAAAAGACTTTCATTTTGTTACATATATATAATGTTTGATCAATGTAATGAAAACTCTTTGATTGATTATGTATTGGTTTTTAACGTTTTATATATTTTATATCATTGTATGTTACACGCTTATACGAACATGTTATATAGGGATACAATTGTTAGACATAGTTTTGAATTGTTAAAGGTTCAGGAATGTGTTTAACTTAGTCTCATGATTCAGTCGCACGACTGGACCATGCGAATGGTCCAATCGCACGACTGAACCAGGTGATTGAATCAATCGCACGATTGAGTCAAACTAACTCAATCGTACGAATGAACCAATCGCACGACTCAGTCGCACGACTGAGTCATACGCATGGCTCAGTCGTACGAATGAAAGCTGTAACCTATAAATACTACTTAATTCGTGGAAAAACAAAACACTTCGAGAATTCACAACCCTAGCCGTCCAAGTTCGTCCAGTTCATCCCTTCCAAGTTCATAGATCGTTTCTGATCATTCCTAGTCTATTCTTAACGTATTCTAATCGTTAGGTTTGATCGGATTAACGGTTTCCCTGATTGGATCGCCAATCAAATAGAATTCCGTGCTATTTGATTCGGTTACACGTTGAATCAGTTAGTACTCCGTACATACATGGTCCTAACATTTCCCTTTTTATTAATGATAATACTTTACGTGTATGATCATAAACACACCACGTAAAGTCACACAATAATAAATAATATGGAACATAAGAACATGCCATAAACATGCATAATATAAACAATTATAACCCTTAAGTCAAACTAGGGTCAAAACCTAATAATTCTGTTTATTGCAAAATTTCAGAAAATTTTTTAAGTGTTTGGGCGCATGGGAACTATGCAAGCACATGAGCCCTGTTTGGGCGCATTACCACTATACGGGCCATGATCCTGTACTTAGGTGTTTTTCCTCATAACACTTGGGCGCATGAACTATTCAGGCGCATGGGTTTACACTTAGGCGCCTGAGGAAAGTTGGGCGCATGGGTATTATTGGAGCGTCTGACCCCAACACTTAGGTATCTGGACAAACCGCCTGGGCGCATGAACCACTGTTCAGGCACATGAGGCATACTTAACTATTCTAAGGCAATGTTTTAGGCGATGAGGTACTATTTGGGCGTATGAGTTCACTTAAACTTTTCTAAGCAAATTTCAGGCGCATGAGCCTTATTTAGGCGCATGAACACCTGTTTAACATGTTTCATCATTATTTTCAGTCCCAAACATCATACTAACATGTTCTAAGCTTGTTACTACCATTCTAAGCATCCACAGGCATCAAAACCATAAAACATCAACATGCATACATAAATACATACGGGTTAACATGAAACAGTTGTAAAACTTTTTACATGCATTTTCAGCCCTAAAGAATTATAAAACAACTAGAAAACTGGGTCTAGAACTCACCTATTGTAACAAACAAGCAAAACTCCTCCAACTTGCTTGTACACAAGTTCGAACACCTAAAACACCAAAAACACATAGAACACTCAATAATCGGTTTCTATGGATGAAACCACGAAGAAACCGAACTAATTATCACTAAAACACTTACCTATAAAGATTTTGAACACTCAATAATCGGTTTCTATGGATGAAACCACGAAGAAACCGAACTAATTATCACTAAAAACTTACCTATAAAGATTTTGCCCTATTCTTCTTCAAACTGAGAGAGCTTCAAGTTCTTTCTTCTCCTCTTTTTTCAGTCGACAAAAAGGCAAAATTTTTCAGTCGACAAAAAGGCAGAAAGTGGGCATGGCATGGGCGGCCATGCCCTTTAAAAGTAAAATTTATACTTTTGTACTATTTTACAAAATAACCCCTTCCACTTTGGCTCCTTTCTATTCCTTCAAGATACTTTATTTCCTTTTATTTAACAAACTTTCCAGGCGTTACATGGATGATGAAGATGTCATAGACACTGTTCTGGTGGGCCTTGATCCAGCTATGTACAAGCCGATTCTTGATGCTGTGTTTATGCTCGTGACACTCCTATCCCGTTTAATGAACTTCATGAGAAGTTAATTAATCATGAACTTTCATTGGCCCAACTCACATCTTCAAGTAGGTATCCATCAGCCTACTACTACCTTTGTTGCGTAACATCGACAACAACCATGATCATGGACGGGAAATAACCGATGAGTGCACCAAAACCCGTGCTGCTGGTATCTTGCCCACTCCAACAGGAACAACTCCCGACGCCACTGGTCCACGTCCTTCTTGGGCAAGTGTCAATGGTGTCATGAAAGAGGCCATTCCCTCACTAATTGCACCATATTTAAGAAGGTACATTCTCATATTTTAGTTCCATCTTATAATAGATCCATGCAAAGTCTACAGGTCTACACCATGGGAACTCAAGATTCAAGTTCAGTGAACCGGTTATTCGATAGCGGGGTTCACATCATGTCACTAATGATCTTCAGAACCTCTCTGTACATGCACCCTATGATGGAATTGATGAGCTTATGATGGTGATGGTTCGTGTTTATCTATTACAACATATTGGTTCGACTTTCATTACTACACTAAACACACCTTAATTTTAAAACATGTTCTGTGGTCCCCTCTTTATCACGTAACATAATCTCTATTCAAGTTTATGTCATGAAAACAAATTTCTAATCCAATTCTTTTCTTTTGTTTTTCTCATAATGGACCTCCAAACGAACAAAAACTTCTACTCAAGGGCGTGACCACCAAGGGGATCTATGAACTTCGTTCACAAGCTCAGCCCTCTTCTCAATGAAACCATTGGTGCACTCCTGTCAGAAGACATAATGGATGACTTGGCATCAGCGCCTAGGTCATCCTCATTATAAAGTTTCTCAGTTGTTGTCTTCTTTTCTTCATTTGAACTTAATTTTGAACTTTATTGTAATTCATGCAAGTTGAATAAAACTCATAAACTTCCTTTCATATATCATCTCTTACGTCTACTGCAACCTTAGACTTAATTTTCTCAGATGTTTGGACATCACCCATTCACTCAATTGATGGTTACAAATGTTACATATTATTTGTTGATCATTACACAAAATATATATGGCTTTATCCCATTAAACAAAAATCAGATTCCCTAATGATCTTTATTCGATTTCAAAAAGTAGTTGAAAACTATTTTCAAACTACATTTAAACAATTGTTTTTGGATAATGACGGGGAACATTTAAAACTTACGCCCCATCTCCACTCTTGTGGGATATCCCACTTGACATCACAACCCCATACACCCGAACATAATGGGTATGTTGAACGTCGACACAGGCACATCGTCAAAATTGGTTTGGCATTGTTTTCCCATGCCCACATGCCCACCAACTACTGCCGTTAGCTTTCTCTACCGCTACCTATTTCATAAATCGAATTCCAACTTCCACTCTTCAAAACCACTCTACCTATTCTTGCTTATTCCACAAACAACCAAACTACTCTAAACTCTGTAGTTTTGGTTGTCTTTGCTATCCTTGGCTAAGACCCTATACCTCTCACAAACTTGACACAAGATCCAAACAATGCATATTTGTAGGCTACTCTCCTCTCAAAGTGCATATCATGCACTTGATCCCACTACCAATCGAATATATACCATCCGTCACATCACATTTGTTGAGCACATCTTTCTCTATCGTAACTCACCGCTAACACCTCCTCTTCCTAACCACCCATCTCTTCTACTTGGATCTCCACTCAACCCCCTTCTATTTTCCATCTTCGCTATCTCAACCCTTCCCTCCCACTCCATCCTCATCAGCCTCACCGCTTCCTGCCTTACTCTCACACTCCTCTGATGCCGATATGTCTGAACCTACCCCTTCCTTCTCCACCTCACCATCACCCACCCCTCCCTACATATTATCTCCCACCTCCACACCCCTCAAAACTTATAGTCGTGACCCAGCCTTCTATCATCCCCTCATCGCCTCTTCCCTCGTCTACCCGTACCAGACCCATCCTAAACCCACACCCCAAGTATTCCAATGATTACTTCATCGTGTACACTACCTCCACCAGCACTTCTCTTGAACCAACTTCCACTAAACAGGCTCTCCAACATCCTCTTTGGCATGCTGCTATGCAGGATGAATTCAATGCTTTACATCACAACCATACATGGACCCTTGTTCCTCAAATGCAGCTCAAAATGTCATGGGCTGCAAATGGTTTTACCGCACCAAATACAAACTGATGGGTTCGTCGAACATTGAAGGCTTGTCTCATCGCCAAGGGATTTACTCAACGACCAGATATAGATTATGTTGAGACACTCTGTCCCGTGGTCAAACCATCTACTCTTCGTCTCATCTATCCCTAGCGTACTCAACGACCAGATATAGATTATGTTGAGACACTCTGTCCCGTGTTCAAACCATCTACTCTTCGTCTCAATCTATCCCTAGCCGTATGTTATAACTGGTGTTTAAGACATAGACAATCAATAATGCCTTTTTACAAGGCCATCTTCATAAGGATGTATATATGGCCCAACCACCGGGTTTCATTGATTCTTCTCATCCCTCCTATGTTTGCAAATTGAATAAGGCCATCTATGGCCTTTGACAAGCTTCTCGAGCCTGGTACACCGAACTCAAAACATATCTTCTTTCCCAACAATTTCAACCCACTATTTATGATCCTTCCCTCTTTATTAACACCTCCGGCCCGTCTCCCATTTTCATTCTAGTCTACGTTGATGATATTATCATCACTGGATCTTCCACTTCCAACTTAAATTCCTTTATCTCCACCCTTGCCAATAAATTCCTCTTAAGGACCTCGGTCACTTTTCTTATTTTCATGGAGTCGAGGTTCTCCTGCATCCAAAAGGCTTACTTCTTTCTCAATCAAAATACATTCTTGACATACT
This sequence comes from Flaveria linearis, assembly GCA_024085815.1. Taxonomy (NCBI): domain Eukaryota; kingdom Viridiplantae; phylum Streptophyta; class Magnoliopsida; order Asterales; family Asteraceae; genus Flaveria; species Flaveria linearis. The sequence continues at coordinate 27,545,660 of CM044016.1, read as the reverse complement.
CTCTCATGCCAATATGTCTGATTGTAAAACCCATCTCTACGCCCATCACAAGTTCAGATTGTTCACATCACCGGGTGCCTCCCTTTCATCTTCAACAGAATATCAAGCTCTTGTGGTGCTTTACAATACTTGTCCATTACAAGACCGGACATTGCCTTTGTGTGACCTCTCGTAATTTTATTTAACGTTTGTTAATTGTCGTTATCTCTTGTAAGGGTTTATTTTTGTGATTAATGCAAATACGAGGACTCATTTGTAATCTCTTGTATTATTAAAATTTAGATATAATTAAGTAACTAAGTAATCAATGATAATAATAATAATAATATATAATAATATTAACAAAAAGTTTAATAATGCTGATAATAATAAGTAGTATAATAATAATAAATAAGCATATCAAGTATTAATCTTGAAAATAAACAAAAATATATAAGACTTATATTTAAAATGTTAGAAAACTTACAATTTTATAATCTATGGTATGAAATATTAAAATTAAAACCACAGGGACAAAACTGTAACTTGTTTTGAAACTAAAACATGAACTACGGTTTTAAATTGATATCATAAATTACGGGACCAAATTGTAATTAATTAAAACCCACCCCCATCCCTTTCTCTTTCCCAAGTTTCCGGTTACAATTCCGGCCGAGCTCCGACGAGCTCCGGGCACTCCTAAACCATGAAGTACATCAAATTCAACCGAATTAATCCCTCCTTTACAATCATATATCAGTTTCGAACCTCAACTCGAAGTTAATTCGAAATTAAGTGTTGGTTTCATCCTAAACAATCACAAACCGAAGTTAATTCAATTATGATGTCTTAAACGGCTAGAAACCGGCACATTCAATTGCAATTACTGAGATTTAATCGTTCTAAAGATGTTACTAAACTAATCACACACCTAATTGCACCTGAAACCAACACATTCCCAAATCACCACTCGTGAAATCACTAAGCCGACAAACCAAAATTAACAGAGGGCTTTCAATCATAAGCCTCATTAGAAGCTATGGTGCAAGGAATTCGAGCATAATCAACCAAACCTAGTGAATCAAAGCACCACAACCGCGACCTTATTCGAACTCGTATGCACGTTTTTCATCAAATTAAATGTAATAAACCCCCTTCTGATTCGATTTCATGTGGGGAATAAAAACCCTAATGTTAATTCATTTCCGAATCTGTTTCGTGGATCAATTGTGGTGAAATTGAATCTAGGGGTTCTTAATCTTGAAATGGGAGATTTTCTGGGAAATGTTTTAAACAAAAGATTCCATTTCATAAAACCAGTTGGGTCGTAGCCCAACTGGTTTAAAACAAGTGTTGTTAGGTAGGAGGTCCCGGTTCGACGCGACCCCGACCCCCTGCCAATATTTTTTTAATGGGTTTTAGCAACTTTTTTAATTTTAGAAAGTGTTTCAAATATTATATTAATAATATAAAAATCATTTTTAACCAAAAACCAAATAGAACTATTTTCTTTAAATTTTCTTAGGAAATTGATTAATAAAGTTTAATCCTTTTATCTTGAATTATTTAAATTATTATAAAATATAATTTAGTATTAATCTTGATTTGTAAAGAAAGAAATCCTTTTTAGTTTTCAAGAATTCCATTTAATGAATCTTTCATTTGTTATAATATATTTTACAAGTTTAAATTGTATAAAAAAAATTATACATACATATACATATGTGTACACTTATTGAAATTTATAAAATTTTATAATTATCTAAACCTACAAAATACTATTTATTATTAACTTGAAATTATAATAAGTCTTAGTTAATTTTTAAAATAGTTTTTATATAATGAATTCTTTATTGTGATAAAATTTAGTTACAAATTTATTATATATATATTTTAATAAGATAAATAATAGTACTAGTTTACTCTTTATAATCTATAAAATTACTATTCTATTAAATAGTAAATAATGATCATTTAATAATAAAAGTTTTACTTTTATTAATAGTGTCAATCACTAAAATTCTTATTTAAAGTATTTAATTACCAAGATAACAATAACTTACATCTATGAAAATCATGGACAAATGGATATAGACATAACACTAAAATCACCATGATTAACTTAATACGACGTTTCGTTTAGGTGAACGTTAACGAATACTCGGCGTTATATACAAGGCTTATTATTTGTTCATCCTTTATTATCAAGTGAGTCTTTTTCCATACCCCTTTTATTTATTTTTACACTTTGGGGTGAAAAATGTTAACCTTATGATCATTGCACTCTTAAACTCGTTTGAATCTTGTAAACACTTGGGCAATTCATCTTGTTGTTGTGGTTTGTTGAACTTTAGTAATTACCATGTGATGACTACTATATGTACAATCATTAACTATTGCTAGCCTAGCGACGTCATAGAACTATGGGCCTAACAAACCTACTTGGTTAAACCAAGTATACTTAGCTAATCGTTTAATCTTGTAATCTTGTAATCTTGTAATCTGTCAAGGTTTGATTGTTACATTTGTCATACATCCCTAGTTACTTTATTCACTAACTTATGACATAAATTGCCATCTTTTATATATAATTATGTATGATAACTATGGAAAACTCACCAACATTATGTTGATCTTTTATTTTTAATATGTTTCAGGAAATGGTAACGCTTAGCTTGTTTTGAAGACTTGTTGCAATCTAGGGTTGGACCTAGATTAATAATCAAAAGACAATTATTATTTTATGTCAAATTTCCTATGTTTTATTAATTGTGGAATACTTATATTATTGCAGAATGTATGTCATGAATAATGTTGTTTAATAATAATGACACTTTAATAATCGTTGTGTGGCATGAACAATCTTAACCCTCACATCTTGACGTTTCCGCCGTTAAGGTTGGGGTGTGACAGATTGGTATCGGATCCCATAACTATAGGGATGTAGGTTATTAGAAATGATGGCCTAGACTATGGTTAACCTAAGGACCATTTCATGAAAACTCGTTATGATCTTGTAAACTTGCTTATATGTCTATCTTATGTGTTCCTTATTACATGCTAAATCCCTTACGTGTTATTTGTTTATATTTATAAATAGTGACTTTGGAATGTGCCTTGAACCTTTTCTACCCCAACTTCCTAATCCTCCCTTATGCCTTTAAGTCTTACGTGTCTAATCTTTCTTAATCTTATTCTCGACTACGTGTGGAAATCTACGCATCTTATCGAGTGGAATAATTCCTTAGACGATATGTCTAAATCTTGAAAAATCTCATCAAGGTTTTAATTCTAATAACCTTAGAGAAGTGTGTGACACATAAACACCTGTATTCTAGATTTCCTGGCAAAAGGCCCTCGGGCTAAGGCATGCATTTCGTATAAATCTCATTACGAGACCTGTTATGCTTACCTGGGGATTTCTGGGATGAGTGCTAAATTATGGTCAACATACACATCTTCCTCGAGGTTATTGGGATTAAGTCACCTTGACGTGTCCATGTTCCTATTGGCTATGTGGTACCTAATGGAACCATCTTGGTTATATTTGTAAATATCAAAAACTCTTGATTCCTTGAACTGGTTATCTCCAAATACTAATAGTTTTCTTTGTTTCTATCTTATAGAATGTCTCGCTATCAAGGAAAGCGTGCGACCTCTGATTGTAAACTCGCTGAAATGATCGCCCGGACAAATGGTTGCTGTACTTCCGACAATGGTTGCTGAACTTAGCAGCACCTTAATGGCCAACAACAACAACAACACTAACAGAAACAATTGGTAGTGACAACATTAGTCAAGGGGAGAATAGTGACAACCAAGGTGGGAACAACCGCACCTGCACGTTCAAGCATTTCAACTCGTGCAAACATACTAACTTTAGTGGAAAAAAAGGAGCCACTGGACTTCTCGAGTGGTTTGAAAGTATGGACAATAAGTTTATCGTCAGCGAGTGTCCTGATGAAATCATCAGTGAATGTTTATCAAAGCTCATATAACCTTGTTTATATGAAAACGCAGTGGATTTTAGTTTTAAAACATGTTAATAAGATGGTTATTAAACCCATTTAATAAGCAAACCCCAAACCATGGATCTTTATACGAAAATGCATACAATCAAATGAACATAAGATGGTGAAAACACAACTTTGGAGCTGCTGGAAATCAAGATTAAAGAGGTGAAAAGATGAGTTCTTGTGGCTGAAACTTCAAGGTAGAAGTCCTCAAGATGACATACCCCAAGCCACCAACAAAGCACCTTCGTTTGCTAGGATCCTTGACACCAATTTTCAGCAACCAAAACACTTTGGTTTGCTGAAAAATCTGCTCAACTTTGCTGTCCAAAACCGTGAGAAAGGAGAGAAAGATGAGAGAGTTTGCTCTTGTGTGTGTGTAAGGAAAAGTGTAAAAGTGGAAGAGTCTTCAATGAGTTAAATTGCTGTTTTGAAACAAGAAAAAGGGAGTTCCAAGACACCAAAGGGGCGGCCAAATTGGTCCCCATTTTGGTTTTCCCTCTCAATTTAATCTTAAAAATGTCCTGATGAAATCGTCAGCGAGTGTCCTGATGAACTCAAGGTCCGCTATGCTGCAAGTGTCCTTCAACAACGGGCACTCACATGGTGGAATTGTGAGAAAAGGAACCGAGGGACCGAAGTTGCCTTGGCATTGCCTTGGGAAGAATTTAAGGACATAATGATCCAAAAGTTCTGCCCGAGGAGTGAATTGCAAAAGATGGAGGAGGAATTCTGGAACCTCAAGCAAGATAGTGGCAATCACTTGGCTTATTCCACCCGACATAATGAGTTGAGCATGCTCCTACCTCACATGGTGGATACCGTGCTTCGCAACATCAAGAAGTTTATTAAGGAGGTACCACCTCAAATTCAAGATGCTATGGTGGGTAGTAGACCCACAACCTTGGAGGAGTCGATTAATATCACTGCCCAGCTCACTAAAAACCATATTAGGGCTGGAACTTTGACGGTGAAAGGTGCCAAGACTGCTGTGAAGGTGACTTCCGAGGCTACAAAGGAGATGAAGGTCCGAGTCCTCTTTCAAAGGCAAAAAGCGCAAGTTCACACCAGCTCGTAATTACGCGGTGACAGCACCATATGCCCCTCAAAGGCAAGCTTTCGTTGCAAATCAAGCCCCGATGGTGAGGGCTTATACTGGGCCGCACCCGATGTGCCATACTTGTAAGTACCATCACGCGAGTAACACTCCTTGCCGAGTTTGCTCGTTGTGCGGGAGGTATGGGCATCTGGTGGCTACTTGCCTTCATGCTCCAAACAATGCTACATAGATTGCCAATCGAGTCTGCTACAACTGTGGCGAACCTGGACATTTTCGTCCACAATGTCCTCGCAATGTGGGAATTGTGCCACCGGATCGTGGAAGGGCTTTTAACATCAACACCAACCAAGCTCAAGCCAACAATGATGTGGTGAATGTGGACGTCATTAATTTCTTTTAATCGTTCTTTGTCTTGTAAAATTCCCACATGCGTTCATTATGCCAATAATAGGTTATTACTGAACAGGTATGTATCTTGTAAATAGTTATGCTTCTGTACTATTTGATTCGGGTGCGGATAAGAGTTTCGTGTCTTTAGAGTTCGAGCCTATTCTTTCTAATCCGCGTTCTAATCTAGAAAGATCCTTTATGGTTGAAGTCGCTGATGGAAAATCGATCGTCGTTGATGTCGTAATACGCGATTGTACCTTGAGTCTTAACGAGCACGAGTTTCTCATCGACCTTATTCCTATGCAACTGGGGAGCTTTGACGTTATTATCGGCATGGATTGGTTGGCCAAGCAACACGCGGAAATCATATGCTTCGAGAAGTGCATTCGAATTCCTTTACCATCGGGTGATACCTTGAAAGTCCTCGGGGAGAAATCATCTCAAAGACTCAAACTTATGTCTTGTATCAAGTCCCAAAAGTGCTTAAGTAAAAATTACGTAGCTTTCATGGCTTGCGTAGTCAACATGAAAGCCAAGGGTAAAGAACTGAAGGATATTCCTATCGTGCGAGATTTTCCCGAGGTGTTTCCCGAGGATCTTAGTGGGTTACCTCCCGTACAAGAAGTTGAGTTCAAAATCGACTTGATCCCTGGTGCAAACCCTGTGGCTAAGTCACCTTATCATCTTGCACCGTCTGAAATGCAAGAACTAGCTAGGAAACTGCAAGAATTGACCGATAAGGGTTTTATCCGACCTAGCTCTTCACCATGGGGTGCACCCGTGCTGTTTGTGAAGAAGAAAGATGGTTCTTTTCATATGTGCATTCACTACCGAGAACTCAATAAGCTCACTATCAAGAAGCGATATCCTTTTCCTCGAATCGATGATCTCTTCGATCAACTTCAAGGGGCTACGTAATTCTTGAAGATTGATCTACGTTCTGGATATCATCAATTACGTGTTCACGATGACGATATTCCAAAGACCTCTTTTTCATACTTGATATGGACATTACGAGTTCATGGTTATGCCTTTTGGATTGACCAATGCACCTGTTGTGTTCATGGATCTCATGAATCGAGTATGCAAACCGTAATTAGACAAATTAGTGATCGTGTTCATCGATGATATTCTTATCTATTACAAGACAAAAAACCGACCATGAGTTGCACTTGTGACAAGTTCTCGAACTTTTAACAAAGGAACAACTGTATGCCAAGTTCTCTAAGTGCAATTCTGGCATAAGGAAGTCGAATTCTTAGGTCATGTGGTGAATAGCCAAGGAATTCATGTCAAACCTTCTAAAATAGAAGTTGTGAAAAACTGGTGTGTTCCCACGACCCCAACCGAAGTTCGTTCTTTTCTGGGTTTAGTAGTTATTATCGTAGGTTCATTGCCCCAATCTTTTCGAAGATTGCTAAGCCACTTATGACGCTAACTCAAAAGAATTGACTTTTTGAATGGGGACCTGAACAAGAAGAGGCTTTCGAGACGTTGAAACGCAAGTTGTGTAACGCTCCTATTCTAACACTCCCCGAAGAAAACGATGATTTTACCATGTACTGTGATGCCTCTAGTCAAGTTCTTGGTTGTGTTCTCATGCAACGAGGAAAGGTCATAGCATACGCATCGAGGCAATTGAAGTTCATGAAGTGAACTACACAACCCATGATCTTGAACTTGGTGCCGTGGTTTTTGCTTTGAAGATTTGGCGGCACTATCTCTATGGGACGCAATGCATAGTCTACACCGATCATAAGAGTCTCCAACACGTGTTCAATCAAAAGTATCTCAACATGAGACAAAGACGTTGGATCGAGTTGATTAGCGACTACGACCGTGACATTCTCTATCACCATGGAAAGGCGAATGTTGTAGCCGACGCGCTGAGTCGCAAGGTTCATAACAAGACTGTCTCGCTTCAAGAAATCCGAGATCGAAGGCAGTGGTTTGACACGTTAGGGGAATTTGATACTGAGATTCACGTGGATGTTAATGAGGCTATATCATGCTTCAAAACATAAGGATTGATAGTGATCTCGAGTTATGCATTCGCGAGGCTCAACAAGAGGCGCTAACCAAGGAAGGGAAAGATGAAGATTTGGCATTTAACGTTCGGTGACAACTGGAGACAAAACTGAATGGCATGTGGTATATCTAGAATCGACTTTGGATCCCGAATCGCGATAATCTCTGTCACTTCATCATGAACGAAGCTCATCAAACTCGCATTCTATTCATTCCAGGTTCGATAAGATGTACATGGATCTGCGTGGCCAATATTGGTGGCCGAGAATGAAGAAAGATATCGCATCTTATATTTCTAAGTGCCTCACATGTGCAAGATCAAAGTCGAACACCAACGGCCAAGTGGTTTACTTGAACAACCCGAAATCCCTATGTGTAAATGGGAACACATATCCATGGATTTCATAACCAAGTTACCACGTACCTCTCACGGCCATGACAGTATATGGGTTGTTGACCGTTTGACCAAAACGACACATTTTATACCAATACGAGACACTTACAAGGTTTCAAGACTAGCTCGTATCTACATCGATGAAATCGTGAGCCGTAACGGCATGCGGTTACACATTATTTCCTATCATGATACTCGTTTCACTTCGCATTTCTGGTCTTCGATGCAAGAACTCTTGGGTACCCAATTGGATTTAAGCACGGCTTACCACCCCCAAACGGAAGGTCAAACCGAGCGAACAATTCAAACCCTCGAGGACTTGCTACGTCTTTGTGTCCTTGACTTTGGTGGTGACTGGGATACGCATTTACCGCTAGCGGAATTCTTGTATAATAATAGTTATCACTCAAGTATCAAGATGGCACCATTCGAGGCTTTGTATGGTCATAAATGTCGATCTTCGATTTGTTGGACTGACATTGGCGAGAATTTCATCACTGGTCCTGAACTTATTCAAGAAATGACTGATAAAGTTTTACGAAATTCGAAATAACCTTGAGGTGGCTAGACGTCGTCAAAAGAGTTATGCCGATAAAATACGCAAACCGTTAGAATTTCAAGTCGATGACATGGTTCTTCTCAAGGTTTCTCCATGGAAGGGTGTTATTCGTTTTGGGAAGAAAGCAAATTAGCCCTATCAAGATCTAAAAAGAATTGGAAAGTGGCTTACAAACCGGAACTACCTTCTGAACTTAGCGGGGTTCATCCTGTTTTCCATGTCTAAAACCTGAAGAAATGCCTGGCTGATGAAAATTTACATGTCCTCTGGAGGAAATCCAAATAGATGAGTCATCGCATTTCGTTGTGAAGCCTGTCAAAATCATGGACCGAACTCTGAAGAAGACCCGGACAACTACCACACCGATCGTCAAAGTCCGTTGGGAAAATAAATATGGAGCTGAGTTCACTTGGGAATGTGAGGATCACATGAAGAAGAAATATCCCTACCTTTTCGTTTAGTCTTGTCTTTAATTTCGGGACGAAATTTCTTAAAGTTGGGGAGACTATGACCTCTCGTAATTTTATTTAACGTTTCTTAATTGTCGTTATCTCTTGTAAGGGTTTGATTTGTGATTAATGCAAATACGAGGACTCATTTGTAATCTCTTGTATCATTAAAATGTTGATATAATTAAGTAATTAAGTAATCAATGATAACAATAATAATAATATATATTAATAATAACAAAAAGAATAATAATGTTGATAATAATAAGATAGTACTAATAATAATAAATAATAATAAGCATATCAAGTATTATCTTGAAAATAAACAAAAATAATATAAGACTTATTATTTAAAATGTTAGAAAACTTGTAATTTATAATCTTTGGCATGAAATATTAAAATTAAAACCATAGGGACTAAACTGTAACTTGTTTTAAAACTAAAACATGAGCTATGGTTTTAAATTGATAAATCGTAAACTACAGGGACAAAATTGTGATTAATTAAAACCCAACCCCCACCCCTTTCTCTCACCCGATTTTCCGGTTACAATTCCGGCCGAGCTCCGGCGAGCTCCGGCCACTCCCAAACGGACGAAGTACATCAAATTCAACCGAATAAATCCTCCTTTACAATCATATATCAGTTTCGAACCTCAGCTCGAAGTTAATTCGAAATTAAGTGTCGGTTTCATCCTAAACAATCACAACCGAAGTTAATTCAATTAGATGTCTTAAACGGCTAGAAACCGGCACAATCAAGTGCAGTTAACTGAGATTTAATCGTTCTAAAGATGTTACTAAACTAATCACACACCTAATTGCACCTGAAACCAACACATTCATCAAATCACCACTCGCGAAATCACTAAACCAACAACGTAATCGAAAGCTATCCTCTGCACACCCCCCAAAATTAACAGAGGGCTTTCAATCATAAGCCTCATTAGAAGCTATTGGTGCAAGGAATTCGAGCATAATCAACCCAACCTAGTGAATCAAAGCACCACAACCGTGACCCTTATTCGAACTCGTATCCACGGTTTTTCATCAAATTAACAGGTAATTAAACCCCCTTCTGATTCGATTTCATGTGGGGAATAAAAACCCTAATGTTAATTTCATTTTTGAATCCGTTTCGTGGATCAATTGTGGTGAAATTGAATCTAGGGTTCTTAATCTTGAAATTGTGGATTTTCTGGGGAATGGGTTTTAAACAAAAGATTTCATTTCATAACATTAGTTGGGCCGTAGGCCAACCGTTTTAAAACAAGTGTTGTTAGACAGGAGGTCCCGGGTTGACCCGGCCCCTTGCCAATATTTTTTAATGGGTTTTAGCAACTTTTAAATTTTAGAAAGTGTTTCAAATAATATTATTAATAATATAAAAATCATTTTTAACCAAAAACCAAATAGAACTATTTTTTTTAATTTTTCTTAGGAAATTGGTTAATAAAGTTTTAATCCTTTATCTTGGAATTATTTAGATATTATAAAAATATAATTTTGTATTAATCTTGATTTGTAAAGAAAGAAATCCTATTTAATTTTCAAGAATTCCAATTTAATGAATCTTTTATTTTTTTATAATATATATTTACAAGTTTAAATTATATAAATAAAAGAAAATTTGTACATATATATACATATATGTACACTTATTGAAATTTATAAAATTTTATAATCATTTAAGCCTACAAAATACTATTTATTATTAACTTAAAATTGTAATAAGTCTCATTTAATTTTTAAAATAGATTTAATATAATGAATTCTTTATTGTGATAAAATTTAGTTACAAATTTGTTATATATATATATATATATATATATATATTTTAAGAAAGAAATAAATATGTACACACTTATTATAATGATTAGTTTAATCTTTTTAATCTATAAAATTACTATTCTATTAAATAGTAATAATAATCATTTAATAATAATAGTTTACTTTTATTAATAGTGTCAATTACTAAAATTCTTATTTAAATTATTTAATTATCAAGATAACAATAACTTACATCTATAAAAATCATGGACAAATGGATATAGACATAACACTAAAATCACCATGATTAACTTAATACGACGTTTCGTTTAGGTGAACATTAACGAATACTCGGCGTTATATACAAGGCTTATTATTTGTTCATCCTTTATTATCAAGTGAGTCTTTTTCCATACCCTTTTATTTATTTTTGCACTTTGGTGTGAAACATGTTAACCTTATGATCATTGCACTTGTAAACTCGTTTCAATCTTGTAAACACTTGGGCAATTCATCTTGTTGTTGTGGTTAGTTGAACTTTAGTAATTACCATATGATGACTATTATATGTACAATCATTAACTACTGCTAGCCTGGCGACGTCATAGATTTATGGGCCTGACAAGCCTACTTGGTTAATTCAAGTACACTTAGTTAATCGTTTAATCTTGTAATCTTGTAATCTTGTAATCTGTTAAGGTTTGATTGTTACATTTGTCATACATCCCTAGTTACTTTATTCACTAACTTATGACATGAATTGCCTCTTTTGTATAAAATTATTTATGAAAACTATAGAAAACTCACCAATGTTATGTTGGCCTTTTATTTTTAACATGTTTCAGGAAATAATAACGCTTAGCTTGTTTTGAAGACTTATTGCAATCTAGGGTTGGACCTAGATTAATAATCAAAAGACAATTATTATTTTTGTGTCAAATTTCCTATGTTTTATTAATTATGGAAGACTTATATTATTTTAAAATGTATGTCATGAATAATGTTTTTTAATAATAATGGCACTTTTAATAATCGTTGTGTGGCATGAACAATCTTAACCCTCATATCTCGACGTTTCCGTCGTTAAGGTTGGGATGTGACACTTTACAGTAAATAAGTTATCACAATTCATGCATGATTCATCAACTAATCATTGGTTAGCTCTTAAAAGTGTGCTGCGTTATTTGCGTGGCTCACTTTATCATGGTTTATTGCTTCACCCCCACTCACCCTTACACTTACATGCCTTTACTGACGCCGATTGGGCGGGTGATAAAGAAACTTGGAGAAGCACCATGGGTTACATTGTCTACTTAGGTCGCAACCCCATCTCTTGGAGCTCAAACATCAACCTACATCTGCTAGATCATCCATCAAAGCAGAGTTTCGAGCCATTGTCTTTGCAACCACAGAAGTTCAGTGGCTCATATCTTGTTAACAGAGTTGGGTTTTGCTTCAAGGATCATTCCTATAATTTATTATGATAATTTAAGAGTCACTCAATATTCTGTCAATCCAGTTTTTCACTCCAGAATGAAACATCTCGCCTTGGACTTCCATTTTGTCAGGGACAAAGTTCAGAATGGCACCTTGCGCGTTACACATATTGCAGGCGATGACCAATTAGCCGACGCACTTACCAAACCATTACTTAAACCACAGTTTCGGCTACTTACTTCCAAGATTGGACTAACTCCTAGACCGTCCATCTTGCGGGGGGATATTGAATCAAATACTTCTCAAGAGATAAAGTCAAGTTGATATATTCGAATATAGTTTATTATTTATTATTGTAATTATCTCATTCCTTGTAGATAGCAAAGGTAGTTAACCTTGTAGATAGCAAATACTTAGCAAAGGTTGTTAGACATTGTATCTATATAATGTAATATGTTTTTATTTAATAAACATTATGAATTATTCATATAGTTTATATGTTATGCCTAGTAAAATAAATTATAACATTTGAAGTAAACAAATGAAAACATACATCAAAAACAAAAATCGAACGTCAATACTAACTTATTGGATCGAAAGGTAGCATCAAACGAGACAACATCATCAAACGTAAAATAGCTCTAATTCACATCTTTTCAGCCTAAAATAATCAATTTTGAGCACTTTCGTCACATGTAAGACACAATGTTTTCAGAACCGTATCGGACAGTAAATCGGTCTCACAACCGGAAAAATTATATATAATATTATATAAATATATAAAACTTTTAACTTTAATCCCATTTAATAAAATAATAATAAAATTTATAGTTTTTTTCTATTTAATATTATTGACCGTTGTAATCCAATATCCACCTTCCAAAGCTCCTAATAAAGTTTATCATAATATCAGGCCTTTTTAATTTCCCAATTTATTTTACTTTTCATTTATGCATCTCTGTTCTTTGATTTTCTTTTCTTCTCCACTCTCTCGTTTCTTATTCTCACGGTCACAAGTCATAACCTGAACAACCATCTGCATCTTCATCTTCTCTACTCTATCTTTTGTTATTCTCATAGTCACAACCTGCTTCACAGAACCACCACCTGCTTCACTGAACAACCACCTGCGTCTTCATCTTGAACAGTCGCTTGTTCATCTTGAATTATAGCTTCATTTGATGGCACAAATCAAAGCCGTCGGGTGTAGATCTGACAAAAATGGGCATAAAACCGAAGGTTCGTGTACACCGCTCCGATCGGACGACCGGTTTTCCGATTCAATCGGCGACTCGTTTTCAACCGGCGACTCGTTTTCAACCGGCCGGTTTTGTCAATACTAAAAGAGTCAGGGTAGATCGGACTGCTCATCTCACCGAATCCCGTTGGACTGGTTGGACCGGCCGGTCCGATCCGGGCGTGAAAACATTGACTAAGACATGAAAAATCATGTAAATACTCTTCCCTTTCTCAAAAGTCGGCATACAAACATTTCAGAATGAACTAACAAATGAACAAGTTAATATCCGTTTTAAAGGTCTTGCAATCGATTGATGTTGCACCTACCTCTTTAAAACCTCCATATGTCATTCTCATCATACTAAACGCTTTGACTGGGAAAATATTCAAATTTGACACTCAAAAATTATATACATATAAATTAAAACTTTCTTAATATGTATAAAACTAGTATTATGACCCCCGCGTTGTGGCAGAGGCGTAAAATGATGTAAAAAACTAATATCAAAACGTAATCGCAAACCCTCATATTGAAGGAACGTAAAACCATAAAGAAATAAAAAATCAAACACCAAAATGTTGTGAATTTGTGCGTTGAATAGGAAGTTAAAACCGTTTGATAATTTACGTAAGTTTATATAATAAACAAATGTTGACGAGAATCTGCTCGTTAAAAAGAACGTTGAAGCCGTTTATAACATACGTTTATTTATGAAAAACAAAACTCTGATGTCAATAATAGTTGTATATATATATGTTTTGTTTAAAAGCTATACATTATGTTATATTAATTATTTAGAAATAGAAATAGAAACATATAAGTAAAAATAAAAATCACAAAACAAAAAAAAACTATATGATATAAAAGAAAGTGTATATAAAAATTATAAATTTACCACATGAAAGAAGGCATAATGGAAGACTTTGAAAGAAGGCATAGTGGTTGAAATAATTGTAAATTTGTCACATAAGAAGTTTTAATTACTTACTTGCATATTGGGGTGTAAAGCTGAGCTACTCGCGAGCTAATCGAGATTGGATTAATAAAAAACTCAAAACGAACCGAGCTTTATCGAGCCCATGCTTTTTGTTTATATATTTTTATTTAATTTATTAAATATATTATATAAATAAAATTTATTATATATAAAGTTATGATAAAACAACTAACTAATATGTATAATGTTACATATAAATACATATAATTATAAACATATATCAAAATAAATATTAAAAAATTAAAAATAATATTTAAATAAATAAATGAGCCGAGCCCGAGCCGATCTCGAGCTTGAAAAAGTATCTGTCGAGCCGAGCTTGAGCTTTAAAAATAAAACTTGAAACGAGCCGAGTTCGTACTCTCCTAAGTTATCACAAGCCGAGCTCAAGCCTATATAAACTCGGTCTCGACTCAACTCGTTTACACCCTTACTTGTATATAGCTTTAAGAGCTTTACTATACCTTTTAAGTATATTTTGAGAATCATACCATAAATCGCCCTAGTTGAAGTGGTTAATCCAACAACCTTGAGTACCAAGATCTAACCTTGGTGTTATAACTTACTTAAATTTTAGTTTAAGACTTTTTTAGTTTGATTCATTATGATATATTTTATATTTCTTTTGCTCATTTACTATAACTTTTAGATATAATTTAAATATCGAATATAGCATTTTGATTTGTTTATTATCAATTTCGTATAAATTTTACTAAGATACGAATGGAATGCACTATAAATTTATGGGTATTTTTGTCAACGTGTCGCTACAAGTTTTTAAAAACTTTAAGTTGTATTTAAAATCGAGTAAGGTATATACGTTATAGCGAGTGTTGATACTGTTGGTGACATCGTGATGCATCGAACCGATTATGAGCGAACTTCATTTTTGTTAGTATTGGTATTATCGAAACTGGTATTGATTTTTATTTTTATGGTTTTCGATGATCTGAATTTATACCGACTATAGTTATACCGCTTAGCGCAAGAGAAAAATAACGAAACCCCTACCACGTGGCACTGGGGAAAAATGACCAAACTTCCGTCGCATGGGAAAGAAAGCTAGTAATATTAATAACAATAACTAGAGTGAGTAATATATGAGAGATTTATCAATAACACCACATAAACTTAACAAAAATAGACCCACCATCACTCTTACAACTCATAAAAAACCCATTTTTTTCTCCGACACTATTCTGGATTAAAGTTTCTTTTAGAGATTTAAATATTCTCTTTCCTTTTTCTTCAATTTACCACTATTTTTCGTTCTAATCTCACACCAAACTCATGTCATTTTTTTCATGCAAAGCACGATCACTTAGATGGGTTAAACATCAAAGTCATGTATTTTTTACTCCCTAGCACATTTATTCTCTCTCAACTATTTAATATTAAGATATTTCATTCCACCAATATAATTTTAATTGTTGTGTGGACTATTAGGTCAAAGACTTGATTTGAGGATAATACATATCATGATTCTTGGTGAAAGTATAATAGGAACATGGACAGGAAGAATATTTTGCTATAACAATGTATGATTTTGGTGTTTATCATTTGAGAATGGACTTGAGTATTCGGCATGAAGGAAAAAGATAAGGTTTTGATGTGTATACCATGATAGAAATTTAAGAAAAAATGCGTTTTGATGTTGAATGTTATTTTGTGAAACAACCATAAATATCACTTTACAGAAAATACAACATGAGATAATTATCAAAGTCTAAAAATTTTGTAATTCAAAAGATAAAGAACAATAAATAAAAATAGATACCTACTCTAAATTATCTTAACAAAATTCAAATTGTAGTTGATAATATGTAATATAAGAGATCATTCATGAATATTACAATCTCTCTAACTAATGTAGAGATAAGAACAATGAAATTGAGGTATAACCACTCTAAAGGGCTGTTTGGTTGGGTCTGACTGACCCTGACTAAACTTGAACGTCTCACTCGGTCAGATCTGGGGTGTTTGGTTGGTTGCCTCTTACCGAAGAAGAGGTCTGACCGAAGCCCTACCCGGTCAGAGCTCAACCATAGTCTCACCCGCGGTCAGACGTGGAGGTGGAGTGACCGAAGCTCCTACCCGGTTGATACCTGCAAGTTCGCCATGGTCGGGGGGGGGGGGGGGGGGACGATGTCGACGGGTCTAGAGGATAGAGTCAAGGTCGTTTCGAGCACCTGGAGGAACGGTTCGAGGGTCTGGGGAAGATCGGCCGGATTCCGACGGGAAAGATGCACCGGTGGCCGGGGAAGATCGGCCGGAACGTTTCGACGGGAAAGATGCACCAGTGGCCGGGGAAGATTGGCCGGATTCCGGTCAAAACCTCATCGGTGGTGGTGGGTCTAGTGTTTGGGGTTGTGTGGTGAGGGAGAAGGGTGAAGAATCAGAGGTTTGGGGTTTGGGTTGTGAAAAATAAGAGGTTTTTATATGGGATTTTTATTTTTTCTTTTTACAACTAAACACACTTATTGATTCAGAACTTTTACTGGTTTAGAACTCTTACTGGTTCAGACCTCTTACTGGTTCAGCACTTATTCAATCAGATGTTGCCAAACAGCCCTAACTCATGTACATGAATACTATAGGGTTGATACGAATACAAATAGAGTGGGATTATACGTATCGTCCTTGAGGTTTGCTTAAATTTTACTTTTCATCCATGTAGTTGAAAAATTACTAGTCCTACTATTTGAAAAAACGTTAGAAGTTTCATTCCTGGGTCAAACGGCCGTTAATTTATTCCGTTAAATAGTTGTAAAATGACCATTTTGCCCTTCTTCTTCCTCATTCAACCCCATCTGAACCGCTACCACCATTCCTCGCCACCATCACACACACCCATCTCCTTATAAACGGGTTGTCAAGAAGACACGAATGTGAAAGTAGAAATAACATAAGTGAGGATGCCATGTTGGATGTGTGGGGTAACACAAGGTTTGACCATATAAGAAATGAAGTTGTCTATGATGGCTTGCATCTTGGATACGACACATGAAGGGAGAGTGGGATAGTTTGTGCATGTGGAGACACAAATGTCAACACTGATCCCATCAAACCATTATAGTGGAAGGTAGGACGAGCAGATCCATACCTAAACTGATTTAAGATTACCAAATTAGATAAGATTTATTAGACTTGCACTTTTTTGATGATTAATTTAAGATCAAAGTTCATGCCGATGTCGGAAAAAAGTTATAGACAATTAGAAGTGTTATTAGCATGCACTATTCTTTTGCCCAATTTGTTGTTATATTGATCCTTGGTATGCACGATAGGTATGTCTCGTATCATGTTACATGGATCCTAAACATGATACGTCAACTCATGGTTATTGCCTTTTTGAATCCGTGATTTCTACAACATTTTCTTTATCGTCCGAGATATAAAAAAGATACGCATCCATCGATCTATCGTATTCTTTTCATACCTTAACAACAGCTTTGCTATGAATACACTTATCTTTCTACTCGAATAAAAGAGTATCTTGAGATGACACGTGACAATACCACAATCATTCTCATCAAAATTTTCCGCATCTCTCTCCTATTAAATAATTATCTAATTACTAATAATATATTTAACATTTTTTAGATTTAATAAATTAAGAAAGATATCTACTTATTAATGCTATTTCTAAATAAATATTTTTTTAAAATAATAAAATTTTCTAAAGTATAAAACTATTTTAAAAGTACCAATATATTAAAATTGGTATCTTTTAAAAAGTCATATTTTTAAAACTAAAAATAATTAAATTTGGGAGTTATAATAAAGAAATTTATAAAAGCATTTTTATAAGGTTTGTTTTAGAACAAAATGTTTATTTTTTAAATAACTAAAAATAAAGTTTTAAAAAGTTGATATCATTGTTTATTACTTATAGTCATTTCTCATATGTAATTTTAGTCATATCATATCTTAGAATATTATTTTATAATTTATAAATTTTATTATAGAGTAAATTACAAATTGTATCCTTTATTAATACATGAAATTGCATGGTATGTCCTTTAGTTTTAATAATTACATACGATGTCATTTTATTGAAAGATTTGCACACATATTGTCCTTTACACTAACTATAATCTAAATGTACGGTTAACTCAGTTATGTACCCCCTCACATGAGAGTATTTTTATCATTTTTTCACGTCTAATATATTAAAAAAATTATAAAAAATAAAAAATTTAAATGAAAAAAGAAAATTAAAAGATATCGGACCGTTAGGTAAGTCGGTGAAATCAATCACTCTTGGTGTGTGTTCATTTGACTAATTGTTAAAAATTTTAATGACAATAACCTCCAATAACGTTTACTAAAGTAAGAAATCTAAGTTACCAATCATTTAAAAGGTCGAAAAATCAACAATAAACACCAAAAGAAGACACATATATACTTTATAAACTACTCACACCAACAAATAATGAAAAATCAATAAGGAACACAAACTTGAAGATTACCTATGATTGTTTGAATTATTTATATAATTGCAAAATCAAGAAAATGAACTATGAGTCGCTCGTTAATCACACAACAACATAAGTCAGAAACTCAAAGAGCGACGAAATACAAAAGTGAATTAGAGATTTTAATCTTACCATCATTGTTTGTTCAAGTTCAAAGAGTTTCAATGGTGCGTGAGATGTTGTAGGTAAGGATGACAATCATACCCGTACCCGATGGGGAAACCCGAAACCCGAGACAAATGGGAAGGGTATGGGATCGGGTAAACGGGTATGGGGTCGGGTATGGATAAAAGAAAAAAAATTCGCGGGTATGGGACAGGTATGGGATTACCTGAAATACCCGTTTACTCGCTCCGATTACCCGATAACACATACCCGATTACCCGTTTATATACCTTAAATAATTTAATTTTATTCATTTATTTTAATTGTATCATAGTTGTTTAATTGGTTTTACGTATGTTAAGTATATATTAATATTATTACATATTATATAAAACATATTTATTTCTTAAATTCCTTAAAACAAAACCCTAGTAAACAAATGATTATAAGTATTTTGTGTCTTTTGTAAACATTGATATTATGTCGGTGCTTTTTGCGTTTTTGCAAACCGATCGTATTATGATGCAAAGTTAATTTGAAGTGTCGTTCTATTTGGATATTATGATGTAATTTAAAAAGATACCCGAGGTATACTCAATGGGTAAGTTTTATATCATTTACGGGTGTACCCGATCACCCGCGGGTATGCCCGATACCTGACGGGTAAATACCCGACTTATACCCGATGGGTTTTGGGGCGGGTATGGGACACTCTTTTGTAATCGGGTATGGGGTTGGGATCACTCATACCCGACTCATACCCGACCTACAGTGGCGGAGCTTGAACACGGGAGTAGGGGGCGGGGTCGAAATTAATTTTTTTAGGGGGGGCGAACTCGAGTTTTATATAAAAATTTACACTACCGAGCCAAAAATTTACACTACCGGATTAAAGTTTAACACTACCGACGAAAAAAAGAGGGGGGGGCGGCGACCCCCCCCCCCCCCCGGTCCCAACTATGCTTCGCCACTGCTGACCCATACCCGCCCTGTTGCCATCCCTAGTTGTAGGTGGTGAAGATGACTAGTATTGGGCTATCAAATAGAGGGGAATAATGGATTCAATGGTATTGAACGTAAGAGGAACGCGGGTTTACTGACTTACCCAACGGTCCGATATCTTTTAATTTTATTTTCATATAAAAAAATTATTTTTTATTTATTTAATATATTAGATGTGGAAAGAAAATGATAAAAATGCACCATTTGAGAGATACATAACTGAGTTAACTGTATATTTAACTGAAAGTTAATGTAAATGACAATAGGTGTGCACATATTAAAAAAAAGACATTGGATGTAATTATTAAAACTAAATGACATATCATGATCATGTAATTTGGTGTATTAATAGAGAACACTAATTTACTCTTTATTATATTAATATTTATTTATTTAACACGTGTAGTATACGAGTTCGCCGGTTACTATTTATTTGTTTTCATTAAAATAAATTAGCTAACTCAAAGTTCTACAAATAATATACTCTACCCTTCAGAAAAGCCCTAATCTCCAAAACCTGCTTCGATCAATCTCCAACAACGTCACGAGCCTCTCAAATCACTGCTTTCACTGGTAACGATTTCTTCATTGCTCTCATTATTTCGATTTGTCATCGCCGTTCATCTCCATGTTCGATTTAGTATCATGATGCCTCAATCTGTTCATCTCCCATTTACCCGATTCACTTCCGAATTTGTTCCATTTCGCCAGAAATCATTAGCTATTACTCAATTGTGATGCTGTTTGTAACAAATTACTTTTTCATTTATGTGTTTTCTGCAGTTAAATTTTAGGGTTTCTAGTTATAAACATGGGAAGTAGACTGGGAAGAAGAGGTTAACTTTGCTAATATTCCAATTAAGCTTCTGATGCCCACTTCTTTCTCTAACATCACTGAAATCGCCCTCAAAACAATCCCTTCTGCTTCTAAGGTATATTTTCAGCACACATTTTTCATATTTTGTTGCAGATTGTACCGATTTGATGTTTATGTTGCATTTTTTATTCTGTTTGTAGATTGAAATCAAGAGGGTTTTGGAATCACTATATGGGTTTGAAGTAGATGAGGTTAGAACCCTAAATATGGATGGGAAGAAGAAGAAAAGGGGCGGGCTTTTGATTGCGAAACCTGATTACAAGAAAGCATATGTTACTTTGAGGAACCCTCTTTCGATATCACCAGATTTGTACCCGATTCGGGTGATTGAAGAGGATCGCCAGAACATGAGCAAACAGAGCAAACAGTCGAAACCCACCATTGTTGAAGGTGATGAAGCTAAGAGGACTCATTGGCTTGATGGCAGTGGTGTTAAGAAGCCGACTGGTTATGGTGGCAGGGTTCGGCATGGAGCAGCTGACCGCCTGGGGAGTGGCAGCCATGGCAGCACCTCTGCAACATCCAAGTTTCCTTGGAGTAGTATGCGATCATCAGGTAGGTAGAACATTCATCATTAGACACATTTTGTTATGTTTGGTTTGATTAATGAGGTTACTTTTTATCACTTTAATAAGTTATGGGATGTTCTCACATCATTGTTGTTGACATTGAAGCTTTCTTGTTTTTGTGTGATCTTGATGATGTATCACAATTGATAGATCTCATGGGAAACTAAAGTAAGTACTTGAGGAAAACAAGTTCTTTTTTTGAAGCTTTTATGAAATTATTGCATTTCCAATGGATCAACACATTTGAAAATTTTATTACTTTGTATAATAATGATCATTCCCTAAATATGATTTTCTCTCAAATTTATTGTTAGTTGTCCTGAAACCTTGTAAGATTATAACACATGGACTTAGAGGTATGAATTTTGGACATATTGATGTGTAAATATACCAGTGCAGGGCTAGAATCGGGTTATAACCCTACTGAACAAAACAAACAAGGACATATTTTTATAATGGGTCAAGTTTGTTGGAATAGCAAAAACTGATAATTCTATTTGATTGACAAATTATTTTTGTTCGATATCAATCTCAGTGCATCTAATTTTATATTTGTTTCAACAAGAACCGAAAGAAAGATTGCAACTTTCCATCGATCTCTTCAACTATTCGCTTAAATCAACGTTAGTTAATCTTTATGAGGTTTTATTTCATTTGATTAATCATGTTCGTTGTGTTTGATTATATGTATATAATTATCTAAATTTTTGTTTACATATATGTAACAATGTTTGACGAACCCGAAATATTTGATGAGAAAATTCGGGCTTATTAGCATATAACTAACGATTACATATACATGACCCACATATTTACATATGTAAAATCTTGGGTTACAAATATGTATCCTTTTTATTAAATTTATATGTAACCTCATTGTTACATATATGTACCTCACAAATGTTTTTTTAAAGGAAGATGTCAAGTTATGAATTCGGGTATGATACATATATGTACCAGGTTATAGATATGTAATCTTGTGAGGTACATATATGTAACTTTGATAGTTACAAATACATATATGTCATTTAACGTGGTTACATATATGTAATACAAAGAGTTATATATATGTAAGCCTGACATTTATTTTTACTAAAACAATTAACATGATTTATATAAAAAAATGTTGTTTATTATGTTTCTTCCTAAAACACAAACTAATGTAGTTTTGTTTTTGTGTTTGTTAAAAAGTATTAGTCAAACTAATTAGGAAAGAGAATGAGAGATTTTAGGAAAGTTGTTAATGAATATGAGAGTTTATAAAACTATGCAAATTGTTTACCCATTATGCCCCTAACCTCTCTAATTATAACCATTAACTTAAATAAATTTACCAAATTAGCATTAGTTCATCTCAACCATTAATCAAACAAATCAAGGGTGAAAAATGATTTTCTTAGTTTTCAATTATAATGTGGTTTTCATTGGAACCCTATATATATATATATATATATATATATATATATATATATATATATATATAATATATATATATATATATAGGATGAGGTTATAATGAGAACTCTTTGTTTTTGTGAAACCCTTTAACCCCAATGTGGGCCATTGATTAGTATTCTCATTTTTGATCTAAAGGCTATAATTTTTTTGGCTTTAAATATTCAGTCATTGCATATTTGACTTATCCTTAGGGGTATGTAAGTAATTTCCCATGGGCATTGTACCAACCACTGTACTTATGAGAAAAGTAACTGTCTAATCAATCAAAATCACAACCACTTTTTTAAAAAGTCATCTCTTGCAAACTAAAAAAAACCCATTCTTGCAAACGGAAGTTTTGGTTTCCCTCTTCTTTCTCCCTTCTTCGACGCATCAAAAAACATGAGTATTGCTACATTCGACTTTTTTGCCTCCTTTTGGTGAGAACCTTGTGCTTGCAAAGTCATTCACGAAGGGTTTTTACTGCGAATGATGTAGAGTAGCGTCGTCAGCCATCGATTTGGGGCGAAATATGGAAGAAACTAGAATTGGGTAAGTCGTTAACCATCTCCGAAGTTTACTTGACTACAATTTGCGGATTTTTCCATGTCTTTGATCCTTGATTGATTGAAATTTGGTTTGGTAATTATACAAGATTGTCAAACTTTTCAGTAGCGATGATTTATCAGCGTATATGGTGTAAACCCTAGAATCTTAATTGTCTTTGTTATGTTAAATTATGTTCAAATTAAACCTGTAGACATTACATATATGGTGGGTTTTTTTGTTTAGAAAGCTTGAATTTTGGTTTTTAGACATCACATTGAATGACATTGAAGCACAGGGGTATTGTATACAGACCCAATTCAAGCCCCCTTCTTCAATGACATTCAAAGCATAGGGGTGTACAGCCCCGGGCAAATGTCAAGTTCATGCTACTTTCATAATAGTAGTCTTCACATGAACCACGCCACCATACAATAGGTTTCACATTAACCAGGCCACCATACATCAGGATACTTTTATAATGGGTGTGTTGCCATGAATTATGACACAACAAATTGTTCCACAATATTCATGTTTGTAGTCAAATGTCTTTTTTTTCTTGCGTATATATTAAAATAGCAAGTAACAGAAGGTTTTATTACTTATGTATCTTTTTTTAATGGTATAGAAACAGAAGGCGGAAGAATATCTTTCCATTCAGTAATTCTAATAAATGAAGACACTCAAGAGGTTTTTACAAATCTTCATAGTAATTGTTGTTTTTTGTTGTACTACAATGTATTCTAACATTCTTATGATTAATGGTAAAACAATTAGGAGTAGCGAACGAATAGCCCTTAAATTACTAAGCCGATTAAAAACACCGCCGGAAACCCTACAGAGAGAGACGCTGATGGACATACTGACCACGGTTAGTTAGTCTGTACGTAATTATATTTTGTATGTTAGTACCTACGTTATTACCTTTCATTTTACAAATAATTTAATGTACTATATAAACAACAGGTTCTGCAACAGGTTCTGCTGATTAATCAAACCTGCCAATCATTTCATTATTATCTTCAGAGGGGCCAAGTGTTCGTTCTAAATCAAAATGTAATCTACCTTTTAAGTTTTTAAACGTGAAAAAAAATTCCATTTATGTTATGTTACTTGTATTTGTGCTTTACAGTAAAACAAACTATGTTACTACCTTATGTACACAATTAGCAGGCTCTCCCCCGAAGCGAACATGGACTAATACAAGAAGTAGGCATAAGACTGGTAATGAGATTTTAATGAGATTTTAATAGCAACATACTTATGTATAATAACAAAATATACATGGAAACATGAAACTTTTACATGCTCACATTTCCTAATGCTAACTAAAATTTCGTTATTTAATCTTATAATATCATGTGTATAGTCGAAGAAACCTTAGTGGTAACTAAATATTAGGATCCTGTAACCTGATATAGCATGATGTAATACCATGTAAATTTTGTTAGATGTCATTCTAATTAATTATATTAGGATCATGTAGCCTGATATAACATGATGTAATGGCATGTAATTTTGTGGTAGATGGCATGCTAAAAATAATAGATATGCGTTAACAATATAACATGTATGATTAAAGATAAAACAACAGTAAAAATAATCAAAACTTGAAAACATTAGTGATTGTTACATTAACTTACATCTGGACGGAGTAAAAAAGGTGATTAAAGATAAAGCAATCATTGTTGTTTTCACAAAAACATGATGTTACATCCACATTGTTTCCCATTATAAAAAAAACATAACACAAAACATTAAACGAAATCATGCTTACAAATTTGGGATAATCATTGATGTTTCATAAAACCAACTTATGAATTGCCGAACGAATATTTGAGTTCTCATAAATATCAGAGCAAATCTGCCCAAAAAAATTAGCTTGAATAAATCATTATAGATCGTAATATTTTTAATAATTTACACACAATTATATCAAACTACAAACTATTCTTTTGTCAAAAAAACTTTAAATGGTAGGTTAGATGTCAGATAGGGTTTGATAAGTATTAACGGATATGCGGTAACATAATAAGTATGTCTTACATCATTAAAAAACTTTAGTCATTCAACAAATACAAAAAAAAATATTTCCTATGTCTTACATCATATTACACCGTGTTACATACATTTACATCAGTCGATATACTGCCATTACGATATAGTGCCATTTGAGTCTTGTTCATTTTCCACATTAAACAACAATTAAAAAACACACTGCAACATATTTCAACAGGTTACATGATAGTGCTGAAAATTTGCATTTTCAAAAGCTTTTCTTACGGATGTTAGTTGCAGTACATTGTGTGGCACACACATTGCAAAAAGACTATTAAAACAGGTTAAATGATCGAACGCATGTTAAGTTGCATAACAATGTTCGATGAGTAATGGTGCCATTCCATCTCTTAAACCCTCCAACACGTACAACAAAACCCGATGACTCCGTGTAACGTTGGTACTTGTTCATGACCTGTTCCCATGAACTAAAAATTGCATCAACATAGGGCTTCTCATCAAAATAAACCTCAAGGACCCAAAACTTAGTGCCATTTGGCGTCTGAAATATCTTACTACAATGATTCCCTGAACACAAAAAATATGGAAGAATACGTTACTACAACGACTCCCTGAAAACACAGTTTCTTGTTACATGTTATTAAATATTGTTACATTGTAACCAATCTGTCCTTACCGCATGTGTTACACATTGTTACATTTATTACACATTGTTACAATGACTCCCTGAAAAACAAACTTTGTTTTTCAGGGAGTCATTGTAACAATGTTATTAAATACAGTTCACTCAAGAGGTTTTCACAAATCTTCATAGTATTGTTGTTTTTTGTTGTACTACAATGTATTCTAACATTCTTATGATTAATGGTAAAACAATTAGGAGTAGCGAACAAATAGCCCTTAAATTACTAAGCCGATTAAAAACACCGCCGGAAGCCCTATAGAGAGAGACGCTGATGGACATACTGACCACGGTTAGTTAGTCTGTACGTAATTATATTTTGTATGTTAGTACCTACGTTATTACTTTTCCTTTTACAAATAATTTAATGTACTATATAAACAACAGGTTCTGCTGATGAATCAAACCTGCCAATCATTTCATTCATATCTTCAGAGGGGCCAAGTGTTCGTTCTAAATCAAAATGTAATCTACCTTTTAAGTTTTTTAAACGTGAAAAAAAATTCCATTTATGTTATGTTACTTGTATTTGTGCTTTACAGTAAAACAAACTATGTTACTACCTTATGTACACAATTAGCAGGCTCTCCCCCGAAGCGAACATGGACTAATACAAGAAGTAGGCATAAGACTGGTAATGAGATTTTAATAGGATGATAATTTGTAAACTATCGTACTGTCTACGTCGCAATGTAATTCATATAACTTAACAGGAATATGTAGCAAACAGTAAGATAATGTAAGTTGATGTAACTGTGACTTGCATAGATGCATGTATACTGCAAGACATTAGAATATGGTATGCTTAAAAGACATCCCTAAAAATTTAACTGAATGTTACATGCACTTACATCGCGAAAGGATAATCATATGTTGGGGAGAAATTAGTGTCCTTTAATTAAAAATAAACAAAAGTAAGCAACATACTTATGTATAATAACAAAATATACATGGAAACATGAAACTTTTACATGCTCACATTTCCTAATGCTAACTAAAATTTCGTTATTTAATCTTATAATATCATGTGTATAGTCGAAGAAACCTTAGTGGTAACTAAATATTAGGATCCTGTAACCTGATATAGCATGATGTAATACCATGTAAATTTTGTTAGATGACATTCTAATTAATTATATTAGGATCATGTAGCCTGATATAACATGATGTAATGGCATGTAATTTTGTGGTAGATGGCATGCTAAAAATAATAGATATGCTTTAACAATATAACATGTATGATTAAAGATAAAAACAACAGTAAAAATAATCAAAACTTGAAAACATTAGTGACTGTTACATTAACTTACATCTGGACGGAGTAAAAAAGGTGATTAAAGATAAAGCAATCATTGTTGTTTTCACAAAAACATGATGTTACATCCACATTGTTTCCCATTATAAAAAAAACATAACACAAAACATTAAACGAAATCATGCTTACAAATTTGGGATAATCATTGATGTTTCATAAAACCAACTTATGAATTGCCGAACGAATATTTGAGTTCTCATAAATATCAGAGCAAATCTGCCTAAAAAATTAGCTTGAATAAATCATTATAGATCGTAATATTTTTAATAATTTACACACAATTATATCAAACTACAAACTATTCTTTTGTCAAAAAAACTTTAAATGGTAGGTTAGATGTCAGATAGGGTTTGATAAGTATTTAACGGATATGCGGTAACATAATAAGTTACATAACAATGTTCGATGAGTAATGGTGCCATTCCATCTCTTAAACCCTCCAACACGTACAACAAAACCCGATGACTCCGCGTAACGTTGGTACTTGTTCATGACCTGTTCCCATGAACTAAAAATTGCATCAACATAGGGCTTCTCATCAAAAGAAACCTCAAGGACCCAAAACTTAGTGCCATTTGGCGTCTGGAATATATTACTACAATGATTCCCTGAACACAAAAAAATATGGAAGAATATGTTACTACACCGACTCCCTGAAAACACAGTTTCTTGTTACATGTTATTACACATTGTTACATTGTAACCAATCTGTCCTTACCGCATGTGTTACACATTATTACATTTATTACACATTGTTACAATGACTCCCTGAAAAACAAAGTTTGTTTTTTTCTATTATTACACATTGTTACTGTGGTTACACCATCTGTCCAAAAAATAAAACCTTATAACCAATAATACAAAGAAAACACAGTTTATTGTTACAATTATTACACATTGTTACATTTTAGCCAATCTGTCCACACTGCATGGTTGCACATTTTTACATTATTAAACATTGTTACATTGACTCCCTGAAACACACAGATTGTTGTTACACATTTATTACAAATTGTTTTCGTGGTTACATAATCTGTCCAAAAATAAAACCTTATAACCAGTAAAACAAAGAAAAAATGGAAAAGTAAGTGCAAAAAAAAAAACAAAAAAAAAACATGTTTTCAAATTGTTTTCCCCATAAAAGCTTATAACCAGTCCAAAAAAATGGAAAACTAAGTCCAACAAAATGTAACCAGTCCAAAAAAAACATGTAAAACTAAGTCCAAAAAATGAAAAACCCAGTCCAAAAATAAAACCTTATAACCAGTAATAACAAAGAACAGGGATTTGATAACAAGAATTTTAATAAAATTGTTTTCAATTGTTATTTAAGAAATAGATCCCCCCCACCCACATAAAAGTATTTGGATAAAAAACACCCTTATTGGCAACTGTGATAAACAACTACTTCAAAAACAAATTTATGCATTTCAAAAACAAAAAAGCTACAAAAAAATATACACAAACTAACCACGACGATCATAACTGATGTATCGGAGAGGAGAGATTGAAGAAACCGCAACAGGTGCCGGAAGGTCAGTTGCAGGAGATTCTACATCATGAACTGGTGAAGGTAGAGGCCGGGTAACAACAACGCAATCCACTGCCGGATTCCCGGGTGAAGGTTCGAGTTCATCCGCAGGTTGTGAAGGGGGGATGGTTAACTTCACTGCCACCCATGAATGAAGTTATCAGTTCTTGCTAACAAAACACGGTGTTTAGTATTCTACAAAATGTTGAAGGAAAATTGTGGATGCAGGGAAATTGTAATAAAGGAAGATAAATCTATAGTGATAGTTTGATGAAAAAGGTTGGTGAAAAAGTACTAAAATGATGGTGCTCGAGGTGTATGCAAAAAGTGTGAATTGATGGTTGGTGAAAAAGGGTTGACAAAGTACAAAAAGGTACTCTGTCATACAGCAAGACATGAAATATGGGGGTAGTGGGTAAATGACGAAAATACCCCTTAAAGTTGTCTCCCATGATGCTGATGTGGCGTCGTGTAATTGGCCCTCTAGGGTTAAAGGGTTCTTACACTTTTAAAGGGTTTTCAAAAGAACCCAATCCTATATATATATATATATATATATATATATATATATATATATATATATATATATATTATATATATATATATATAATATATAATATATATACTAGCAGAAAACCCGCGCGTTGCGGCGGCGATAATAACAATTTACAATGTGACGCTTAGTACAGAATAACAAACACACGAAATCATAATAATAATAATAACAACAAAAGGGTCAAACTTTGGTTTGTAAGAAAAAGTAATAATTATAGAAAAATTGAATTATTGTTTTAACATACCTCAAGTGCATATGTTTCTTTTCGATCCTAGGTTCTACAATATAACATTGAGAAACAACGTAAATATTCGGTTTCAGATTAATGTAATAACCAGGTGAAATATAATACTGATTTCTCAAGGCTTCTTTCTACCATCAGAATATGTTTGATGACTTGCAGAAGAAGAATATGGGGATGCTTTATGTGCTTGCACCTGCAAGTTCATGAAACATGTTAAAACAGAATCTACATACATTAAAAGATAAATAAATATATAAAAGAATGATGCTTCGATAGTTTAATGTGTAAAACCCATTAGCCAAGTAACAATAAAATGAACCACCATGATACATGGAAAACTTTGACCCATGCTAACCTGCATGCTCATGAAACATGTTAAAACAGAATCTACATACCTTGTTGTCCCATGTATTGAACCACAGTATCCATTCATCGAGCTTCTGTAGCAGAAATCATGATGAAATAGTGATAGATTCTGGATATGTATATGATTAAAGTAGTAAATAAAAGAAAAGAAAAGAAGAGTATAAGAAACCATAAGTGATCATGGATCTGAAGACAATTGAACCTTAAGCTGAAAGAGATTCAATGGTATATCGGAGATCTTGTGGACACGAAACAAAGGAACTCTTAAAAGTTTCTGCCTTGATAAACAAAACAGAAAGCCAAGTATAAAGGGTTTGCAGTTGCACAAAGGAAAGTTTCATACGAAAAGTAAAGCCTAGCCTATACAACTTATACTTGCAAAAACAATAAAAAACTGAAAACAAATCATACAGATAGTACTCCTACTAAAGTTGAAAAGCAACTTCCCATAACCACACTACTCTCAACCCACTTGGTGCTGAAACATAGACAGATAATGTGCTAATCAAAGATATTTTAAAAAAATGTAAGATTATAGAGAACTTCTAACTAAGATCAATAAAATAAAGTTCCTTTCCATCTACCGATCCTGGTTGACCAAGTAAGATATCTTCCGGCAAATACTACATCCAAGCATGTCTATAACCTTGCAAAAAGAAATAATATATAACAATAAATCAACTACAAAAGGAGTGTTTAATAATGTCAAAGTTAAAACTCACCAGAATGTAAAATCACCTAGTCGTCTTTTGTAGTGAACCACAACAATCATTCAATGAGCTTTTGTAAGCCATAACTTGAGGTTGATATATAAAATTACTTTATTCCGCCAAACATTTTAACAGTTATGAACAATTAAATTCATGAAAATTTGCCACTCATTTGGAAGACGACAAATGTTCTAATCAGCACTAAATACATAGTTTACTTTTATATCAAAATTTTATAAATTCATGTAAACTTGCCACTCATCTGGCCATAGATGTTCCAATCAGCACGAAATACATAATTTTTCATTTATATCAAATTTTTAAATTATTGCAATTCTGAATTCTATGCCCTTATCATATTTTGCCTTCTAAGGGTAATTCTGGTACTTTTTAACGTTAACTTTCAAGGGTATGGTTTCGAGTAAAACAAATATTATAAATTGTTAAGCACTTAGATTTTAACTCAATAAATTGCAACAACTTAAGACAAGGGCATACAAGACATATTAACTTTGAATCTTTCAAACACAAGTACTTACCTGAACAATAAACATTATCATAAAGCTCGAATAGTAGTGCAACAAGAAGTTTCAAAGTTATGAGATTGCATAGTATTCTCTCTGCGGTAAGTGTACAACTTAAAGTTTCTTGCATTCTTGAACTGAAAATGTGTATTGAAGTGAGCACGTTTGATACAATAAAATTCTAACTCGGCCCACAAAAAAAATTGTGTATTATGCAACAAGTCAACAAATACAAACTATAAGAAACCAAGGTGATTATGGATCTAAAGACCCAAAGATCCTTAGCCTTGGTTATGAGATGTGTGGTGAGCAGTAACACACTCGCTACTCTGCAAAATCACAATATGATGTTAAATAGGCACGTAATCTAAGAAGTCTAGTGGACCAGAATGAATGCTATAAATATATCGCATTGTTGTAGCATGTAAACAGATAAAATTGGATGTAAAGAAAAGAAAACATAATGAAAGGTATACCAGAACTAAGCTCAATAAGATATAGCTTCTGTTCATCTAGATCCTGGTTGACGAAGAGCGGAATTTTCAGCTCCACGTCTCCATGTACAAATCTAATATAAAACAGAAGTCAACAAGATGGTCAACAACAGTCGTCCTAAATCTTATTAACTTGGAATCTTTCAAAAACAATAATTTACCTGAACAATAAACATTATCATAAAGCTCAAATAGTGGTGCAGCAAGAAGTTTCAAAGTTTTGAGATTGCAGAGTACTCTCTCTCTCTAGTGTACAGCTTAAAGTTTCTTGCATTATTCCTGAACTGAAAAAAGTGTATTGAAATGAGCACATTTCATATAATAGAATTCTAACTCTAAGCCTACGAAAAATATTTGAATATAATGCAACAAGTCAAACAAAAACAAGCTATAAGAAACCAAGGTGATTATGGATTAAAGACCCAAAGATCTTTAGCCTTGGGTTATGAGATGTGTGGGTTATGAAATAAAGTTAACAAAATTGGTTATGTGTACTTCTTGTTTCCGTCCTGAAATCCCATTATTTTCTTCTGCTACCGATTCATGACAGCCACTCCCAAACTCCTTCAGCAATGCCCTAATGATAATAACATTTTAAATCGATATTTAGATATATAAAACATATACGACATCAAAATGATTATATTTTTTTCCACTTAGGAGTTTGAGGTTCTAGATTTTGATGTACCTTGCCATATGGTGAGACAAGCTCTTGAAGGGCTGCTATCTTCTCACCAACCTTCTCTTTTCTTTCCTATTAGAAGGTGAAAACAGTGTCTCAATAATTTCAGTGTAAATTATTCAGACCATATATCAGAGTAAGTGAACATGACAGGTAAGACTGGGGCGAAAGACTATGCAGGATGGGCTAATTGGTGATGGGTCAAACATGCTTGGACGTTACACGTAAGCATTATGTATGTCGAAATTAGTTGGGTTGACCCAAAACACCTTTCATCCATGTTTTCCCTAAACAATTAGTATTAACAGAAATTGATAAATAATTGTCTAATAATCTGAATAACGCAACTTAGGAGGTTGAATACTTGAATGCATAAAAACACAATTTGGTGCCATCGCGACCAATTATAGATAAGACCACCTGAAACTAATAATCAGGTGATAAAATTATGACATCGACAAGGGTGCAGAGCCCCGAAGAAGAAGAACCTTGGGGAAATGGACAAACCAGCCTTGTGCCTTTTTGGTGTTAAAGAAGTAAGACTCCCTTGCTCAATAGATCCATCTCATAACTACTCTGAATCAATTAATCAACACACAACACCCACACACACACACACACACATCTGTACAAGTTCATCAAACTCAAAACTACCTTAATCAAGTACCAAATTCTCCAAACCTAAAATCAACCTAATCAAGCAAACAAAGGTTTCATGATTGAGAAGATGAACATCCATACCTGTGTAGAAACAAGTGACGTAGATGAGAGTCTCCTTAGGGCCAGCCATGGCGTCAATCGGGTGGCGTAACCAGGTCCTTTGTTGCAGCAACTGCCGTTAGCCACCGGAGCACCGCCGATAGGAGCGTGTGCTACCACTACCGCCTCGTCGTCGTCATCTTCTTCTTCCTCTAGCGGTTGTTTGTATGCACTTGCAGAGTTGCAGTAGATGATGAATGAAGATGTATAGAGGGTGAGCCGATGAGGCGGTGCTAGAGGTGTAACGGCCGGTGCAGGAGTGCTCAACGGGCGCGTCTTACGGGAAGAGGGAAATTACCCTTCTACCCATCCTTTATGTATTATAAGGAGTAAAGATATATATATATATATATATATATATATATATATATATATATATATATATATATATATATATATATATATACATACACTTAGAACAGAATTCATAGAAAATGAAAGTATGAAATTGTTAACAGAATTTTTAAATTATGAGTTAGAAAAAGGAAGAGATATAACTAAAAGTTCAAATCATCCTATGATTCTACACCTCGAAAAAATAGGATTAATAGGAGAAGATATAACAAAATCTAAAGTATAATATACTTGTAAATTAAATTAAAAAACTCAGATATTACCATAAGAACAAGCAATATAGAATACAGCCCATCAGACAAAGAAGAATTTAGAAAGCAAATCCTGAGATGATATCACAAGGATTAATTAGAAAATCAGAAAGTCCTCATAGAACAGCAGCTTTTATAGTAAGAAATCACAGTGAAATAAAAAGTGGAAAAGCTAGGATAGTTTATAATTACAAAAGATTAAATGATAATACAATAGATGATGGGTATAATATTCCTAATAAAGACAGCTTATTAAGTCTAATACAACAAAAGAAAGTATTTTCAAAATTTGACTTAAAATCAGGATACAATCAATTAAAACTTGAAGAAAGCTTTAAACCATGGACAGCTTTTACATGTTCAGAAGGGCAATACGAATGGAACGTACTTAGTTTCGGTTTAAAAAATGCACCTTCTATTTTTCAAAGATTTATGGACAGTATATTTTTAAAATATGATTTTTGTTTAGTATATATTGATGATATATTGGTAGCCAGTAACACTGTGCAGGAACATGAACAGCATTTACAAGAAGTATTCAATGAAATCAAAAGGAACGGTATAGTAGTTTCTAAAAAAAGTGAAATTATTTAAAAGAAAATCTCTTTTCTTAGGTTAGAATTGGGAAATGGTAAAATAGAATTACAGCCACATATATCTACAAAAATTTTGGATTTTCCTGAAAAATTTGAAAACCTTAAACAAATACAGGCTTTTTTGGGATTGGTAAATTATGCTAGAAAATTTATACCCAATCTATCAAAACTAGTAGGACCATTATACAGCAAGACAACAAAAATGGACAAATGTATTTTAACAGTGAAGACATAAGATAGTAAAAGAAATAAAAAATATGGTTAAAATATTAAACCATTAGAATTACCATTAGTAACAGACTATATAATAGTAAAACAGATGGTGTAAAGAAAGATGGGGAGCAGTCCTTCTATGTAAACCAAATAAATACAGTCCAAAAAATAAAGAAAAAATATGTGCTTATACAAGTGGAAACTT
The DNA here is from genome assembly GCA_024085815.1 of Flaveria linearis. NCBI lineage: Eukaryota > Viridiplantae > Streptophyta > Magnoliopsida > Asterales > Asteraceae > Flaveria > Flaveria linearis. The sequence goes on along the minus strand of CM044016.1, from coordinate 27,510,829 downwards.
TCAAAATAAAACAATTGGACAAATATAGACTTCGAAATACAAGCATTGATTTATTCTCTTGAAAAATTTAAAATATTTTTACATAAAGAATTCACAGTTCGAACGGATTGTGAAGCCATAGTTAAATTTATTAAAAATGATCAAAGCAAAAAGATGAACAGGACACGATGGGTAAATCTACAAAACATAATACAAGGAAATGGATATTTTATAAACTTTGAACATATTAAAGGAAAAATAATGGGATAGCAGATATGTTATCTAGAAATATAAATAAGTGGTTTATTGCAGATGGAAAGAAAGAATGCTAAAGGCAAATGAATCCTTATACAGCCTACACATCATAAAAAATCTTCAATGACTTCTGATGAAGAAACAGAGAAGATTCAACAGTCATATACAGAATCGATCAAAAAAATACAAAGTTATAGACAACTTCCAGCATCGATTACAGGTATTGGGGAAATATCACGATATTATAACCAATAGAAACTCGTCCAAAAAATATACAGAATACACAAAGGACGTTCACTACAACACAGAATACACAGAATTTAAACATTGTATTTGGAGAATATACTCTCTCCAAAAATTGATACCAATAAAAGTTAGACCTATTGGTGGAATAACATTAACAGAAAAACAACAGTGTTTACTTGATAATCTTTGGCATATTCAAACCATGCCACAAGCCTCAAGTTTTAAAATACAAGTTTTGAATGCTCTGAGTATGTATTTTCTGAACAGAGCATGACAACACCTGAAAGAAGACATAAACCAAAGTTTACACATTATGTCATTTTTCGAGGAACAAAAATCGGTATTTTCAATAAATGGGGAACTGTTGCAAAATATATACAATGCCCAATCCAATTTACAAAGGTTTTGAGAGCTTTCAACAAGCTATCGAAACTGCAAGAGAACATTTTGAGGTAAAGGTTTTATATTGAACCGAAGAGGTCAAAACATTTGCTGAAATAGCAAATACACACCAGAACAGTTAATCAAAGCTCAAGAGCAATTGATTACTGATCTACAAGAACAGCTTATAAAGAAAGGAAAAGATACACAGTTTATACACATAAAATTAGAGAATGAAATTCTCAAACAAAAACTTGCATTACTCGAGGCAAAAAATACACAGTTATTACAAAGACTCGAGAAGAAAAAAGAAAATACAGAGATATACAGGACTTTTGAATCCTTCAGAACAGGATTCTTGACACTCCTTGGCATCAACAACTGAAGCCGGGACAGATAGATTTCCAGAATTTGAGCGGATTGTTTCACAAAAAGTCTGTGAGCAATTCCCTTTGATTCTTTACAATCTCCAACATCAATTACTGGATCTAGCATTTCACATGGACAGTGAAAATAAAGGATTCAGTGTAGCAGAAAGAACAGATGAAGACGGTAATGGTACAGGACTCCTGTTACTACAAGTCTTTCATCCTACACAGTTAACTGACGAACAGATAATCCAATTTTACCATCATGGTATGATTGATTACCTGGAAGTCAAGCTCAACAAAAGAACAGAAGATCTCCTTAATCAACTTGGAGAAAAAATAATTTTAACAGCAGGGAATATAGCGGCACGATCTGTGTTGCCAACCATTGGATGCAAAATTATTGCATCATTCCCTTTTACAAACTCTTACACTTACAGACCCGCCAGAAAAAGGATCTTCATTGATCATAACATTACAACAAACTATCTACGAACATGTATGACAAAGACAGACATTGATTTTGCCGTCCTAAAATGGCTTAATCAACAACCAGGACAACCTACCAGTGATTTACAGCAGTTTATTAAAACTCATCAGGAAACTCCAGAAATTCCTGATTTCTTCCCATGGCAACAATATAATTTAATTGGGGAAGGACACTATATACAGGTTTATGCAAAAACAAGCTGGCGCATGTTATTACCTTTGCAGGGGAAGGCGATACACTCCAGCTCAGACATATAATTAACTTAGAAGACTACGAAGCAGAGCAAGGTGACTGCTCAAGCCCACAGTCAGTTGACAGCACTCACAGGGACTTCTAGAAAGGATAAACAGCTGAAAATTTGTCACACCCTCAAATTTCGGGTCTGGAATCTATCACGGAGGGGTGTGAACAAACCAGGATCACAGTCAATAGTTACTTGGAACGACTCTATATGCAACGTTTAACATAACAAACCAAAGTTCAAACTTTGTAATACATGCGGAAGCGTTAAACAAAATAAAACAAACCCAAAATATAGAGATAAACAAATGTATCATTGTTTAAGTATTAGGATGCATGCTTGACCCGTGTAGTGCTCCTAACAGCAGTCCAGATTTATGACCTGAGAATAGCATACTAAAAGTCAACACACGGTTGGTGAGTTCAAGAGTTTATGTTTAAACAAAACAGTTTAACAAAAGTGTGTATCAACCCAATGGTTGGTAAGTTCAAGAGTTTGAGTTTAATCATAACAGTTTAACAAAAGTGTAATCAACCCAATGGTTGATTAGTTCGAGAGCTTGCGTTTAAACATCCCAGTTTAACAATAGCGTGTATCAACCCAACGGTTGATCAGTTAAGAGTTTGCAGTTAAACATCCCAGTTTAACAATAGCGTGTATCAACCCAACGGTTGATCAGTTCAAGAGTTCACAGTTAAACATCCCAGTTTAACAACAGCGTATATTTAAGCATGTGCATTGTAATGGCTAGCTAGCCCATTCACAAACGATATTAAATAGTGATTTCGACATTGAAGCTGACTGTGTTATGTTTGCCTCCAGCCACGATGTCAGATCGTGACTAATGTTCATAGGACAAATTGCACCCGACTGACCTCGAGTCATACAGGTGGGGTCGTCACTCCCAGTAGTACTACCCAACTTTCCCCGCTATCCAATATTAACAATTCGAAAGTGTGAGGACTTTATAATGATCAACAGCACTATCTTAATATCATACACATCTTAAATATATAATGAAACGTTTGTAATATTACCAGTATGCTATCTCCCCCAAAAGAGTTTTAATAAAATGAACTTACCCAAAAGAGATTTGTAAATAGTGGGGCTTGAACTCACCTTGATTTGATGTAATGAAATGAACAAGAACTTCAAAGAATAAGGCAATGCACGATCAAACACGATCTACACCTATTTCTAATTGTAATTAAGTTTTTAAAACATGTCAACGCGAAAATATTTTGGTCGGATTCGGGTCGGTTCGGTTTGACGTACACGATTTGGTATACAAACCACACCATGTCTTAATAATATTACCAATATTGATATTAATAATAACAATGGCGTGATCATAATTATGATAATATTGTATTTGTAAATAATTTATGAAATTTATTAAATATAATTCCTTCATTTATCATAATAAATTCATAATTAAAATAATATAATTCTTATTAATAACTTGATGATTTAAATCATCATTTAAAATCCATTTTTATAAAAGTAACTATTTATAACATTTGTAATAAGTATAAATAAATAATTAAATAAGGAATTTAAAGAAATAAATTTCCACAATTATTATAATTTATCCATAATTAAAAATTGATATGGTGTCCATTAATGATTCAATGATCTATTTTTATAAAAATTAAAATTTATTACATATGTTTTTATTTATTTAAATAAATAAATAAATAAGGTTTTAAAGAAATAAATTTCCAGAAAATAATTATTTATTTTCTAAAATAATTAAAGCTTATAAAAATTATTTTTAATTTTTAGAAATTTTTCTGTATTTTAAAAAGGCTTAAAAAGCTTATTTTAAAAAAAGATGTTGGGGCCGGGTTCGAACCCGCGACCCCCGGTTCACACACCCACGCACCAAACCACTGAGCCAAGGGCTCACCCGTGTCTAAAGCCGGTTCCATTTTCTCTTAATATTTGTTTTCCAGAAACCCCCAAATCCGATGAACCTAGAATCGAAATCGATTCAATGAAGTTCAATTCGTTTATATTAACACGAATTAAGTTAGGGCTTTTAATACCTATGTAAAAACGAGTGTGTGAGTAGATTCAATTACCTGTTTCGATTCGATTTGATGGCAAGAACAGTCAAGAACAAGTCGCGGTTCAGTTTGGATTCGAATGTTGATGAATTGCTGATGAAAATCAAATTAATTACACAGGAAGCTTCGAATTATGTTAAGGGTTGAAAGCCCTCTGTTAATTTGGGTATATAAGGTGTTTAAGTATGGTTTCGAATGAGTTGCAGGTCCGCGACAGAGAGGGTAATCGAACGGGTGATTTTGTGTGTTTCTGATCGAATTGAGATCGAGGGAAGGTTTTAAATAGTCACACGACTGTTAGTGTTTCATTATTTGATTATTGTTTAGGTTAGTGCTCGATTATGGAGTTGGTCGGCCGAAGTGGGTTAGGTTTATTGGATTGGTTGTCAAACGCACTCCGATTTCTAAATTGAAAGGTGGTGTAGATTCGAGTCATCCACGAGGATGTGTCGGTATTGTTTAATTGAGATGAAATCGCTTTTATTGTGGTTGTGGCTTGGCCGGAGATACGCCGGCGTCTCGCGGAGAACAGTGGGTCGACGGGCGGGGGTTTGGGAATGGTTTTTGAAAAATTACAGAAATGGTCCCCAACTTTCCATCTTTAACATTTATGTATTAAATTTAATTTCAAGTTTCAAAATTTACAAAAACCACCCCTTGGACTTTATAAATTAATAATAAATTCTTATAAATTATTAATAATAATAATATTTTCATTATTATTATTATTATTATTAACATATTATTTTTAATAATAATATTATTATTATTATTATCATTGTTTTTTATTATTAATATTATTCAATAAAAAAAAAATATAAATACTAATTTGTAAAATCACCTAATTATTAAAAAAAATTTCCGGGTTGTCACATCATCCCCCTGTTAGAGGAATTTTCGTCCCGAAAATTAAGATGTACTGGCAGTATCCTTGAACAGGTTAGGATACTTGCGCATCATTTCGTCCTCTCGTTCCCAAGTGAACTCAGGACCACGCCGGGAGTTCCACCGAACTCTTACGATCGGAATCTTACTATGTTTTAGTTGTTTAACTTTCCGATCCATAATTTCCAGAATATAATTTCGTGGTAAGGTGATGTGTAGAGATCAGATAAGACCAACAATGATAAGAAAGGTTATCCGTCGGAATTTAAGAATCCCAAACGTCACCATACGAAACGATCTGAACGCATGTCCTGTGAATAGGTATTTCTCCTTCGACCAAACATCGGTCTAAAGAAATAATAAACTATGCGAAGATCTTGGAATGAGTTCACGAAAATGGTTAAGAATGTTATTAAAACAGAAAATGAATCAATCATTCAGAATAACGATGATGTTTTAACGTCGTACCACGGTGTACGAATATTTGAAATGGATGCAGGTAAATTTCTCGACGTTGTGAGATAATGGGTTTGCTTTATATAAAGATTACTCTGAACCTTTCCTTGGTGGGTAAACTCGATAGCATTGCTGATCAAGTGGGTGAGAATTTGTCTAATCCGTAAAACATCACCATTAACCTCCACTGGGACATCACCTCTTCTTGGCCTAAATTTTGTGGCCTCCAACCTCAGAATTCCTGACTCAACTTAGGAAAAGTCGAGGATGTCACTAATAAGTTACAGGACTAGATCATCAGAAGTCAACATGACACTCAAAAGTTGTTTCTGATCTTTATCAAGTTTTGTTGTTGATAGAATTTCTACTATGCTTAACGACCCCTGATAATGGAGATCTCATCTCGTGTGACACGGTTGCTAGCATTTGTTTTGCTCTCATCATTACCTATGTACCATGAACAGTTTTATTAAGTTCTGTCTCCTTGGCCTTCTGTACAGCTATTTCTTTCTTAGTTTTGCCATCTTTTCTCTCTTTTTCACCTGATCAGTGATTTCCATGCCCATGTAATTAACACCAATTTCCTCCCAATCTTTGCTGAACACGGGTTCAAAATATTAAGAATTTTTGGCTCTAAATAACTCAGTCTCAAAAGTAATTCCTCTCTTTACTGGTAACTCTCTCCAGAACTTCTCTTTTAAAGTCTTGTTGTTCAAACAGAAATTTAATTATTTCAAGCTTAAGGATTCAAAAGCGATTCAAGAAGTGACGCGAAACAATAGGAAAGGTATTTGAAAACATGTTTTGCAAGGTAGCAATATCTAAGTAAGTTTACATACGTAGTTCAACAAACCATACGCATAGTTGAGAACATTTGTATGACTAGAAAGTCATGAACATAAGTTGACAATATCTTCAGCAGAGAGAGTGTTTAGGAAGGCTACCATCGCACAATCACGTTTTGATGATAGCTCAAAATGAAAGTCGATAGATAAGGAATAAATGATTCCATATAGCTAGGTCAAATGAGGATAAATGGAGATAAATCAGTTTAAGAAGTTAAGTGCTCCAAGCTTAGAATAAAAATCAACCTAAAACGATCGGGTCTCCTTTCAGGTTCAGAGATCATGCTTGGTTTGATAGGTTGAACCACCTTCTCCTGACGGACTATCTTGGTTTCATGCTTCGATAACCAATTCATACAGTATTAAGTCTATGTCGAAGACATGACCTTCTTGTACTAATTACTACCATTGGTTATTTCTACTAAGTAAAATGATTTCTAAGCAACTAGGGTTAATGCTAAGTTAAAGAATAATTCCAGAAGAATCAAAGCTATTATCAACCCTGGTATCAAATAGATGTGTAGCTATTGATGATAAGGTACATACATGTAACAACACTTAGTCTTGTCAAATGTGGCTTGCTTCAGTCGTAAATGTATGACCACGTGATGTATTATTTTGACTTATATGACCTTTATTTCCATAATTTAACTGTTCTTACTTTCTAGCTATAGCCATTTCCTAATTCTGATGATTTCTAACTTGTCCTGGGGTCCTAATCGACCTAGGGCACACTTATGGTAATGGTCAACCTCCTTAATGTCCCTGTTTAACACACGTTAGCTTAATCATATTAACCAACATAGCTAGGTTCACAACATTGGCATTCTTGTCTACCTTACCGCTAGGTTGCTTGTTTGACCCTCCAACTTCTTTCTACTACTCACTAGATTTTCCAGTGTCCTTAATTCTGTTTGGTCTAATGTCATAAGGTATGACATCAGCTTTGTCAATTTATGGAGTTTGTCAGTATAAAAAGCACAACCTAACCCTACCATTGTACGATTTAGAATTACAATTCTAACTTTTGCTTTTCATTCCTTAATCACCAAGGCTTTGAACTCACCTTAACAACCTTATATATAAGCATCACCGGTATACTAAGAATGTGCTTAAACGGTTACACGACATCCTAATTTTCCTTAGCATCATCCCAAAGAATATGTACAATGAGTTTCATCACTCTTCTATATTTCCTGTAGTCCACTTCCATTCTAAATATTCAATCAGTTCCTCGGTTACCGAAATACTAAGTGGAGGAATGTCTCTTAAAATGATTGGGAATACTATGAAGGCTCTAAGTAGGACAGGACTTAAGTAATAGCAAGTGTCAGTAATGTTTATTACCCTTAACAAGGTCTTACTAAAATTATGATCCTAGCACCCTAGAGTATAGAATAGAAACTTGTAATGTTCATGATTGTTACTTCTCTCGCGTCCACATCCTCTTCCAGACATTCTTTGAATTACCAAATATCAAAAGCTATCAGTCGTATAAAAATAGACCTTTTGTCTTGAAATGAAAAGGAAGAGAAATTCAAGGATTTAAAGAAATAGACAAGCTAGAGAATCAGTCCGAATCCGTGGGATTAACACAAATGTCATGGTTTGAATTTCGTCTAAATTCAAGGTAAGGGTGAGCATTCCTACAAGTAGAACTGATAGATAGTTTCCACATCAGTGGCTATGTTCTATGAGGGCCGAGACTTTCTTGCTCAGGGTGTAGGAATGATGACTTATACTGACTGCAATGTTACCTCCCGACCAGATTCACCGGACTTAGCATGCAAGACAAATTACAATTACGTGTGCACCCGTAATGGTAACTTGCTTTGCATGATCACCCCGGTTCCTCCTATCAGGTTAACATATCTTGTCAAGTATAGTGGTCATCAATGGTTGAAGTACCAAATATGTATGTATTGTATCGAGGTCGATCAATCAAGGTATACGAAAGGATCAGTAAAGTTTGGGGAATCATTGACACGCCAAGGTAATTTGACCCATTTGCCTTAGAGACCTGTGTATTGACCATAGTTTTCACTCATCCCAGAAATCCCCAGGTAAGCATACCAGGTCTCGCAATGAGATATATGCGATATGCTAGCCTTAGCCCGAGGGCCTTTTGCCAGGAAATCCAGAATACAGGTGTCTATGTGTCACACAAGTTCATTTGGTTCATGGAATTCAAAACCTCGATAAGATTTTCATAGTTAGACATAAAGTCTAAGGATTTGAACCTAAGATAATCAGTTATGTTTAGGAGGTCTAGAAACAAGTAACTAACTAACTGTGTGTGGTTATAGTCTAGTGTGTATGCAACCTAGTTCTCTATAACCAATGGCTCTGATACCAATCTGTCACACCCTCAAATTCCGGGTCTGGAATCTATCACGGAGGGGTGTGAACAAACCAGGATCACAGTCAATAGTTACTTGGAACGACTCTATATGCAACGTTTAACATAACAAACCAAAGTTCAAACTTTGTAATACATGCGGAAGCGTTTAAACAAATAAAACAAACCCAAAATATAGAGATAAACAAATGTATCATTGTTTAAGTATTAGGATGCATGCTTGACCCGTGTAGTGCTCCTAACAGCAGTCCAGATTTAATGACCTGAGAATAGCATACTAAAAGTCAACACACGGTTGGTGAGTTCAAGAGTTTATGTTTAAACAAAACAGTTTAACAAAAGTGTGTATCAACCCAATGGTTGGTAAGTTCAAGAGTTTGAGTTTAATCATAACAGTTTAACAAAAGTGTAATCAACCCAATGGTTGATTAGTTCGAGAGCTTGCGTTTAAACATCCCAGTTTAACAATAGCGTGTATCAACCCAACGGTTGATCAGTTAAGAGTTTGCAGTTAAACATCCAGTTTAACAATAGCGTGTATCAACCCAACGGTTGATCAGTTCAAGAGTTCACAGTTAAACATCCCAGTTTAACAACAGCGTATATTTAAGCATGTGCATTGTAATGGCTAGCTAGCCCATTCACAAACGATATTAAATAGTGATTTCGACATTGAAGCTGACTGTGTTATGTTTGCCTCCAGCCACGATGTCAGATCATGACTAATGTTCATAGGAAATTGCACCCGACTGACCTCGAGTCATACAGGTGGGGTCGTCACTCCCAGTAGTACTACCCAACTTCCCCGCTATCCAATATTAACAATTCGAAAGTGTGAGGACTTTTATAATGATCAACAGCACTATCTTTAATATCATACACATCTTAAATATATATGAAAACGTTGTAATATTACCAGTATGCTATCCCCCAAAGAGTTTTAATAAAATGAACTTACCCAAAAGAGATTTGGTAAAATAGTGGGGCTTGAACTCACCTTGATTTGATGTAATGAAATGAACAAGAACTTCAAAGAATAAGGCAATGCACGATCAAACACGATCACACCTATTATTAATTGTAATTAAGTTTTTAAAACATGTTCAACGCGAACAAATATATTTGGTCGGATTCGGGTCGGTTCGGTTTGACGTACACGATTTGGTATACAAACACACCATGTCTTAATAATATTACCAATATTGATATTAATAATAACAATGGGTGATCATAATATGATAATATTTGTATTTGTAAATAATTTATGAAATTTATTAAATATAATTCCTTCATTTATCATAATAAATTCATAATTAAAATAATATAATTCTTATTAATAACTTGATGATTTAAATCATCATTTAAAATCCATTTTATAAAAGTAACTATTTATAACATTTGTAATAAGTATATAAATAAATAATAAATAAGGAATTTAAAGAAATAAATTTCCATAATTATTATAATTATCCATAATTAAAAATTGATATGGTGTCCATTAATGATTCAATGATCTATTTTTATAAAAATTAAAATTTATTACATATGTTTTATTTATTTAAATAAATAAATAAATAAGGTTTTAAAGAAATAAATTTCCAGAAAATAATTATTTATTTTCTAAAATAATTAAAGCTTATAAAAATTATTTTTAATTTTTAGAAATTTTCTGTATTTTAAAAAGGCTTAAAAAGCTTATTTTAAAAAAAGATGTTGGGGGCCGGGTTCGAACCCGCGACCCCCGGTTCACACACCCACGCACCAAACCACTGAGCCAAGGGCTCACCCGTGTCTAAAGCCGGTTCATTTTCTCTTAATATTTGTTTTCCAGAAACCCCCAAATCCGATGAACCCTAGAATCGAAATCGATTCAATTGAAGTTCAATTCGTTTATATTAACACGAATTAAGTTAGGGCTTTTAATACCTATGTAAAAACGAGTGTGTGAGTAGATTCAATTACCTGTTTCGATTCGATTTGATGGCAAGAACAGTCAAGAACAAGTCGCGGTTCAGTTTGGATTCGAATGTTGATGAATTGCTGATGAAAATCAAATTAATTACACAGGAAGCTTCGAATTATGTTAAGGGTTGAAAGCCCTCTGTTAATTTGGGTATATAAGGTGTTTAAGTATGGTTTCGAATGAGTTGCAGGTCCGCGACAGAGAGGGTAATCGAACGGGTGATTTGTGTGTTTTCTGATCGAATTGAGATCGAGGGAAGGTTTTTAAATAGTCACACGACTGTTAGTGTTTCATTATTTGATTATTGTTTAGGTTAGTGCTCGATTATGGAGTTGGTCGGCCGAAGTGGGTTAGGTTTAGTGGATTGGTTGTCAAACGCACTCCGATTTCTAAATTGAAAGGTGGTGTAGGTTCGAGTCATCCACGAGGATGTGTCGGTATTGTTTAATTGAGATGAAATCGCGTTTATTTGTGGTTGTGGCTTGGCCGGAGATACGCCGGCGTCTCGCCGGAGAACAGTGGGTCGACGGGCGGGGGGGGTTGGGAAATGGTTTTGAAAAATTACAGAAATGGTCCCCCAACTTTCCATCTTTAACATTTTATGTATTAAAATTTAATTTCAAGTTTCAAAATTTACAAAAACCACCCTTGGACTTTATAAATTTAATAATAAATTCTTATAAATTATTAATAATAATAATATTTTCATTATTATTATTATTATTATTATTAACATTATTATTTTTAATAATAATAATATTATTATTATTATCATTTTTTATTATTATTAATATTATTCAATAAAAAAAAATATAAATACTAATTTGTAAAATCACCTAATTATAAAAAAATTTCCGGGTTGTCACAAAATTAACACAAAAACGAGTTCTCTATTCAAATGACGCATGCCATGACGATAATTACAAAGTTTCTAGAAGATGACGCAGGCAATGACGAAGGACAAAAATAATTGAGAGACTCGCTGGCTTTTGTAATTATTTGTAATTATTGTTTTGCTTTTGTACGACTCATTCTGACCGTTTCTTTTCTTTCTCTTTTCATTAAATTATTGTAAAATTGTTTGAGACTTCGCCTATATAAGGCAGAAGAATTCATTTGTAAATACACATCGAAGAATTCAATAACATCTTCAATTTCTCATACTCTCTCATGGCACACTAAACCTCTCCTCAAACTCCTTAGCCTAAAATCCTTATACAAGCTTCATATCCCCGTACTTCATATTATATCATTAGTAAAAAATCCAAAAAAATCAAAAACCAAAACCCAAAAATAATCATCTGCTCATCCGCTGTGCATAAACTCTACCATCCGCTCATCCGCTGTGCATAACTACTAGATCTGCCGTATCATACTATCTGCTCTATCATACTGTAAGTATTATGTGTTTATATAGATGTTTTCAATGTTTTTAATTTATATGTTGGTGTTTATATATTCCCTATTGTCGACACCAAACCTTCTTACCCCCTCTGATGTATGGTATCAGAGCAAGGCTTTCTTAAAATCTAAAAGACTAAGACAAGCTCCATATTTATGGCGTGTGATGCCTTTTTTCTTTGGAGAACTCTCTTAGGTGAAGATTATGGGAAAACTAAGCTCCGATTATTAAAGTATCAAAAGGGTTAAATGGTTTGATATTACATATTCTGTTAAAAAAATTCTGTTGATTTTGTTAATATAAAAAAAATTCTAATGATATGAGAAAATCTTTTAAGGGGAAGCTTAGGAAGGATTAAAACTAAGGAGTTTGATTTTATTCAAATATTGAGAACAATCATAATTTTTCAAGCAAAAAACTTGAATTTCTAAATTTAGAGTTCATCGATAAACCTGCTTTTAGACCAATTAGTACAGAAAATTATAGTTTAAATGTTGCATTAAAGAAACCTGCAAACATAGTCTACATACTGAAAATCCACATTTAAACACCTTAACAGATTTAGTTATAAATTTAGGTAAAACTTGCAGATAGAGTTACACAATAATAGACAATTAGTAGAAAAGCTTATTGAAGAAGTTAAAAAATAATACTAATTTAGACTATATTAAAGAGCAAAACGAAAGATTACTAAAAAGTATAATACTTTCGATAAACAAATACCAAGTAATACATTTAGTGAGGAAATAGACAGAATAAACACAAGCAGTTAAAAAATTAAACATAGACGATATAAATTCTAATACAAAAACTATTAATAAACCTATACCGTATAAACATTGGCAAATAAGAAAATGAGTGAAAGAAATTTCTAGGACGTAGTAGAACTATACAGGAAGCTAGAAACTCGACAAGTAATATAAGTGAATAATAACATCCGATAGTTTCTTAAACAGGATAATTAGACGAGGAACATGCTCAACTAGTAATAGAAACATGTTACAAATAGAAGATGAAATTGATGTAGACAGAAATATAGATTTATACAATCAGCATCAGCTAGATATTTTAAATCCACGAACATTGTATCAAACAGGAAGATTTAATATTAACGCAACATTAATACGAAGTAGTAGGGAAGAAAGTCTACGAGTAATAGATAGGACAGTAGAAATAGATTTGATGTCACCAGAAACCATAAAAAAAATTAAACAGTCTGGTAAACATTTTATACATACAGGATTAATAATAATAGGAGTAAAGGCTTTAGGAAGAAAAAATTTAGGAACAAAACTATTAGCCTTAATATTAGATAAAAGTTGGAAAAATGAAATGAAAAAAACAATTATATCAGGTATGGAAGTAGATTTAAGTCAGAATACAGCGTTATTCTATTGTACACTAGGATACTCAAAGATATTAAAGATATAAATAATATAAAAATAGCACTACAAACAAAAGGCTATGAAAATTACGAAGGAAATAACTTAGTAAGCGTAGGAGTACTAGGAAAAGCTAGTAATAGCTCTAGTATGAAATACAAAGTAAATATAGAAGGAATAGTACAAACAATGGCTTCAAAGTCAATAAAAATGATAGATCCAATTAAGATAGATCCAGAACAATAGCTGGATTAGAATGGAATTTAGATACTCTACAGGAAAATGACAATACAGTATTAGTACCTAAGAAAAGTGTCATATATGAAAAAGCAGATGGTCAACAAAGTATAAGATTTGTAGACTTTAAGGAAAACGATAATATAAAGGAAATGATGAGGATAATAAAGAATTAGCTACATGAATATTATAGAAGATGAACCAATATACGATACAGAAACATAGGATATAGAAGAAATAAATACAGAATGGTTAAAATTTGAACAGGAACATATGGATTATACTTTAATAGAAGAAGAAGAAATTGATACAGTTTTAAAAGCGAAAATGTTACTAAAACAATAGAACAAATAATAGATAAAAAATTTACAGAATTAAACATACAAGAAGAAGTAGATGATATGATAATAGACTGCATGACAGAATTAGGTATGACTTACGAAGAAAGTTATAAAACTTTACAAGAATACTATAATCTACCCTTAGTAGAAAGTATTATGCAAGGAAAAACAATGATATCAGAATTTTATAAAAAGAAAATATATTTATGGCAGATGAAGAGGAAAGTAAAAAACGACCACGAAATTTTATATACGGAGAAAACAAGTGAAACAAATGAAAATATGGAAGAGAACCTTGGACAAGTCCTTCCGTTAATTATCAACAACAGTCTACATATAAAGGAACATGTAAAAGATTACCGATAGGCCAACTATACAGTGGAAATATGTTATTATTAGAACAGCAAAAACCACAATTATGGGGAGATGAAATACTCACATGGGAACAAATAGTAGTAAGAATGTGGGAAACTAATAAAAAGGATAGTATGGATATGTTTTCATACTTAGAAACTACATTAGGCCCTATAGCATTAGGAATTTGGCAAAGTAAAAAAGCTCAAGATTCATCAGCAGTAAATACCCTAAAAGCTTTAGGAGACAACCCTTACAATTTCACATCACAAATAAGAACTCTTATTCTAGGAGTTGACCCAGCAAAAAAATACTCTTATACAGGATACAGCTATTAGAAATTTAGAACAGTTAAGTATAGCAAACATGAAATACATAAATGAATTTACATTAGACTTTGCAAGATTATTATCACAAACAGGTAAAGCAATAGACGATAATTTGTGTGATAAATACTTCATAAAACTACCAGGAGATTTAGGAAAAAGTATACATGAATCATGGAAACAAACATATGGTAATACACAAAATCTAGGAATAGGACCTAGGATAACCTATACATTTGGTATACTAGAAGAAAAATGTAAAGAAGTAGCATTACAGGAGCAATTAAAAAGAAATTCGTATGCATTTTGTAAAACAGCTATATACACACCACAAGCCTATGGTTTTATGAGAAAAAGAAAAACATTAGGAAAAGTACAACATACAATAAAAATTACAAGTCTAATTATAATAAAAGTAAATATGTTAAAAAACCTCAAACTAGAAAATGTAGATGTTTTATATGCGGTGATGAAAAACATTTAGCAAATAAATGTCCAATAAAAATAAAAATATAGAAAGAACTAACCTAATAGAACAGTTAAATGATTATGAAATAGAAGCTATACAAACAGATGATTCAGATAATGAGTCAATTTACAGTATATTTAGTGAAGATGAAAAACCAATAGCAAAGTAACATATACATATATGAATACTACAGAAGAAGAATGTGAACATCAATGGATACATAATAGAGGAAACAATTATATAAAATGCTATAATTATGGATTATTCCCTAGTATAGAAAAAAGGTATCAATGTAATACGTGTTTTAAAGAAATATGTTACATTTGTATTAAAAAATTATACAATATAGAAATAAGTACATCCACAGGCAATAGAAAAATAGAATATTTAAAGATAACTATAGAAAAACTAGAAAAATTAGAAATAATAGTAGAATTACATACACTAAAAATTAAAGAGTTAGAAAGTAAATTAGAAAATTTAATAAAAGAAAAAACAACTCAAGAAATTAGTAAAATGTCAGTAGAGAATAATGAATCCACATATATACAGACATAAGGTTCAATGAACATGATAAAATACAGTGTAGAATATGGTTAGATCAAAATAAGTTTATAGATGTAACAGGATTAGTAGATACAGGAGCCACTACGAGTGTAATATCGTATAATTTAGCACCAAAAGAATATCATGAAAAATTACTATATAAAATAGAAAGCAGAACAATAGAAGATAGGTTAATATCAGTAACACATTGTCTACGACCAATTGCAATACAATTTTTAGACTTTTCAAAAAATTATAGTATAAAATACCCTATGCCACAAATAAACATTAATCCTGAATATATAAAATCAAAAGACTTTGTTCTTGGGTTAAATTTCTTATTTAATAACCATGGAGCACTTACATTAACAAGACATTTTATTACTTTTAGTAAAAACATTACACTATTCCAACATTACGGTATAATTATACATCAGAGATTGCGCAGAAGCGTGGTGGACAAGGTAATTTAGATTTTTCTTTATTATCCTCATCATTTTCCTTTATATTATCGTTTTCCTTAAAGTCTACAAATCTTATACTTTGTTGACCATCTGCGTTTTCATATATGACACTTTTCTTAGGTACTAATACTGTATTGTCATTTTCCTGTAGAGTATCTAAATTCCATTCTAATCCAGCTAATTGTTCTGGATCTATCTTAATTGGATCTATTATTTTTATTGACTTAAAGCCATTGTTTGTACTATTCCTTCTATATTTACTTTGTATTTCATACCAGAGCTATTACTAGCTTTTCCTAGTACTCCTACGCTTATTACTAAGTTATTTCCTTCGCAATTTTCATAGCCTTTTGTTTGTTATATATATATATATATATATATATAATTAATGGCTTATATTAATAGTGGCATTATTGTAAATATAGTGAAGTTTAAATGGTAAGTTTTTAATAATTACAGGTATTTTAGGTAAAATAAAATTCATGTTTCTCTTCCATCTTTACTAATTCACTATTATCTCTCTCTCTCCCAATCATCTCTTCACTCATCTCTCCTATTGATTATAAAAAAGTAAAACAAGTTGTGTTTATTATATGACATTAGTAGTTACGTACACAAGAATATAAATTAAAAAAAATAAAGAGTGTTACATATGTGTATGTTGCAACGTAATAGGAGATGTTACATATACGCAACAACATATGTTATGTATACGGAACACCTATACGTAACAACACTTGTTACGTACACGTAACAACACTTGCTACATATACCATTACTGAATCCATCATATATGTAATAGAAAATGTTACGTATACGTAACAACATATGTTACATATACCATAAACCTTTACGCAATAGCAGATGGTACGTATATGTAATACTTATACGTAAATGTTACGTATACGTAACATTCTCAAGATAAACTACACTTATTTAACCCACTTTATAATCAAGGATTTAAAGATTAAAACGATGAAGAATGAATATATGAATCAGATGCAAAAGTAATAAAAAAGATTTGTGAATTAATTAGTGAAATATGGTTAGAAATGTGAATAAAAATATAAAATTCAAATAAGGAAATGAGTTATATCAATGATAATAGTTCCTAAATTAAATATGTGTATGTTTACTAAAGTGTCCTTTGAAAAAAATTAGAAATTATAATAAATAAAAATAGTGATTGGTTGAAAGTAGTTTTCATGGTTTTCAATTATAATCTCAGTTTTCATTTGATCTCTCCCCTATATATATATATATATATATATATATATATATATATATATATATATAGAGAGAGAGAGAGAGAGAGAGAGAGAGAGATGGGATATGCTACAAAGCCAACATTTCCTAAAAAGGGTGAAAAGTAATTCTGGCCGTTGGATCAACTAACTAAAATAGATCAATGGTTCAAAAAAACGTGGTAGCAAATATGTAAATAAGTGGAAAACTGCTAACAGGTGGAGGGGCAAAAAAGTAATTTGACATAATAAACCTTCTCCGACGAAAACGTCTTCAAAGTCTATTGAAAACCATCTCCGACGAAAACTTCCATCATCGTCTTTTCAATTCGCCAACCTCGAAAACCATCTCCGACGAAAACCTCAAACGTAAGCATGGATCCCGTACCGTCGAAAACGTCTTCAAAGTCTATTGAACATTCGACAACCTCGAAAACCACAAGCCTAAACTCAGAAACACTACGAATAACTTCAATCGAAGAGCAAGCACAAACAGGTAAAACCTAATCAAGCATTATTGTGTCAAATATAACTATGCATTGTGTCATGATCTAGGGGTTTCATTGTGGAATTTCAACCGAGCCTTATTGTGTCAAAAATCTATGAAGGTTCATTGTGTCATGGTTTGGGAAGGTTCATTGTGTCATGGTTTGCGGATTCATTATGTCATGATTCCTGCTAATAATGTCTTTGTGAAGGTTCATTGTGTCATGATTGGGGATTCATTGTGTCATGCTTTGAAGATTCATTGTGTCATGATTCCTGCTTATAATGTCTTTATGAAGGTTCATTGTGTCATGATTGGGGGTTCATTGTGTCATGATTTGGGGATTCATCGTGTCATGATTCCTGCTAATAATGTCTTTGTGAAGGTTCATCGTGTCATGATTGGGGATTCATTGTGTCATGGTTTGGGGATTCATTGTGTCATGATTCCTGCTAATAATGTCTTTGTGAAGGTTCATTGTTTCATGATTGGGGTTCATTGTGTCATGGTTTGGGGATTCATTGTGTCATGATTCCTGCTAATAATGTCTTTGTGAAGGTTCATTGTGTCATGATTGGGGATTCATTATGTCATGGTTTGGGGATTCATTGTGTCATGATCCCTGCTAATAATGTCTTTGTGAAGGTTCATTGTGTTATGATTGGGGGTTCATTGTGTCATGGTTTGGGGATTCATTGTGTCATGATTCCTGCTAATAATGTCTTTGTGAAGGTTCATTGTTTCATGATTGGGGGTTCATTGTGTCATGGTTTGGGGATTCATTGTGTTATGATTCCTGCTAATAATGTCTTTGTGAAGGTTCATTGTTTCATGGTTTGGGATTCATTGTGTCATGGTTTGGGTATTCATTTTGTCATGATTCCTGCTAATAATGTCTTTGTGAAGGTTCATTGTCTCATGGTTTAGGGATTCATTTTGTCATGATTCCTGCTAATAATGTCTTTGTGAAGGTTCATTGTGTCATGATTGGGAGTTCATTGTGTCATGGTTTGGGGATTCATTGTGTCATGATTCCTGCTAATAATGTCTTTGTGAAGGTTCATTGTTTCATGATTGGGGTTGTTTCAACCGAGCATAGTTTGGGATTCATTGTGTCATGAAAACATGCTAATAATGGTTCATTGTGTTATGGTTTGGGAAATCATTGTGTCATAATTTGGGATCCATTGTGTCATGATTTGGGATCCATTGTGTCATGATTGAGGATTCATTGTGTCATGATTGGGGGGGTTTCAACCGAGCATGATTGTGTCAAAATCTATATTTGTGTCATGAAAACTGCTAATAATGTGTCTTTGTGAAGGTCCAAGACGTAAAAGAAAAGTGAAAGAATAGAAAAGAAGTATTTCACTAAATTCAAAAATGACAAGTTAAACCCTTAATCATTGATAGTCCTGAAGATGATTTGAAAGTTAGTGTCTACCATAATTCTTCTATTAAAAACTTACTTCCTTTATTAAGTTATATGATATGTTGTCTCACTCAATGTTTTGTAGATGTGCAAGATAGCATGCTGTTAAAAGATTTTGTGGTTGATATTTGGGACAAAAAACAATCTGAAAGAGAAAATGCATTAAGCAAGAGAAAATCAACCACTGATCATGTAAGAAAAGAGAAACGCCTCAAGGTTGCTAAAGACCCAACAAAAGCAAGCTTTTTTGCATACAATGGACAAAAAGTTAACTTGAGATGTTCACTTAACAACCTCATCAGTTTTTTAGGAGAATTAACAAAAAAACAGAAAAAGGTGTTAAAGCAATGGGTTTTGGACCAGCTCTACTCTTGAACTTGCACACAATTCCAACTTCTTTTGGTTCTTGGATTTTGAAAAACTACGATGCCAAGACAAATATATTCAACAACGGCACACGTCAATTTAAAGTAACACCACGTTTAATTCATGAAGTATTTGGAATACCTATTGGTGGTGTAAAAGTTGATGAACAAGCTAAGCCTAATGCTAATGATCCAGTAATAAAAGAGTGGAGAAGTCAGTTTGGAGAATCTGGGAGGATCTTCATCATAAATTTTGTTGAGTATGTATCTGATAGAAAAAATGACACAAGCAGAATGTTTCAACTAAATTTTTTGGTAATTTTTTTCACTGTGTTGGGAGAGGCTATGAAAAGCAACACAGTCAACCAAAGATTTTTACCGTCATTAACAAAAGAAACCTAAATTCAGGAAGTGGATTGGTGTGATTACATATTCAACTGCTTGAACAAGCAGAAACAAATATGGGAAGCTGATGAAAAGGGCTTATTCTGTGGTCCTCTTTTGGTGCTTGCGGTAAGAGTATATTGTCTCTAAAATTAATATTACCAAATTGAATATGACACAATGGAATATGACACAATTACTGTTATTATTAATTGCAGATTTATATGCTTATGAGTTTGAGATTGTGAAGAGTTCATCTTCAATAAGCCTTGAAGTGTTTAATTTTGAATTGTTTTTGGATATTGAAAGAAGACTTGATGACACAATGCTGTGGATGACACAATTTCTGAAAAAGACACAATGGCAGTGGAAAAGAAAACTCAAAGGAAGGAGAAACCAAGCCTGAAAGTCAAAATCAAGAAAAGTATGTATTTACATATGACACAATGATCATTGTATCATTGTGTCAAATCCTATTGTGTCATTCTATTTAAATATTGTGTCATAATAATTTATATTAATTCTCATTTTGACTAGGTGTGGAAGAAGTAAGGGAAGATGATGTTGGACAAAATGTTGAGGATATGATGGCTAAAACAGAAGAGGTATGATGTTTAATTATTATAATACACTCTCAATAATTTACTTGAAAGATCATCAACAGTCATTGTTTATACAACAGGAAAGGGTAAAAGAGATTGAAAAAGAGCTCGAGCTGTTTGATGACCATGCAATATGGGTAATGTCATTCTTAGAGAAGTCAATCAAAGATTTCCCTGGAAACACAACAATTCAAAAAAAAAGAATGGGAATGTTTGGTGAACTCATATAAACCAAAATCAAAGAATGACACAATTGAAGCTGAAGTTGAAGGAGCTGGAGAGGCTGTTGAATCTGGAGCTACAGCTGGAGAGGCAGTTGGATCTGGAGCTGTAGAGTTAGGAGGTTTAGAGACAGAAGCTTGTTTAGAACGGAATGAGAAAGATGACACAATGGCAAAGGTTGACACAATGGTAAAGGATGACACAGTGATATCTGATGACACAGTGAATGTGAATGACACAATGGCAAAGGATGACACAATGGCAAAGGATTACACAATGGTTGAATGTCAAGAGCAAACAACCATTGACATATTGGTAATTGTTACAAATTTGAATACAGAGATTAGACAGAATGAGAGTGACACAATGGGAATTGCTGATGGCACAATGAATGATGATGACTTTGATAGACCAAACTTTTGTCTATTGTCTCCAACACAAGAAGAAGATAATGTTAACAAAGAATGTGAGGTGGCAAACAAAATTGATGATGTTAACAAAAAGTTGGATGATGTCTTTGATAAACCAAACTTTTCTTTATTGACTCCAACACCAGAAGAAGATAATGTTGATACCGTTAGTAAGAAGGTAGATGTGGAAAAGGAAAATGATGATGTTAGTAAAGAGTTGGAAGTGCAAAACAAGGAGTTGGAGGATGACACAATGGTTCAAATTGACACAATGGGAAAGGATGACAAAATGGTTAAAATTGACACAATGGGAAAGGATGACACAATAGGAAAGGATGACACAATGAAGGGAGATACAGTCGTCTTTCAGGGAGTACTAGAAAATGCAGATTCTTTTAAAACTCCTACTTCAAAAACGGTGCTTGATGTTGATCCTATTTCACATGCACCACCAATTACATGTCCGAAACAAGATGACTTGAACATCAAAAAGAGACCAGAGAGAAAAAAGTTTCCAACAGAAGCTTTATGCTCACCATTCATACAACGACAAGTTGTAATGGCCGAAAGAAGAACAATTTCAGAAAATAACACATCAAGTTGTCTATTTGCAGGAAATGAAAAACTATGGTAAAATAACTTCTATGAATAAATTTAAATTTTAATTAGTTTACTAACATTTCTTTTTGTTTTTTTGCAGGGATCTTTTATTTGTATGTAAAGATTACGTGACGGTGCCAAGGGTGGAATTGGAGAGTCTAAGGCCAGAAATTGAAGTTCATATTGATGTTATTGCTATATGGGCACATATATTGAATGTCGAAGAAAAGAAGAAGGCAAGAGAGTCTTATTACAGGCTTTTTTGCAATCCTCAAATGATTGTAAGTAAACTAAATGACACAATGATATTATTACACAGTGTATATGACTCGTTAACACCATGACACAATGAATCTTATGACACAATGAATCTTATCACACAATGATATATATGACACATTAA
The DNA here is from genome assembly GCA_024085815.1 of Flaveria linearis. NCBI lineage: Eukaryota > Viridiplantae > Streptophyta > Magnoliopsida > Asterales > Asteraceae > Flaveria > Flaveria linearis. Next base: position 27,488,622 of record CM044016.1, on the reverse strand, counting down.
CACAATGGCACAATAGTCTTATGACACAAGAAATCTTTTGACACAATTAATACATGACACAAGAAATTATATGACACAAGAAATCTTATGACACAATGAATACATGACACAATGAATCTTATGACAAAATGAATATATGACACAATGCATATATGACACAATGAATCTTATGACACAATGAAATTTATGACACAATGCTATATATGACACAATGAATCTTATGACACAATGATATCATTGTGTCAAGTCTTATTTAACTTATTTTATCTTATATTGTTTGATTTACAGAACGCTAATACTTACATGAGAGATTATGAGGTTGTTCTTAAGGAGTTCACAGAAAACATGAACAACCATTTAAAAAATGAGAAGTTGGGGAAAGATATAAAGAAGTTTGATATGGTGATGCTACCAATCCTTCAAATGGGTCATTATTACCTTATTTGTTTCAATCTAAAAGACACAAGGATAATCTTGATTGACAACAGTACATCTGGTGAATATGAAGCAAAGTACCTTGGTCTACCGAGAGAGCAGTAAGTACTTAAAACCCATATAATTAATATAGCACAACGTATGCTATTTAAATATAACACAATGTTGATTTTTTCCACAGAGAGATGTTTTTGCAGATTACCTTGCAAGTATTTCACATAGAAAAGCAAAAAAAATAAAGGAAACATCAATTGAACGGTTAAAAATGACATGGAGAACATCAAAAAATGGAATTGATTGTGGAGTATTTCTCATGCGACACATGGAGATGTACCTGGGAGAAGATGTGAAGTTCTGGGATTGTGGATTCACTGATGAAAAAGATAATATGCAGGCGGCAGAATTGGAAGACTTGCGCCGAAAGTATGCTGCAAAAATTCTATTGCATGACATAAATGAAGCAAGGGATTTGGTAATAAAAGATGTGAAGAACTACATGGAGTTACCTGGTCCTAAAAAAATCAGCCTCCAACAAACATCAAAAGACAGAATCTTTAAAAGGCTGACATTGGAATGACGTAGTTCAAAACAATGGTTCTTTGAAACAATGGTAATTTGACACAATAGTTGTTTGACTGAATGGTTGTTTGAAACAATGGTAATTTGACACAATGGTAGTTGACACAATGCTTGTTTAAAACAATTGTAGTTTGACACATTGGTAGTTTGACACAAGTGGTAGTTTGACACAATCGTAGTTTGACACAATAGTAATTTGGTATGTTGGCATGTTGTTATATTTTGCTTTGTGTTGGCATGTTAGTATTTATTGCTATATGTTGCTTTACATTACACAATATTATTTTGGTAACATGTTGTTAATTCAAATATGACACAATTGTATAATGACACAATGAGTCTAATGACACAATGAATATGATGACACAATGAATGTAATGACACAATGAATATAATGACATAATGAATATAATGACACAATGAGTATTTGACACAATGACACAATGAATATAATGACACAATGAGTATTTGACACAATGAATCTTATGACAATGAATCCTATTCTTGAATAGGCATAGAATCAATTGTTGAGCTGCTTGAAGCTTGTTTATCTTTAATGCTTTGAAGATATAAACTGCAATTGCGTATAATGTGACCAGGTTGTTTGCAAAACCCACAATGTCGCAACTTTTTCCTGCTTGTTTGATGGCTAACTCACGAGCAGACTTCATTCTTTTCGGCCTACCTTTTGTCTTTTACTTAACCGGTACACGGAATTTTGCTTCATTTCGTTCGCTCCCTCCAGTTAACTCTGCAAACCTATCTCTCCTGCTTGGAGGTGGGGCGACCATTTGAACTTCATCAGCCTTAGACTTGTAACTATTCAAATAATCACGATAAAAACACAACTCGTCTTTGTTCATAACCAATTTATTAACAATATAATCATTGGCACTCCTAATATCACGAACCACATCTTCTATAAAATGCCAGTTGTTGTCACAACAGGAAGTATAAAATCAGATCTGAGAGAAGTATTTGGCACAACTTCCCTTGTCCAACGCTTAAGAACATACTTTTTTGGATACTCTCTAATATCACAAAGCCGAAGAACATAGAAAATTTGACTACATATCAACCCAAACTGTTCAAACCTATTGCAACTGCATGATATGATCAAATCTTCCTTTCGAACATAACCTACAACAAAATACATAATTACATTTAACGTGACACAATGAACCTTAACAAAAGACACATTATAAGCAGCTTTCATGACACAACGAATCCCCAATAATGACACAATTAACCTTCATAAAAGACACATTATAAGCAGCTTTCATCACACAATGAATCCCCAAACCATGACACAATGAATCCCCAAACCATGACACAATGAATCCCAAATATGACACAATGAACCTTCACAAAGACATATTATAAGCAGCTTTTATGACACAATGAATCCCCAATCATGACACAATGAACCTTCACAAAGAGATGACACAAAAATAGATTTTGATACAATCATGCTTGGTTGACACAATGAACCTCTAAACCTGACACAATGATATAGTAAAACACACATCAAGTAAAATATTACACAATATATAAACAAGAACAAAAAAGAATTGATACCTTAAAATAATCAGTGCATGGTTGCCTGAAATCTTTGATTTCAAACTTTGCAAAATCATCAACTGTTTCAAGGCTCACAGATGCACAACTATTGATTGCATTATTTATCTCCAACTGCTGATCTAAAAAAATAGTTCGCGTAAAAATCTGTGCAGCTTGTTTTTCAAGAACAAATGAACTGCACAACTCCACATTAGCAAATCGAGTGTCATGATCATTCTTCCTATGCTCATACCTCTGAGCCTCCATATGGATTCAAAATGACTATTAAACTCCAATAAAGTTGATCTGGGGTTACAAAACTGATTAAAAAAGTAGTTTTCACTTTCACATCTCGACGTTGTACGCATAAGCCCAGAAAAATTCTCATTTTGATAATATGCAGGAATCCAATCTCTTCTGATATTAAAAATTTCACACAACCATGGATGAGTAGTTAAACCAAACTCAGATAGAATTACATCCCATTCTTTTTTAAATTCAGCAGGAGTAATAGATTCTGCCCATACAATAGCAGCCAATCTCTTTTTAAAATCTGTAGTGTTACACAAAACTGGTCCCACCTACAAATATGAGCGCAAAGCAATATCAAATAATATAAAAACACAATGACTGAAAAAAGAATAGCAGAATATCAAATGACACAATGAGTAAAAAAGAAAAAAGACACAATGAGTAAATTAGAAAAAGACACAATGAGTAAACACTTGATACCTTAGATGTCACTTTGTCCCATACATGCCATATACATAACCTATGCCAGGAAGTTGGTAAAACATCTAGTATAGCCCTCTCCATTGCAGGATCTTGATCACTAACAATAACTTTAGGTGGATTACCAAAAGCTTTGACATAGTTATGCAATAACCACCTATATGAATCTACAGTTTCAGATCCAAGAAGGGCAACACCAAGAGTAACATTTCTGTTGTGGTTATCTATACCAGTGAAAGGTACGAAAACCATATCATACCTATCATATACGACAAATAACTATAATTAGACACAATGAATATATGACACAATGAATCTTATGACACAATGAATCATATGACATAATGATATATATGACACATAACACCATGACACAATGAGTCTTATGACATTATGAATCTTATGACACAATGATATATATGACACAATGATATACATGACACAATGAATAATGTAAGTAATAACACAATGGAAAAAAGACACAATGAAAATATGACACAATGAAGAGATTAGAATCATACTTGTTAGATCTATAAGTAGCATCAAATCCAACAACATCACCAATGATCAAGTAATTATTCTTCATAACATCATCAGCCCAAAATAAACCACCTAATGTTCCATCTTCTTTAACAATATATTCACAAGTAAAATTCGTCAAGTGATCCTTTTTCTTCATAAGAATTTGAAAAAGCATATCAGCATCATATCACTAATATATTTATTTAAATCCCTCTTATAATTCTTGAAATCATTTTTCGTCGCACCGACTTCCGCATAACCACCACACAAAGTTCTCAATATATGAAAAGCTCGAACGGGACCAATATTTATACTAGACAAAGCTTGAATTGCACCTTCTTTTACATGATCAACCTTTCTAGCAGCAGGTAAAAGATACACATCATCATGATCAACCAACAAGTGGTTGTGCTCTTCCTTGAAATAATAAACACAGTACTTACTATTAACTAAACGTAGCTTAAGAATCGCTTCACACCCAACTCTCTTATATGGTTTACTACGCTTCCACTTACATTTATCGTCCTCATTATTTGAAGAATCAAATACTTTTCCCTTTTTAAACCCTTGCTTCGAACAAACAAAATACTTCAAAAGTACTTTACCAGCTTGTAAATATTCTGTATGTTTCCGAGCTTCAAAACCACAAGAAAGAGCATACCTTTGGTAAAATGCAAACGCATGCTCAATAGAAACAAACTCCATTCCTACAACAGGTTTAATTGAACTCTTTGCAAAAGGTATATAAGATACTCTTCCAGAACATGGGGATACACATTGTTGGCCAACATCTTTGTAACTTTCAGCATCTATATGAATAAAAACAGCATGTCATAAAAAGACACAACAGCATAAAAGACACAATGAATCCCCAATCATGACACAATGAACCTTTACAAAAGACACATTATAAGCAGCTTTCATGACACAATGAACCTTCACAAAAGACACATTATAAGCAGATTTCATGACACAATGAATCCCCAAAACATGACACAATGCACCTTCACAAAGAGATGACACAAAGATAGATTTTGACACAATCATGCTTGCTTGACACAATGAACCTCTAAACCTGACACAATCAGTATAAATAGTATCATATAACTCACCTAATATTTATAAAATATGTTCAACAACAAATTGATAATGTCCAGAGTAATCTAACAATATAGACACAATGACGATACAAAAGACACAATGATGATATCTATGACACAATGATGATACCTATGACACAATGATGATGTCAATCAATAACAAAATTCGTAGAAATCATACAGTATAGACACAACGATGATCAAAACGACAAAATTACGATGCGAAAATTAACATACTATTTCAATTACAGTATATAATCGTCCTCATACGTACCAAACTGATCATCTCTCGTCGACATCGTTGAAGTAATTAATGTATACCAATCTTCAACGATTGAAATTGAAAATTCAATTGTTTGAATCTTCAACGATTGATCAATTGAAAATTTCAACGATTCGATTGTTTGAATCTTCAACGATAAATTGAAAATTCTGTTGAAAACCTCAATCGTACAGAAACAGTCGATATATCGCACACCTTCATCTTAATAAATTACACTTCCTAAACTACCCCTCCTTCTATTTTTAAAAATATGCCACATGTCACTCCATTAATGCTTCTCACACTTTTTACATAATATTGACTTTGTATTTGAACCGGACACACACACACACACACACACACACACACATATATATATATATATATAATATATATATATATATACACATACAAGCATTTTATATGTAATTTTTTAAAAATTTTTAGTTTATATACATATAAACAAACCTGGTTGGAATTTACAAAATTTTCACCGGAATTTCAAGAGTCGCCGGAATCTGGCTGGAAAACCATAGGAATTTCCGATTTTTGGCCGATTAGGACCGCCTAGGTCCGCCTAGGGCTGAATTTGACCACCTTGACCGCCTAGCGATTAATTGGCCGATTAGGTAAAACTCCTAGGTGGGCGGCCGACTAGCAACTAATCGCCAATTAATCGGCCGCCTAGACCGATTTTTGTAACACTGGTTGCGTCATATAGTAGCAGTATAAATAGGTAGTAGATTTGTTCGTTTAATTACAACACTTAAATATGTTTTCAGCTTTCTAAAATCTCAAAATGCTCTTAAATGGCTTCTAAGAACAGATGATCTTTTGTTGCTGATGAGTTTTCGTCAAGCGATGCAACTGTTGTGTGGTTCTACCTATAATGTGGAACCAAAACGGTTGGTGATATTTTGATTTGTGTCAAACGTCAAGTGCCTGAACAAAGCTTGATGCAAGCAATGTCGTACGTTTTTTAAAACCAAATTGAACTTGACATTGAAATTGTTGTGTTGCATGTACGGGTTCGATTAGTTGATGTTGCCAACTCGTATGACCCGTAAGAGTTACACTTTGGGGAACAAACATTAAAACCCACTTAATTTCATTAACTGGTATTACGAATGATATACGACATATAATTATATTATATTATTATGTCAACCTGGTATTTAATAATTAATACCAATTATTAATTATTAATAAACGTTTAGTTATAAACATTAACTAGTGTTATACTACGACGCGCTTTGCGCGTCGGAAGAAGCAAATGAGGCTCATATGGCGTTCGAACACGTTTCTATCATCATAGCCATGAACAAAATAGGTCCAACATCACTGCCAACAAAATCGGTCTCATATAAACATATAAACTGGTCTCATACGAACGTATGTTTTCATCATCGACCAAATCAAGATGGTGTCCCAGCCAATATAAATAGCATCCAATGAACATATGTTCAGCATCATTGACCAAATCATGATATTGTGTCAAACGAACTCAGGCTGTACTGGTCTCGGATGAATATATACTCATCATCATTGACCAATGGACCCAGAAAAAAAGCACCACGGAACAACACATGACCATCATCGACCTTATCGAAATATCGTTAGCCAACGAAAGAAGTCTCAAATGAATATATATTCATCATCATCAGCCTTGGAACCCTAAATAAATCCAACAGAGGCCATATATGAAAACCTTAACAGCCAAATAACAAAGGCCTAAATCCGGAAAACATATAAGTAGAAGAGTCTCAGATGAACTCAGATTCATCATCATCAACCCCAAATAGCTCTTATCACGCATCTCGTCGATGGCTTATAAATTTGACAGAGGCCACACTTGAAATCTTTAACAACAAAAAAAGCCTAAACATGAAAAACGTATAAACAGAAGAGTCTCAGATGAACTCAAGTTCATCATCATCGACGGTGACGCCAAGATGGACGTCTGAAACCCCTTCCATAACACCAACAACATTCAATCGAACCAAAGGCCATCGAACAGAATAAGAAGAAATGGCTCCTTATCGCCACCGCCAAGGAAACCCGCATTAGCAAAAGGTCGGCGACGGCGGGGCTCCATAACCCTCGCCATATGGCGACTTCCGAACGACCACCTGTGGTATCCACAGCCTACGTCGACTGCGTACCCCCATAGAAAACCCTAGAATAGATCTGAGATCAAAAACCCTAAAGACAGAGGAGGAAGAAAGGCCGTTGTCGCTGCCGCCAAGGGAACACATGCAAGCAAAGGACCGGTGGCGGCGAGGCTCAACACTCTCTGCAGGTTTCAATCTCAGGCAAGATGGATCGGCTGGAGCCACAACAACCGCCATTAACATCGAATCAGAAGAAAAAAGGTACAACGGGAGGATCCCCACACGTCGGTGAAGCGGTGGCGACAACCTCCACCAGAGCTCGGTAACCCACATACCTAACTCTCTTCTCTCTCTTCACAAAACTCAAATGCAGAGAAGTGTGAAGAAGAAGAAGAACATAAAAGTAAAAAGAACACGTTTGCAGCAATAGTGAGAATAAATAACACGCGTCAATAGCAAGAAAAAAAACAAAAAACCAACCAATGACAGGGACCCACGCAGGGCAGTCATGTTCATTTAACTTCATCTTTAAATATATAGGTTAATGTTTCGGGTTTACGTGGACTAACATTAATCTAACCAGGCTTGGGGCCCGCAAGTAGATTAATGGTGATTAAATATTGATTAGGTTTTAAAACCTAATGATATATATTATAAAAACGAACATGAAACAAAAGGAGAAACTTTTCTTTTGGGTTGGTGAAACTCACGATTGCAAAACAAAGGGAGGAATCCTTTTGTTTACTTGTTTACCGTCCGAAGAAAAATCTAAAGCCAATCTAAAGCCCGCTTTGCCGGCGAGCTCCAAAGAACAACCAAATCTTTAATTGCGCTTTTTAAAGCCGTGATCTAATCCCCGGTTGTGTGTTCGTTTCGTTTTCTAGCATTGATTCCTTAAATCCTCATGTCTCAAACGGTTAATTATTAACCATTAATGTATATTTTATCTCTTTAGTTGGTTAATTATAATATGTATTTGCATAGTTTGTAACCAGATCCTGTCAGTTTCACTCTGGTATTTTTATTACTCCGCTGCATTATAGATTATTAATCTGATTAATAGTTCTTAAAATTGTTTTGATAAAATAATCTAACCAAAATACCACTGAACCCAACAAAAATAACATGTTTAAAGGTATTGCAAAGTGGTGAAAGGCAATCTGGTTTGAGGTCAAGTGGCAACGTTGAATGATGTAAATATAAGGGATTTTGACGCAAATGTGGTTTAAGATATGTTGGTAAAGTTTGTGAGTCAAGATAGTTTACCGTTCGATTACGTCGATAATCATTGCTGACAAAATTCGTGAGTCAAAAGAGTTTGTTGTTTTATCACGTCGTTAGCTGGTGTTTGACTAGGCTTATTCAAGAAACCCTGTTGTAACACCCCGAAATTTAAACAAAAAGAAGGAAAAGAAATAAAGTCCAAAGTCGAGGGACCAAACTCGCCACCGAGAGAAAGTTGGGCGAGTGGAAGTATAAAAGGGAGGAGAGGGCAGCTCATACTCCCTATATACTCCCCAAAATCTGCCAAGAGAGGAGAAGAGAAAGAAAGAAAGAAGAGAAGGAGAAGAAAGAAGAGGAAAAAGGGTGGTTCGGGCTCGGAATTCGTCGTGTAGCGAGCCAAAATGAAGCTCTAACCGAGGAGGCTGCTAAGGTGAGTTCTAGGACCCCTCTTTTACATGATTTTGAATGATTTTGGGGTTGGAACACTTCTGAAAACCCTTTTTCAAGTTTTTGGGTGTAAACCCGTTTTTATGCATTTGTGTATGTGTATGATGCGTTTGGAGCTTGATTTCATGCGTGGTTATGCTCGAATGAGGTCGTGGTATGTTTCCCTAAGGCTTAGGATGGTCGATTTGGGCTTAAAATGGGTTTAGATGAGTTTGGAGGCCGAAAACCCTCGGCTACGGTCGGGATGAACTGCATTCTGCATCAGCTAAGGCCATTCGGCCGAATGGAGGGAGACTGGAGGCCAGTCACCCGAATGGAGGGAGACTGGAGGCCAGTCACCCGAATGGGGGGAGACTGGAGGCCAGTCACCCGAATGGAGGGAGACTGGAGGCCAGTCACCTGAATGGAGGGAGACTGGAGGCCAGTCACCCGAATGGAGGGAGACTGGAGGCCAGTCACCCGAATGGAGGGAGACTGGAGGCCAGTCACCCGAATGGAGGGAGACTGGAGGCCAGTCACCCGAATGGAGGGAGACTGGAGGCCAGTCACCCGAATGGAGGGAGACTGGAGGCCAGTCACCCGACTGTAGGGAGAATGAAGGTCCAGTCACCCGAATGAAGGTCTAGTCACCCGAATGAAGGGCCTGTCACATGGAGGCCAAGCGACTGAAGGGTGTCTATACGCCCGAATATCCGTAGTATTGCCCGACTTTCGAAAAGTGCGGACTTAGACTCGGACCCTCGGGTTATAGATGATGAGTTGGGCATGGATGATGCACGACGATGTATGATGATGAGTTGACGATGATGACATGCATGATGTTATGTGTGATGTATGCCTGGCGGTGCGTGTGATGTATGCCTGGCGGTGCGTGTGATGCATTGTATGTCGGATGTGTGTTATGAATGTATGATGATGCCTGTATGGTGATGATGTATGTTTTTGATTATGTGTATGTTCCTTATTATGTATATATGTCTTCCCTTGGCTTTACATTGAACGCTAATGAATGTAATGAAAGTATTTAGTAACGTAAAGTGGAAGATAATAAAAAGAGGAACGCAATGAATGTATGCGAGCATAAACGAATGAATGAGAGTAAGGATGGCTTGCGAAAGAAAGAAAGGAGGTTCACGACTCATTGAGAGTTGTTAGCTCACTGTGTGTGTACCATAGCGTGCGATCTTGGCTTACTCATAAGGGGACATAGACACAATGGGAGTTCAGTTTTAGTAACTGCTCCAATACGTGCGATGTGGTATTTACCGTGTGCTATGTAGCGTGCGATTTTGGCTGCCTCATGTAGTTTATATAGCGTGCGATCTTGGCTAACCCATGGGATGGCGTGTGATTTTGGCTAAACCCCGAGAGTCCTCACACACACAGGGGGAGTCGGTCTTCGTGACCACTGCCATGGTGCGATTGGTGCGATATGTGCGATGGACGGCATAAGGGTAGCGTGCGATTTTGGCTGCCTCATGTGGTTTTTATAGCGTGCGATCTTGGCTAACCCATGAGATAGCGTGCGATTCTGGCTTCCTTATGGGTGCGATCCGTGCGATATGTACTTCGGGTACGATGATGCGAAGGTGAGATTTGAGCAAAAGTGCGATAATAAACGAACGGGATCCTTGTCATTCGACCTCAGTAATCATGGCTGAGTGCCATGAGGAGGGTAAAGCTTGACAGGATCTAGATTAGAAATGAATGATAACAAAAGTATGAAATGTGCAAACGTGCGAATGAATGGATGAATGTTAATGAACCATCGTAACAACGAAAGAAGCGGATCCTTGTCATTCGACCTCAGTAATCATGGTTGGGTGCCATGAAGAGGGTAAAGTCTGACCGGATCTGGAAAGAAGTAAAAGATGACGAATGAACGAAGTTAACGAACGTAATGGAAGATAATAATATATTATCTGTATGTACGTATATGTATGATCACGAATGAACGTAAAGCATAGTATGTTTTGAAAGAAAGTAAATAAACGGTTTTTGACGAAAAGAAAAGTATGTTTTATTAAAACTAGAACTCACTCAGCAACGCTGACTTTGATGTGTTTCCAGTTGGCAGGTATGCTGCTGAGTATGGCATGGGAGGACTACTCAGTTCCTTTGGGATGACATCCATTGTTATAATGCATTTATAATAAAACGATTTATGTAATGAACTGTAATAGTATTTTGTCAGAGCAAAGATGAGAACGGGGAACCTGAACTACTAGAGGTCCCTGTTTACGACTACTTTGTAAGGTCATTTTGTTGAAATGAAAAGAATGTTTTAATGTTTCCGCTGCAATGTTTTTATGAAGAACGATAAAGAATTATGTTTTATGTGCGATGAATGACCAGCTGTAAGCGTCCTGGGAACGGGGCCTTACACCTGTAACCAATTAATACTTGTGTAAGCGGCTACCCATTAAATGAGACTATTTTAAAATATGGAAAAACTGCTAAAAATGAATAATATTAGAATTTGTAAACTTACAAATCTATTGTGAATTTAACTTGCGATGTTTGGTCGGCTTCACAAGTTCACTGGATTTGTGTCTTTGTGATATCGCTCATTCGGTAAAATTCCATACTTTGTGAATGATGAAACATATAATTGTGTTTGAATGTTTGAGTTTATACGTACTGGAAATAATTTATTAGAAAATTTGAATAGAGTGATAAGAACTCCTAAATTAGAAAACAATGTTTATCTATATTGTTTGATAATGCTTCGCTAAGAATGGTGATTGCAAAATAGAAGTTATAATATCAATCGATTTGGAAGAATGTTTTTTAAGGAAACTTCACTTATATTTATTAAAATGTTCAAATGTATCATTAAAGTCATTTAAATTTTTATTCTCTCCATAATACCACTCAATTTTCACCGAGTGTTTCAATCATGTGTGATTTTTTTATAATGTATAAATTTCATTAAAATAGAGTTAAATCCATATAAATTTCCATGTAAGTTCAAAGGTTTAAAATTCGCCATTTGCATCCAAATATTTTTCAAAAATTGTCATTTGAATACATTTAACCATTCCTATTAACCGTTAACACTTCCCGTCAAGTTTCCTATATTAGAGGTATCATTTTCAAATGAACTAAAAAATAAAAATTAACTCTACATGAGAGGTTTTATGCATTCACTCAAGTTTGATAATCACCATTTTGATTTAAATCCATATTTATATAGAATAAAATATAATGATAACCCCCCCTAAAAGTCAACGCATTTCTAACTTTATTAAATATACACCACAAAATATCAATAAACAAATATGTCTTATGACACAAATCATTTGAATGATAATCATAAAAGACAAATCATTATAATAGTATAAGAAAACAAAAATAATATGACATTAATAATTTTTTAATAATAATAAAAGTATCAATCATCATAACCATATTTAAACTAAGAGTAAATTACCGTTTGCATCCCTGAGTTTTGTCCATTTAACTGTTTGCGTCCCTATAGTTTCAAAACCTTGGATCGCCCCTTATACTTGTAATTTTATCTTGTTTGCATCCTGTGGCTGACGCCGTTAGTGTGCACAGTTAACATGGCATCTTTTCTCTCTCCTGCAGGGGCATTTTAGTCATTTCATCTTTCCCCATTATTCTTCTAAAACCATTATAAGGGTTACCTCTCACCTCAACTACCAAACCTCCCCAATCTCACCCTCTCACTCTTCGTCTCTCTATCTTCGTCTCTCTATCTGTCTCCCCGTCGCTCTATTCTCAAGTCACAACGATGGTCAGATGTGGTAAATATGGATCTGAAACATTTGTTCGAACATCATGGACCGTAAAAAATCCAAGCCGCAGATTAACTGTTGTGCGAGAATGGGGAAAAATTGTGGTTTTGTTAGTTGGGCTGAACCTGCACTATGTTCAAGATCTACAGAAATTATTAATGGGTTGTTAAGATCAAGCAACTTGATAGAAGAAAGAGCGAAGAGGTTGGAGCATGAAGTGAAGAAATATAGAATGTTGTTAATTTAAGTTGGTTCTTTTTTATTGTGTACTTGATTTGTTAGTGAAGTAGTAGAAGTATTTTGTACCAATTGACCTAATTTTCTCCTAAATATTGTAAAGGTCAATTAGTAATGGTTGTACAAGTTTAATGGATGCAAAATGAACATTTTGTGGTGAATGGCAGTAACATTCTTTGAAGCAGTAACATTAGCATGAGTGGCAGTAACATTCTTTGAAGCAACAAAGCATGTTCAAAATACATACCCAAATACATAATTAACTAAAGGAACATGTTCTAGTACAAATACATCCAATTAACAGAAAAGTCATAAGCAAAATACATAAACCAGCTGACTACTGACTATCCAAATGAGCCCTTGTGAAACCTGTTGTGATGAACCTTGTCCCTTGCATGACCTTTTGTTGTGTCCATAATTCTTGCACAGACCACACTTAACAGAAAATCCTGTTTTCACCAACTTCCCAGCTTTGTTAACTTTACTTGCATCCACCTCCTCAACTGATTTCTTCCTCTTCTTTCTTGGTCTTCCAACTTGAGTATGATGCTTTGGAGGTATCAGTGTAGTTGGGGTATTTGATGGCATCCACATGGGTCTCCCATTGATAGGCTCAAGGGTGTTTTTATATACATCCTTCCAGGTTTCTAACCAATACACTCTGGACACCCAACCCTCAGGAATTGCATTTTGCTGGTCATAAGTTGCCAAATCCCATATGCAAGCTACTGCATGCTTACAAGGCATGCCTGTAAGCTCCCATTTTCTACACGAGCATGTTTGTTTCTCTAAGTCGACACAAACTTGATCCATCCATGGTCCACTTACTTGATATTTTTTAACCCCAGCCATGATAACACTATACTCACTTGCTTGTTTCTTAATCAGATCCAAGCTTTTAGCTGCAAAGGGTGTAAGGGGCCCTTGACACTTTGAAATCAACTTGTGAACAACAACAGCCTCTTTAACATGTATTCCCTAACATACTCAAGACATGAAATTATAGGCTTGTCTCTACCCCCAACCAACTGCTTGTTAAAGACTTCACAATATGTGGTTGAACTTGCACATTTCCATGTGTTTTTCAAAAAGATCCTTATACATGTGCCCTCTCCATTTTGCTTTCATGTTCTCATGAATGTGTCTTAGGCAAAACCTATGCTCAGCTGCTGGAAACACCTTCTTAACAGCAGGTACAATTCCCTAAACAGGTTAAGACAGATGATATAATTTCACTTTTAAAGGTTATACATATAGCAATTAATAAAAGTAGGTACAATTAATAAAAGTAGGTACAATTACCTTCTGTCTGTCACTTATGAAAGTGAAGTTTGAGTTTATGCCCAGATCTAGATCATCACCAAGAAGTTGTAGAAACCATGTCCATGAATCTGTTGTTTCAGCCTCCACCACTGCATAGGCTACTGGAAAATTCCATTATTGGAGTCAACACCAACCGCAGTCAACATTTGTCCTAGGAATGGACCTTTCATAAAGGTCCTATCTAGACCTAACAGGTCTCTCCCACATGCTTAAACCCAACTTTCATAGCAGCAAAGCAGATGTAAAGCCTTTTGAACTGTCTAGTTGAACTACTAGGGTTACACTCCCTTTCAACCTCTAACTTAACTGTTGAGCCTGGGTTAGATCTTAACAGCTCTTGACAGTAATCCCTCAATAACCCATATTGAGATACATAATCACCCTCCATTTTCTTCAATGCCATCACTTTTGCCACAAAGATTTTTTTGATAGATATTTGAATCTGGTTTCTCCTCTGTAAGATGTCTTGTAGGGCCTTTAGGGGTATATTAGGGTTACACTCAAGTAGGGGTTCTGCTTCTTTAGCAATAACTGAAGCTGTGTAAAGCCTGAGCTTTCTTGTTTGCATACAATTATGCTCTTCTATAAAGGTCTTCACAACAAACAACTCATCTGTGTTGGGCCTTGATATATGCAGTTTCCATGGGCAAGTGGCAAGTGGGAACCTTTTTTTCAATTCAGAGTTATTATTTATTGCACCACTACCAACCACTTTGTCCTTAACTGATTCCCTTCTTTTGGACTGTAACACCCGTATTTTTAGCAAGAAATAAAAGAAAAAGGAAGAAAAGAATAGAAAATAAAAGTCAACTAAAAAGGAGGGACCAAAAGTGCCAAATGGGCAAAGTTGTTATTTATTTTGTACAAAAGGAAGGCATGGTCGCCCATAACCCCTGCACAATTCCTTGCATTCGGTTTCTAGAGAGAGAAACAGCAGGAACTTCGATTCTTAGAGAGAGAAAGAAGAAGAAATCGGATTCAAGGTAAGAATTGATGTTTTAAGTTGTGTTTGGGCTAAGAAACCGAGAAATGCATGTTCTTATGTGTGTGTTTGTGTTCGGGTTGCACTGTGTGTGTGTGTTTTAGGTGTAGAAACGACTGGGAAGTTAAGAAAGGGCATCCAAAACCGAAGACAAACTAAGGTGAGTCCTAGACCCCTTTTTACTTGTTATTAAACGTTTTGGGGCTGGAAAATGCATGTAAGTGTGTTTTTATAAAATTTGGGTTGATATCCGTACGAAATGAATGTATGTTTATGTTTATGTTAGATTTATGCCTAGAATCATATGTATATGTTTAGAACTAGGCATTATGATGTTTGGGACTTGGACTATGAATTAGACACATGAACAGGTTGCTAATATGTCCGAAATTGGGACTTAGAATAAATAAGCACAAGTTGATGAGTCCACTAGTGCTCATACGACCAACAGTGTGGTCGTATGACCAGGATTTTTTCGAAGTGTTAAAGCCCAATAGGACTCATACGACCAACAGGGTGGTCGTATGACCAGGTGATATAATTTTCTAAGTGTGATGAAGGTCCAATAGGACTCATACGACCAACAGTATGGTCGTATGACCAAGTGATATTTTTCTAAGTATGTTGAAAAGTCCAATAGGACTCATACGACCAACAGTGTGGTCGTATGATCAGAACATAATTCTAAGTATGGGATGGTATGACCAATAGTGCTCATACGACCAACAGTGTGGTCGTATGACCTGATGATAATTCTAAGTACAAGATGAAAAGTCCAGCAGTGCTCTTACGCCTAACAGGGCTCATACGCCAGAGGGCTTATACGCCCAACAGGGCTCAAACGCCCAGAAAACTTAGAATTTTACAGAAATTTCCTGTAAATCCGAAGTTTGAGGTTTGACCAGGGTTGACTAGGGTTAATAAATGATGAGGTTTCATGCATGTAATGATGATTATGATTAACCCTTATTATTACTGATATTATTATCAGTGTATTATTGTTAACAATATTATTAATAAAATATTGTTAAGTATGGTATGATGCTACGTATGATGATGAATGTATGATGATGAATGTATGATGATGAATGTATGATGAGTATGTATGATGAGTGTGTATGTTCCTTGTGATTGTGTATGCTTATCTTTCTGAAACTTTACGAATAACGAGAAGGAACTAATGAAGTATTATGTAACGTAAAGTGAAAGATAATGGAAGAGGAACATGATGATGAATGCATGTATTAACGAATGAACGAAAAGAAGAATGATGATGAATACATGCATTAATGAACGAACGAATTATGTCTTGCAAGCATTGAATAACGCGATTGGTCCTTCTATGTGATTGACCATGGTCATGGTACCTCTACCGCTTACCTCTAGTACCGTGGCATACGTTTGTTGTTCATATGTTGACTTCGGCCCGGTAGCTAATAACGATCGGGGTGTAGCATATGGTATTGGTACAATTCACCTTTCAATGTGTGCAAGTAAGTATGAACGGGATTCTTGTCATTCGACCACAGTAATCATAGCCAAGTGCTATGAAGTGGGTAAAGCCTGACAGAATCCATACGAGAAGATAAAGATAACGATGAATAACGAATGATGAAGATAATAACGAATATTATCTCTGTGTACGTATGATGTATGAACGCATGCACGAAAGGATACTTTTAAATAAGTGAAAGTATGTTTTATTACAAAACTAGAACTCACTCAGCAACGCTGACTTTTATGTGTTTTCCAGTTGGCAGGTAGTGTTGCTGAGGATGGCACGAGGCGGCTACTCAGCTCTTTTGGGATGGCATTCTTTTGTTAATGTTTTTGTATTGTAATGCAAACAAATGATATTTTGTAACGGGTGTTGTATTACTTTGCAAAAGCATTTATAGTAAATCCAAAGTTCCGCTGCATGGTTTTTATTAAGTTATATTAAATGTATGTTTTATGGGTAATGACGACCAACTGTGAGGTGCCCGGGAACGGGGCCTTACAAGTTGGTATCAGAGCCAAAGTTTAAGTGAAATGGGTAAAATTTTAAAATAAACCTAAACTTAAACTGAAAATGGGACAGAAAAGAAGAGAATGCCATCTGAGTACTTGCGTGCCATCAGGTATTTTCTTGAAAGTTAACCAGCGTTACGTGCGCATGTTATGTGTTTATGTGTACTGTTACACTTAGATACTAGTGTAGTCAGGACAGGTAATGCTCGGGGTGTGAAGAGTAGAGTAAGTGGCTAATCACAACTGGCCACTGTAATTAGGGACTTACTATACTTGACATAAACTGAGCTATTTCCTTGAATGACCGTGTTGGTGTTTAAATCTTTCAGTGTGATAGAAGATGGTCGGTGGTAGATCATCTAAAGCTTCCCGTGGCGGTGGACGTGGTGATGAACCGCGTAACCTGCGAGGAAGACCTAGGACAGAGAAAGTAGTTCGTGAGGAAAACGAGACTCCTCATCAGGAGGAGGCAGACGAAAGCACGAATTTGAGAGCCTCGGTAAAAGAGGGCAGTAGTTGAGGAAGTATCAGGTCATGCAGACGATCTTACCGTCTGTAGTGACCGAGGTGATAAAGGCAGTACGTAACGATGAGAGACGAGGGAGGAATCAGTCCTCGGGTAGACAGCAACAGACAGAAGAAGCAGAAACAGTATTATCCGGTGATGAAGAGGAAGAGGAAGAAGAACAGTTACGGGAGACAGCCCGGGGTTGTAACTACGGGGCATTCATGAGGTGCAAGCCCCCAACTTTTGATGGTTCTGGTACTGCTACTGATGCTCACCAGTGGGTGATGGAAATGGAAGCTGTCCTCGATATTAGTGATTGCCAGGAGGACAAGAAGGTGAAGTTTGCTACCCACTCTTTCACAGGGTCGGCTTTATGCTGGTGGAAAAATATAGTCCAAGCCGAGGGTAGCAGGGCTATAGGAAAGATGAAGTGGCTGAGTTAAAAAGGCTGGTGATCGAGGAATTCAGTCCTCGTCAGGAAATGGATAGAATTGAGAGAGAGTTCCTGCAGTTAGAGGCGGGGACGATGACCCACCAACAATATACCACCAAGTTTAACGAATTGGCGCTGTTGGTGCCGGAGCAGGTGACGCCGGTGTCTCGAAAGATCAACCGGTATATCCAGGGGTTGCCAGCTGAAATTCGTTGGCACTTGATTTTTCGCCCGACCAAGCACTTTCAGGTCGGCAGTGGATTTAGCGGGAAGGTTGTTCGATGAACAGGCTGCGTTGGTAAAGGCTGAGGGTAGCAAGAAGGGAAGTGGAGAGAAGAACTGGCAGGGGAAGAGGTTTGGTCGGGGTGATACTTCGACGCACAACAAGAAGGCGAGAGTGGATGACCACCGTGTGGTCGTGTCTGGAACTGGGGTGAGGAAGTGTGGAAAGTGTGGAAAGGAGCACTCAGGGGAGTGCAAATGGGGATCCAACCTCTGCTTTAAGTGCGGGAAGACAGGGCACATATCAAAAGATTGCCGGATGGGCAAGTGCTTTAACTGTGGATAAAGTGGCCATATGAGCAGGGACTGTAAGAAGCCGAGGGCTGAGGCTTCAAGGGTAAAGAAGACGGGAAGTGAAGGTCCGAGAGCAAGCGCCAGGGCTTTCACTATGACGCAGGAAGAGGCTAGGACGGACCCCGATGTGGTGTCAGGTACGTTTCTAGTAAATCACACCCTTGCTTCTGTGTTATTTGATTCGGGTGCTAGTAGGAGTTTCATTTCTGCTACTTTCTGTGCTAAATTTCCTGTTAGCAGTAAATGCATTAGTGAGCCTTTTCTGTAGAAACTGCTATTGGTAAGTCCACTAGAGTTACTGATGTGATAGAGGACTGTACCATAGAGTTAGAAGGTCATAGGTTTGCTGCTAGATTACATGTGATGCCCCTAGGTGGATTTGATGTAGTACTAGGGATGGATTGGTTGGCAACCTATGAAGCGAATATCGTATGTCGAAAGAAGATGATTAAATTGACGGCATCTGACGGAAGTCTGGTGATAATATACGGTGATCGGGTAACGATGATTCCGAAGATGATTTCGATGGAGGTGGCGGGGAAGTGCATGAGGCGTGGATGCAACGCCTACCTATGTTATGTGAAGGATGTGGAAACGCCAACACCACAACTATCCGACGTTCCGGTTGTGTGTGAGTTTCCAGATGTGTTCCCGGAGGACTTATCGGGATTGCCACCTGACCGCGAAATTGAATTTCAAATTGACTTAATACCCGGTGCCCAACCTGTCGCCAAGGCACCGTATCGATTAGCTCCTACGGAGATGAAGGAGTTGATGGAGCAACTGCAGGAGTTGCTTGACAAGGGCTTCATTAGACCGAGCATCTCTCCTTGGGGTGCCCGATCTTATTTGTGAAAAAGAAGGACGGTAGCATGAGAATGTGTATCGACTACCGTGAATTGAAAATTGACAATAAAGAATCGGTATCCGTTACCGAGAATCGATGACTTGTTCGATCAGCTCCAGGGTGCCAGTTGGTTGTCGAGGATAGATCTTCGATCTGGCTACCATCAATTGAAGGTAAAGGAGCAGGACATTCCTAAAACAGCTTTTCGTACGCGTTATGGACACTATGAGTTTCTCGTTATGTCATTTGGTCTATCTAACGCTCCAGTTGCTTTTATGGATTTGATGAACGAGTGTGTCGGCCAATGTTAGATAAATCAGTGATTGTGTTCATCGATGATATCCTGATTTATTCGAGGAGCGAAGAAGAGCATGCAGGTCATATTCGGGAAGTGTTGGAGACTTTGAGAAGGGAGAAACTGTATGCTAAGTTCTCCAAATGTGCCTTCTGGCTACGCGAGGTGCAATTTCTGGGTCACGTGGTAAATGCAGAAGGAATAATGGTGGACCCAGCAAAGGTTGAGCAAAGGTGATGCAAGGCTGTGATGCAATGGAAATCACCAAAGACGCCATCCGAGATTCGTAGTTTCTTAGGACTGGCGGGCTACTATAGGAGATTTATTCAAGACTTCTCCAAGATAGCCTCCCTTTGACAAAATTGACTCGTAAGGACGTGAAATTCGTGTGGGGTCGAGAGCAGGAGATGGCTTTTGAGGAGTTGAAGGCAAGACTAACACAAGCTCCTGTTTTGACTTTGCCTGAGGGAAATGAAGACTTAGTGGTCTATTCGGATGCATCTTATTCTGGGCTAGGTTGTGTGTTGATGCAACGTGGAAAGGTGATAGCCTACGCATCTCGACAGCTGAAGACCCACGAAGTCAATTATCCCACACACGATCTAGAATTAGCCGCGGTGGTTTTTGCGTTGAAGATTTGGCGGCACTATCTATACGGGACGAAGTGCACAATCTTCACTGACCACAAAAGCTTGAAGTACTTCTTCGAGCAGAAGGATCTAAACATGAGGCAGAGGCGGTGGTTGGAGCTGATAAAAGATTATGATTATGAGATCCATTACCACCCGGGCAAAGCCAATGTGGTGGCTGATGCCTTAGCCGAAAAGAAAGGCCTGAGCCGATCCGGGTGAAGGCTTATCAGTTGATCATGACCTCCGACGTGATGACACAGGTTAAGGAGTTTCAAGACGAGGCTTTGAAAGAAGATCGTCTTAA
The DNA here is from genome assembly GCA_024085815.1 of Flaveria linearis. Taxonomy (NCBI): domain Eukaryota; kingdom Viridiplantae; phylum Streptophyta; class Magnoliopsida; order Asterales; family Asteraceae; genus Flaveria; species Flaveria linearis. The sequence goes on along the minus strand of CM044016.1, from coordinate 27,467,742 downwards.
CTCCGAAAGGATGAGAGGTCTAGTGACGGAGTGGGTGAGAACACTCTAGGTGTTAAGACCCGATTTGGGCGAATGTGGATTCCTCGATACGGGGATCTACGTGAAAGGATTATGGACGAGGCCCATAAGACCCGATACTCCATTCACCCCGTTGCTACCAAAATGTACCACGACATGAAGAAGGATTATTGGTGGCCGGGTATGAAACGCGACGTAGTGGAGTACGTAAGTAAGTGCTTGACTTGCTTACAAGTGAAGGCGGAACACCAGAAGCCCTACGGGAAGATCCAACCATTGGATATACCCGAGTGGAAGTGGGAGCACATCACCATGGACTTTATCACGAAGTTACCACGTACCCCTAAAGGGTATGATGCTATATGGGTGATAGTTGACCACCTGATGAAGAGTGCCCACTTCCTACCGATCCGCGAAACGTACTCATCTGAAAGATTGGCGGATCTGTTCATCAAGGAAATTGTAGCTCGTCATGGTGTACCGGTGTCTATTGTGTCTGATCGTGACACCCGGTTTACCTCCAAGTTTGGAAGAGATTTCACGATGCAATGGGGACGAGGCTACACATTAGTACAGCATATCACCCTCAGACGGACGGTCAGTCTGAGAGGACGATCCAAACACTCGAAGACATGCTTCGGGCGTGCGTGATCGACTTTGGAGGAAGTTGGGACAACCACCTGCCGTTAGCAGAATTCTCGTACAACAACAGTTATCACGCCAGCATTGGCATGCCACCTTACGAGATGCTATGGGGAGGAGGTGTAGGACGCCCGTATGTTGGGGAGACATTGGGCAGAAAGAACTGGGAGGTGTTGAGGTGATTGAAGCAACGACTGAGAAATTAGAAAAGATCAAAGCCTTCATGAAGGCGGCGAAAGATAGGCAAAAGTCGTATGCTGACAAGAGGCGAAGACCGATAGAGTCCAAGGTTGGTGACCGAGTCATGTTGAAGGTCTCGCCCTGGAAGGGAATCATTAGGTTCAGGAAACGAGGTAAGCTAAGCCCGAGGTACATAGGACCTTTCCGAATTATCGCACGGGTAGGAGAGGTGCCTATCGACTGGAATTGCCAGATGAGTTAAGTGGAATTCATCCCACATTCCATGTATCTCATCTGAGAAAGTGCTTAGCTAATGAAGACATGGTTGTACCGCTGGAGGATATCGAGGTGGATGAGCGGCTCAATTACGTTGAGCAACCAGTGGCAATCATTGATCGTAAGGAGAAGAGGTTGAGAAATAAAGTGGTTCCTCTTGTGCGTGTACAGTGGAAGCACAGGAAGGGATCCGAGTCTACGTGGGAGACTGAAGAAGAAATGAGACAGCACTACCCACATCTGTTGAGGAATAACAGGTTTCGGGGACGAAACCTATATAAGGGGGGTGGACTTGTAACACCCGTATTTTTAGCAAGAAATAAAAGAAAAAGGAAGAAAAGAATAGAAAATAAAAGTCAACTAAAAAGGAGGGACCAAAAGTGCCAAATGGGCAAAGTGGTTATTTATTTGTACAAAAGGAAGGCATGGTCGCCCATAACCCCTGCATAATTCCTTGCATTCGGTTTCTAGAGAGAGAAACAGCAGGAACTTCGATTCTTAGAGAGAGAAAGAAGAAGAAATCGGATTCAAGGTAAGAATTGATGTTTTAAGTTGTGTTTGGGCTAAGAAACCGAGAAATGCATGTTCTTATGTGTGTGTTTGTGTTCGGGTTGCACTGTGTGTGTGTGTTTTAGGTGTAGAAACGACTGGGAAGTTAAGAAAGGGCATCCAAAACCCAAAGACAAACTAGGGTGAGTTCTAGACCCCCTTTTTACTGTTATTAAACGTTTTGGGGCTGGAAAATGCATGTAAGTGTGTTTTTATAAAATTTGGGTTGATACCCGTACGAAATGAATGTATGTATGTTTATGTTTATGTTAGATTTTGCCTAGAATCATATGTATATGTTTAGAACTAGGCATTATGATGTTTGGGACTTGGACTATGAATTAGACACATGAACAGGTTGCTAATATGTCCGAAATTGGGACTTAGAATTAATAAGCACAAGTTGATGAGTCCACTAGTGCTCATACGACCAACAGTGTGGTCGTATGACCAGGATTTTTTCTAAGTGTTAAAGCCCAATAGGACTCATACGACCAACAGGGTGGTCGTATGACCAGGTGATATAATTTTCTAAGTGTGATGAAGGTCCATAGGACTCATACGACCAACTGTATGGTCGTATGACCAAGTGATATTTTTCTAAGTATGTTGAAAAGTCCAATAGGACTCATACGACCAACAGTGTGGTCGTATGATCAGAACATAATTCTAAGTATGGGATGGTATGACCAATAGTGCTCATACGACCAACAGTGTGGTCGTATGACCTGATGATAATTCTAAGTATAAGATGTAAAGTCCAGCAGTGCTCTTACGCCTAACAGGGCTCATACGCCCAGAGGGCTTATACGCCCAACAGGGCTCAAACGCCAGAAAACATAGAATTTTACAGAAATTTCCTGTAAATCCGAAGTTCGAGGTTTGACCAGGGTTGACTAGGGTTAATAAATGATGAGGTTTCATGCATGTAATGATGATTATGATTAACCCTTATTATTATGATATTATTATCAGTGTATTATTGTTAACAATATTATTAATAAAATATTGTTAAGTATGGTATGATGCTACGTATGATGATGAATGTATGATGATGAATGTATGATGATGAATGTATGATGAGTATGTATGATGAGTGTGTATGTTCCTTGTGATTGTGTATGCTTATCTTTCTGAAACTTTATGAATAACGAGAGGGAACTAATGAAGTATTATGTAACGTAAAGTGAAAGATAATGGAAGAGGAACATGATGATGAATGCATGTATTAACGAATGAAAGAAAAGAAGAATGATGATGAATACATGCATTAATGAACGAACGAATTATGTCTTGCAAGCATTGAATAACGCGATTGGTCCTTCTATGTGATTGACCATGGTCATGGTACCTCTACCGCTTACCTCTAGTACCGTGGCATACGTTTTGTTGTTCATATGTTGACTTCGGCCCGGTAGCTAATAACGATCGGGGTGTAGCATATGGTATTGGTACAATTCACCTTTCAATGTGTGCAAGTAAGTATGAACGGATTCTTGTCATTCGACCACAGTAATCATAGCCAAGTGCTATGAAGTGGGTAAAGCCTGACAGAATCCATACGAGAAGTTAAAGATAACGATGAATAACGAATGATGAAGATAATAACGATATATCTCTGTGTACGTATGATGTATGAACGCATGCACGAAAGGATACTTTTAAATAAGTGAAAGTATGTTTTATTACAAAACTAGAACTCACTCAACAACGCTGACTTTTATGTGTTTTCCAGTTGGCAGGTAGTGTTGCTGAGGATGGCACGAGGCGGCTACTCAGCTCTTTTGGGATGGCATTCTTTTGTTAATGTTTTTGTATTGTAATGCAAACAAATGATATTTTGTAACGGGTGTTGTATTACTTTGCAAAAGCATTTATAGTAAATCCAAAGTTTCCGCTGCATGGTTTTTATTAAGTTATATTAAATGTATGTTTTATGGGTAATGACGACCAACTGTGAGGTGCCCGGGAACGGGGCCTTACAAGTTGGTATCAGAGCCAAAGTTTAAGTGAAATGGGTAAAATTTTAAAATAAACCTAAACTTAAACTGAAAATGGGACAGAAAAGAAGAGAATGCCATCTGAGTACTTGCGTGCCATCAGGTATTTTCTTGAAAGTTAACCAGCGTTACGTGCGCATGTTATGTTTTATGTGTACTGTTACACTAGATACTAGTGTAGTCAGGACAGGTAATGCTCGGGGTTGTGAAGAGTAGAGTAAGTGGCTAATCACAACTGGCCACTGTAATTAGGGACTTACTATACTTGGCATAAACTGAGCTATTTCCTTGAATGAACGTGTTGGTGTTTAAATCTTTCAGTGTGATAGAAGATGGTCGGTGGTAGATCATCTAAAGCTTCCCGTGGCGGTGGACGTGGTGATGAACCGCGTAACCTGCGAGGAAGACCTAGGACAGAGAAAGTAGTTCGTGAGGAAAACGAGACTCCTCATCAGGAGGAGGCAGACGAAAGCGCGAATTGAGAGCCTCGGTAAAAGAGGCAGTAGTTGAGGAAGTACATCAGGTCATGCAGACGATCTTACCATCTGTAGTGACCGAGGTGATAAAGGCAGTACGTAACGATGAGAGACGAGGGAGGAATCAGTCCTCGGGTAGACAGCAATAGACAGAAGCAGAAACAGTATTATCCGGTGATGAAGAGGAAGAGGAAGAAGAACAGTTACGGGAGACAGCCCGGGGTTGTAACTACGGGGCATTCATGAGGTGCAAGCCCCCAACTTTTGATGGTTCTGGTACTGCTACTGATGCTCACCAGTGGGTGATGGAAATGGAAGCTGTCCTCGATATTAGTGATTGCCAGGAGGACAAGAAGGTGAAGTTTGCTACCCACTCTTTCACAGGGTCGGCTTTATGCTGGTGGAAAAATATAGTCCAAGCCGAGGGTAGCAGGGCTATAGGAAAGATGAAGTGGGCTGAGTTAAAAAGGCTGGTGATCGAGGAATTCAGTCCTCGTCAGGAAATGGATAGAATTGAGAGAGAGTTCCTGCAGTTAGAGGCGGGGACGATGACCCACCAACATATACCACCAAGTTTAACGAATTGGCGCTGTTGGTGCCGGAGCAGGTGACGCCGGTGTCTCGAAAGATCAACCGGTATATCCAGGGTTGCCAGCTGAATTCGTTGGCACTTGATTTCTGCCCGACCAAGCACTTTCAGGTCGGCAGTGGATTTAGCGGGAAGGTTGTTCGATGAACTGGCTGCGTTGGTAAAGGCTGAGGGTAGCAAGAAGGGAAGTGGAGAGAAGAACTGGCAGGGGAAGAGGTTTGGTCGGGGTGATACTTCGACGCACAACAAGAAGGCGAGAGTGGATGACCACCGTGTGGTCGTGTCTGGAACTGGGGTGAGGAAGTGTGGAAAGTGTGGAAAGGAGCACTCAGAGGAGTGCAAATGGGGATCCAACCTCTGCTTTAAGGAGCACTCAGGCAGATCATCTACATTCATGTCAACAAATGCTCTGTATTCTTCCATATCAACCTCCACATCCTCTAAAGGATTATCCTCATCTACAATAAATCTTCATCATGAGATGAGATCCACAACTAACAGATCCCCTAGATGTCTGTTGATGTTGTTGCTCAAGTTGTGGCTCAGTCTGATCACAAGAATCACACCCTTGTGATGTGTTGCTCAAGTTGGTCTGTACGAAATGGTTCCATAAAATTAGATAAGAAAACATCATCTAAAAAGAAGGGTCAATAGAATCATCAACCCCTTCTTGTTGTGTCCCTTGTGCATCCACAGACTTATCAACCCTTCTTGTGCATCCACAAATTTATCAACCCCTTCTTGTTGTGTCCCTTGTGCATCCACAGACTTATCAACCGCTTCTTGTGCATCCACAAATTGATCAACCCCTTCTTGTGCATCCACAGAATGATCAACCCCTTCTTGTACATCCCTTGTGATCAAGCTTTCTCCTTCTATCACTGAATCAACCCTTCTCCTTCTATAACTGAATCAACCCTTTCTCCTTCTATCAATTGATCCGGACCTTGTTTTACCCCTTCATCCGGACCTTGTTCTGCCCTTGATTAGATGGTCCACTATCATCAATGGGGGGAACCTCCTGTTCAAACCACTCTAGTAGTAATTGTCTTCTGCAAGTATTAGATGGTCCACTATCATCAATCTCTTCGATTATCACCTTCGACCCTTGGTTAGGAGACTGCAAATAGGTCTTTAGCCTTGTAACTTTGTGTTCTATGTACAGTTCAATCACCTTAAACATGTGCACGTATTGTTGCATGTTATGCACATCCATATCACCACCCAGAGCTCTTAAACCAAAATCCAAATCCTGACCAGGAATCTTAAAGTTGTAATACATTACCTCATCCCCATCATAACCTAACTCTTCCATCATAGCATCAACATCATAAGTTGAAAACACATCAATGTCTACCATGTCCACATATGTAACTTTGCCCTTCACATACATTCTTCCTGGGAACTTCACAAATTCTCTACCATGATGGATTTCAAGTGTAAAATAAGTAGGCTCATTAGCTGAAACAATGTATACTATAATATTAGAACATACTGAAACTAAAATAAACCCCTAACTTAACTTGATTTTGAAGAAAACATACCATATACTTCGATCGGATTAAACTCTGGATCATCTGTGTCACGAATGTACCAGGTAGGATAAACCATCTTTCAAATGGGTTTAAGGCCACGATCACTTAATAGTTGAAGATGATGATGATGGGTTTAAGGCAACGATCACGGTTATGGAATCAGTGGAATTGTATAAGGAAGGGGAAGAATAAATGACTAAAATGGGGTTAACAAAGGTTTTAGAAGAAAGAAGGGGAAAGATGAAATGACTAAAATGCCCCTGCAGGAGAGAGAAAAGATGCCATGTTAACGGTGCACACTAACGGCGTCAGCCACAGGGATGCAAACAAGGATAAAATTACAAGTATAGGGGGCGATCCAAGGTTTTGAAACTATAGGACACAACAGTTAAAATGGACAAAACTCAGGGATGCAAACGGTAATTTACTCTTAAACTAAAGATATCTATTAGTTAACAAGACGACAAAAGTAACATTGCTACTAAGTCAAAATACATTAACAACACAAAATAACAAAAGACTAATTGCAATGGTTATTACTAAACAAGATAAACGAATAAAACCTTTTATGTAGAGTTGACTTTTATATTTGTAATTGTTTTAACAAAAATACCCCTAATGTAGAAAACTTAACGGAAAAAGTTAGCACTGTAAATTATGAGTACTTAAATGGATTCAAATGGTAAATTTTATAAAATATTTGGATGCATATGGTAAAAATTAAACTTTTGGACTCAAATGGAAATTTCTATAAAACCTTAGGGATGAAAAATGCATTTAATTCTTATAAATAAGTGAGAAAGCATAGCATATAGGATCTGTATTTACTAATATGTGAATTTTTTTGTTTTCAATTAACTTGAAGTAGAGCCAAGAAACGTTTTCTAC
>CM044016.1:27240589-27455589 GCA_024085815.1 Flaveria linearis | reverse complement strand
TACCTTATTCATTAGTGATTGAGACTTGTTACCTCATGAACCAGTGGTTATAACTATTCATACAATATACTAGAATTCAATCTATTGAAGCACTCATGTTTGAAGGAAGGCTCACAACTCCATATTCTTGATAAAATTCTAAACCTAAACCCTTGAAAAGAAGTTATGGGATTTCATTTTCGATTTATGACACTGAACAATATATGAGTTAGCAGATAGTTACGGGATTTGATGGGAACACTTTCAAAGTGATGCCAGTGTGGGTATACACGATACATAAACACTAACGACACATTTGATGTGGAACCGAAAACCAGACCACAGGATGACTTTAATTGACATATAAAGATCATGCTTCACATATTTATCTCAGGGGACCCCTTTCTACAAGTATATTTTCAAGTCAATGTTGTTTATTCTTTTGTCTAAAACATTATAGTTACCTTCAAGATGTTCCATTTTACTTCAAAGAGGATGCAAATGTCTAAAAAGAATTCTTTGGCTCTAAATGATTCAATTCCCCAAGACTTTTCTACTCATGTAAAATAAAATAAGTGGTTGACATCAAAAGCTATCTTTGACTTCGTTAGACTTGTTTCTCCTTTGGCGTAGCCTTCTAGTCCAATATCTCAATAGATTCTAAGCCTGAAATATGTTAAGGTAGGAATAGCATGCAAAAGACAGTTTCTATGCTATGTTCGGATGTTCCTGTAGCACTTCGCCTAAATTATTGGAGCAATTATTTTGAATACATCATGCCATGTTGCATGAAATAAGACCATTTTTCTGAAAGTTACTACAAATGACTACGTCATTCTTGATAACTATGACTAACATGCAGACTAGCATCATTTTTATACCTTACCTAAAATGTCATGACATAGAGTCACTACCTATATGTCTTTAACATTTCGACTCAAATCTGTTTTATATATATATATATATATATTATATATATATATATATTATATATATATGTATATATATATATATGTATATGTATATGTTGTGTGTGTATATGTATATATATGTATATATGTGTATAATTTATACCGGCATGTTCATTTAAAACAACTGAACAAGACTTTGTTTACAAATCTTTTTAAAAACTTAAAAATTATAAGTTATTATATGTTAGGACCCATTTCATACAGAGTACTAACAGATTCTGCGTTATACCGAATCAAATAGTGCGAAATCCTATTTGGTTGGCGATCCAATGAGTGAGAACGAATATCCCGATCAATCCAACGATGAAACAAACGTTAAGGACGAACAAGAATTGATCAGAAATGAACTATGAACTTGGATTGACGTTTTGGTACGCTCTGGACGGCTAAGGCACGTAAGTATTCAAAGTGTTCTGTTTTTTCCACGAATTACGTGGTATTTATAGGTTTCCTGTCTTCAGTCGCACGACTGAACCATTAGCATGGTTCAGTCGTGCGACTGAATCATGCGATCGACTCATACGCACGACTGAAGGTTCAGTCGTGCGACTAACTCAATCTTATGTCTCAGTTGTACGACTGATCCAGTCTCCTGGTTCAGTTGTGCAACTGGTCCATAAGCATGTATGGTATGCATTCATGCGACTATCACATGGATAAGTTCCAGTTTTTATTGACTTAAAACCATGTAGAACAACATCAAACCTATATAGTTAGTTCATACACTTGCAACACATTCAATGTAATGATATCATGACATAATCAAACATAAATTAACATCATAATGCACTTCATATATCATTCATTCAATCTATTACATCGATTACATATATGTAAGACATGAAAGACTTTTACATTTCAGAACATAAACTAGGTACATCAATATGTATTAACAAACTCCCCCTTGGACCTAGTTTACTCTATTGTCTAACAGTCTTCATGTGCTCTTGGAACATCTTTTACTTCTCTTCTTGTGTAACTCCTGCATGTATCTAAATGCAAAGCAGAGTCTTATGACGTGTTGGAACTGTAGAGCTTGTACGATGTCCTGCGTGTCATAGAATAGTGGCCACTTGTATTGAGTGTAGACATCGTCTTTGGACAAGTTGGTCAGCCATATAGGTTCAAACACCCGGATAGTCTCAATCTGAGCATCTTTGTGTAAGACTATGACCGCTTCACCCATTCACCAGTCGTAGTACCACCATTTGAAGTGTGGAGTGAAGTCCTGAGGCATATCCTGTAATGGGATCTTTGACATTGTGCGCGGAGGACTCCACTTCAGCACTTCCTGAGGCTTTCCAGTATGTGGATCAACTTCGGTCTTATTTATAAACCGTCTAGTCCATTGAGGCCTGAAGTTGACCCACCTGGTGTGGTACTCTTTCTTCAACGCCATCTCAAACCACCCCGATATCTTCCTAGGATTGGCGTACAAAAGGTCTAAACAGGCAAGCCTGTTTAACTCAAAACCAGGGAGAGTCTTCAGATCATGCGGGTATCTGAAGTACTCTATTACCTTCTCCTCTTCACTGCGTACAACATCTAATGATCTTGCCCGACACCTTCTGATGCTTCTTGACTCTGTAGAGTTTGGTGTAGGCGTTAGTCTTTGGCGGTTATTGTTGGGCTCTCATCTCTTCTAAACAAACTGCCCATTCAGCTTTCTTGATGTCAACATCAGTGTCCGAAGCTTGGGCTTTCCCTTCTGCTTTCTCCTTCTCTTTCTCTTGAGCATCAAGAGCTCCAAACATATCACTGCCAAATGTTTCCCCAAATCGGGGATAACATTTCCCTGTTGGTCAGTGTACTGTGGATACTCTTGTGTTGTGATATCTTCTATATTAATCTCATCGACGCCCTGCAGCTCTTCATCACTCATGACATCAACCTCAGGAGCGTCCTTGACTAGCTCATCCGGGTTGAGTCTGAACATATCAGCCAGCTACTCGTCTATGAGATCATGAATGATCTCTCCCTCCTTAGGTGTATAGCTCACATATCGTCGCACAATCCCTTGCAAATCAAGAATCATTGTTAGCTGAGTCTTGATTTGCTGAAGGGGTGCGACGTCATGCTCATCCGTCTGTTGAGATTCATCTATTTGTTTAAACATTCAAAACCACAGAAACACATCAGTAATAAATTCATTTACATTAATAAACATTGATAACCATTTATAACATAAATGTAATACATAGTTCAAGTACAAAAGATAATCAAAAGCTTAAGACAACTAATCATTACTCTTGTCCTTGTCACTTGGATCTTCAGCTTGAGAGGCTGAGGTGGACAGTCTTGATTCTTGATGTCTTTTTGTCTGTCTTCCTGTGCCGCTAGATCTGAGGCTGATGCAGATGCATCACCTTCAGGATCATCCTCATCACCTCCTTCTCTGTCCTTTCCACTTCCCTCTCCCTCAACATCATCATCATCATCAGACTCATCATCATCAGATGATTCGTCATCATCATATGATTCGTCATCATCAGATGATTCGTCATCATCATCATCATCACCATCGTCACCATCACCTTTAATCTTGAGAGGCTCGCCTTTTGTGGCCTTTAGCCTTAGGCGTAGCTTCTTGTTCTTCTTCTCAACATCCTCTATTCGCTTCACCGATGCCATCAGAAGATCGTTCTGTGTGGTTAAGGCACGGTGAGCTCTGGACAAGTCTCCCTTAAGGGCAGCTTCCTTCTCAGTCATATCTGCAATCTATTGACTCTGAGCTGCAGTCCTCTCGGTCAGCAGGGTGATCTACTTGCCTGCTCAGCGTTGACAGCCATCAACTGAGTCATCTAGTTCGCTCGTATATTGTCAGTTGCGAGCAGTTTTAGAACCAGACGGTTGAGGCTGGCAAGCTGTTCCTCTAACCCAACGTTGGGTAGAGAGGATCCCAGTGGTGTACTGAAGAGATGGAAGTTCCGGCATGTGATGTGGTGGGTGGAGTGGTGGATGTAGTATATGTGGGAGTGGTGGTGGTTGTGGTTTGTGGTGGAATGAATGAAGTGGGTGGAGTGGTGGTAGCTGTAATAGTGGTGGTAGGTGTGATGGGAGTAGTGGATGTAGTGGCTGTGGTGGTGGTAGGTATGGTAGGGATGGTGGATGTAGTGGCTGTTGTGGTAGAAGAGGTCATCAGCACTATACATCTTCTTTTGGCCTTCTTGCCATGTGGCTGAGCCATCTTCTTCAACCGTGAGCCCTTGGAGCTCTGGGCTCCCCCTGGGCTTGGCTGGGGAGGTGTGCAGGTAGGATTGGCAGTATCGGTACTCTCTCCCCTAGCCGGCGTCCCCCAACCACCTCCATACCCCGGTCGGTAGCAACCACACGGCTACCAACTGTCCGTGTGAGGGGCTCCTCATCGGACTCCTCGTCTTCATCATCTGGAAGAAAGTCCCGATGGATGGGTGCCTACTCCAATCCACCGGGAGCTGAGGAACTAGCATGTGTGGGTGGTGGAGACTTAGTGGAAGTGTCAGTGGCCCTTGGTTCACTAGGGCCTATATCTGCACCACCCTTACCATCATCGCCGTCGTCGTCATCCTCATCAACAAAAGCCATGACTGGCTCAATATCTGAATCGCTGTCATCGTGACGCCACTTTTTACTAGCTGGCGCCACGTAGTCCTCCTTGGCCAGATGTCCGAACAATCTCCTAACCGGGGGCTTCACCTGCTTCCCCGGTAGACCTTCATCCTTCCCAATGTGGTGTTGGGAAGGTGAGGAAGCTTCTCGTCTATCATCATCTGAAGAAACCTTAGGTACATGCAAAATCCTTCTTTCCCCTTGGCCTCAATGTTCTCTACCAGATAGTTAAAGAACATCCGTGAGAAGCTGAACGGATGGTTCAGCACCAATGCCATATAAGCATTCTGAATCTGATTAGGTAGCTCATCGAATCCTCCTCTCCTGGAGGCTATGCACTTCAGGATCACATGTGCCAGATACTTAAATTGAGGGCACATGTTACTCTTGTTGAGTACGCCGGCGTACTTGATCCTCAGGAAGCATCCTCGTACCATCAGGGGATGCAGGTTGGTTGGGTGTGCACCACATCACCCAAGTCCAAGTCTCGCCTGATATCCTCTTCGCTGATCTGGATATGTTCTCCAAAAATGGAGCTCCTAATGCAGTAGGGCTCTGTAGATCTGTCAACAATGGCGTTCTCCCAGAATGTCTGTTGGATCGACCTATACGGTGTACATGGTGTAGATATGGCGGTGAAGATCCTTGATCGTCGAAGAAAAGCTATGATCCTGGTAAAGTCAGAAGCATTCTGGGATGTAGGGTCCAGATGAGCACATATATTGTGCTTCGTGCTCATCGTCCATCTATCTGCCATATTGCTGCAATACAAGGGACAAACACATTAGTTCCGTTCATAATAGATAAACGATTTGACTTAGAACAGAGTTTGACCAATCTGGTTCAATCGTGCGATTGAACCATACGACTGGGTTCAGTCGTACGATTGAGCATGCGATAGAGTTCAATCGTATGCAAAGCCATGCGATTGAGTCAGTCGTGCAACTGAATCACCGATTGGTTCAATCGTGCGATTGAAGCATGCGAATGGCTCAATCGTGCGCTTGAAGTTCATCAGTCTGTCCATTGCATAGACCCCTGTGCGACACCATAATCATGAATCTTGTCATCAAGTGAAATTAGAAGTCATTTTTTAGGTTCATATGGTTCGCAGGGACTCACTATAGCTTTTAATCTTCTTTAAATCTACATTTTTAATCATTTAGATGGTCAATTTTAGGGTTTGTGAACCGGTTATTTGTTTGAATGATTTATGTCATTTAGGTTCAATTTGAGTTCTTGTTTGTCCCGATTCCTATTGTAAATTACCTGTAGATGAGTACACTTAGGGTTAGAACATGAATCAGAATGCAATATCAAATGTTTGAAATTTTGGCAGAGTAACAGGGCTTAGGCGGGTTTTGGAAATTTTAAAGTCTGGTAGAGATTGCGACCGAATGAGCCTCTATTTATACTGTTTTGGGTTTCAGTCGTGCGACTGGACCCATAGTCATGGCTCAATCATGCGACTGAGGTTCAGTCGTGCGACGGAGGTTCAGTCGTGCGACTGACTCATACTCCTCTCTTCAGTCATACGACTGACTCAGTCTCCTCTCTCCAGTCGTACGACTGGCTCAGTCTTCTGGTCCAATCGCATGACTGTCTCATACTCATGGTCCAATCGTATGACTGGCTCAATCTCATGGTCCAATCGTATGACTGGCTCATTCTCATGGTCCAATCGTACGATTGACTCATACTCATGAGTTGACTTCATATTTTTCAAACCTTCAGTTTTCACTTTTGATTGATATAACATTATGAGCACCGATCATCTCAGACACTTTTGATTGATATAACATTATGAGCACCGATCATCTCAGACATGATCCTTTGAACCAGAAGCCATTTGATCACCTCAGACGTGATCCTTTTAATTTACACAGTTTGGTCATCTTAGATGTGACCCTTTTACTTTTCAAACCTTGATCATATCAGATATGATCATTTCAATTTGACAACAATTTGGTCACCTCAGACGTGACCCTTTTAAGGTATGATTCAAAATTTATTTTGTTACATAGTCCGACATTGACGCAAAAAGATAACTAAAACATAAAAGCAACTTAAAATTAACCAACACAAGACATATTTTTGTGTTTTTGTGTGAGGTGGGTTGAAAACTTTTAAGTATCATTTAACCGATTTCTCCCCCTGAGCTGAACAGCTTCAATTTGGTTTTATCATCTTTAGAGAGATTCATATGGAATCATACAGGTGTATCATAATCATTTGGGACTCCTTGATATATGTTTAAAGTAATGATACTTATTACTCACAGAGTCACAAGCACTTACAGAAAATCATACTAGAGCTGTGAGAAGCACACAATGATTTCGACTGTCGGGAGTTGTAGCCATGATGATTGTCAGTATTGTTGTCCACTTAAATCCATACACAGACTTTTAACTCACCTTGGTGATTAGATTTTATTATTTCAACAAGCGTTTGTGGATCCCACACTAATATGGTAATCAACATTCCTCTGGAGATTTTTGAGCGGTCTATGGGTTTTGAGACAAGAAGAAACTATTCCGAAAGCTTTCAACGAGATGCTAATCCTTAGGTCAGTGCCATCGCACAGCAGAGAGACGCAAACACCAATGAATTCTAGAATAATTAGGTTGTGCTTATCCTCAGGTCAGTGTCATCGCACAGCAGAGAGGCACACAACCTATCTTCTTGTAAGAGCACCTTTTTCTTTTACACATAACGCACCAACAACATTAGTCATTAGTTTGATTGCGTTTATCAATTTTTCATGTGCTTTGCTCAATTTATGGTCGTCCGCACACATTTGTGGCGTTTATTTTGCTCGTCACCCCTTATTAGAATCTAGTTGATTGTGTTAACCAGTGATAAGATGGAAACCCACAGCCTGTTAAACAGTTTAGTTTAGATTGTTTCACCAAAGAAGTCTACTTGTCTATTGTGTTGAATCTACCGACACATCATACAAATGACTAGCAACCTCTAGGTCTACTTTTTCTATGTAACCTTAGTAACAGACTAGTGTACTATCATTTTTCCTTTATTTGGGTTAAACATCATAGACTTGAAATTTTAATTATGCCTTTTTTGATCTTTTCAGTCCTTTTTAAGTCCTAAACAATTAGTTCCCTGTATACTATCATTTTCCATAGTTTTGAATCAATCTCACAGATTTAATTTGCTTTCAGCCTATCTGCCCGCCTCCCCTTTTTTTTAAGTAAATAAATACTGAAACTAAACTAATCTCCCCCGAAAATTCTAAAACAGAATTTTTTTTTGTATTTTTGGATTTTTAGGAAAGAAATAATTAAAATAAAAAAATCAAAATGAACAGAAAGAAGGACTATAAACTCGATTCTTCTGGAATCACACCACTTTTCATTTTCACGCCATTTACCTCTAATAAGTATAAAAACTGAGGTTTATCAAATGCTTTTGTGTAGAGGTCGGCGCGTTGAAAATCCATATTTATTTTAACAACATCGATTAATTGCTTTTCAAAACAGTCACATATAAAGTGATATTTAATACCGATGTGTTTAATCTTAGGATGCTGGACCGGATTTTTAGTTACAACAATTGCAGCAGAGTTATCAACAAAGATAGGGGTGTTAAAAAATTTCAAACTGTAGTCGTGCATTCGCTATTGAATCCAAATGATTTGTGAGCAGCAACTTGTAGCAGCGACGTATTCAGCTTCACATGTTGACAGAGCAACAGATGTCTGCTTCTTACACTGCCAGGTGACTAACCATCTTCCAAAGAACTAACAGCCCGCTAATGTTGACTTTTAATTCATCTTGCAACCACCGTAGTCCGAGTCACTATAAGCTGTAAGCTCAAAATCATCATCATGAGGATACCACAACCCGAGTGTTGGAGTACCCTTCAGATAACGAAATATCCGTTTAACCCCGATGAGATGATTTACTTTTGGTTTGGCCTGATATCTGGAACAGAGACACGTGGCATACATGATATCAGGACGAGAAGCTGTGAGGTACATAAGAGATCCGATCATCCCTCGGTACATAGTGGCATCTACCAGATCACCATTCTCATCGGGTGTCACATCGTGATTTGTGGCAAGTGGAATTCCACCAACAGTTGTATTCTCCATGTCAAACCGACTAAGGATGTCTCCTACATACTTTGTCTGATGCAGGAAGATTCCTTTGGGTATCTAATCCACCTGTAACAAGGAAGAACTTTATTTCTCCCATGGCACTCATTTCAAATTCAGCTTTCATCACAGATTCGAATTCCTTACATAAAACTTCATTTTTCGAACCAAAGATGATGTCATCCACGTAAATCTGAACCAGTAGTAAATCACCATCTTTCTCTTTGATAAACAGTGTACAGTCAATAACCCCTCTGCGAAAACCATGTTTAAGCAGATGATTAGAGAGTTTCTCATACCAGGCTCGAGGGGCTTGATGAAGCCCATACAAAGCCTTGTCCAGTTTGTACACTCTATCCCGATGATAAGGATCCTCAAATCCCTCGGGTTGACTTACGTACACTGTTTCATGAATCTTGCTATGAAGGAATGCACTTTTCACATCCAATTGATGAACTTTGATTTGCATATAGGATGCATAGGCTAGGAATATACGAATAGCTTCTATCCTTGCCACAGGTGCAAACACTTCATTGTAGTCAACTACTTCGACTTGCCTAAATCCTTGAACGACAAGTCGCGCCTTGTTACGAGTTATGACCCTTTGGTCATCTTTCTTGCAACGAAGAACCCATTTGGTGCCAATCACCTTTGCACCTTTTGGTCTGTCCACAAGTGTCCAGACTCCTAACTTTTTGAATTGAAGGAGTTCTTCTTGCATAGCACTTACCCATGCCTCATCTTGTAATGCCTCGCTTACATATTTAGGCTTAACTTGAGATACAAAGCAGCGATAGGCACCATCATGAATATAGCCCTTTTCCATAACTGCTGCATAATCAGCTGAATATAACTGATTTCTAGTTTGAACTCCCGATAGAATATCCCCGATGACGTTGTACACGGGATGATGAACGTGTATCCGAGTTCCAGGAGTGGTGGAAAAACTACCTCATTATCCAGATTTGGAGTCTCATTTGCTGTTGGAGTGTGAGGTTCCGACATGTCGGCGGCTTCAGATTCAGCTATGGGTGTACTTGTAGTAGCAGGAACCTGTTCTATTTGATCCACATTTGTGGTCTCAACTGCTTCATCATCAGAGGAGAATCACTTACCTTAAGTTCTTCACCTAAAGGGCTTGAAGTATGATCTAGTAGGGCAGACAATGTAGTGTCTAATGTTAGAGAGTTCAACACATCATACATCATCCGAGCAGCTAATTCATCATCAGACTAAGAAGATGGTAGATTGAACGACTTGAAGAATCTATCATAATCAAAGAAGAAGGAAGGTCCTTTTCCAGCAGGGGGTTAGTGAATCTTTGAACGTCAACGTTACACCACACTTCTACCTGACCCGTTGAGTTGTTGTACACTCGCTTGTCTGGTATACTATAGCCGAGAAAAATACCTTCTTCTGCCTTCTCACAAAATTTTCCAGTTTGATTCTTCTTCAATAGCATGCAAGGTGCACCGAACGGTTCGAGATACTCTAAGTTAGGTTTACGTCACTGGAGTAATTCATAACATTTCTTTCAATGGTGTTTTACCACCAAAACCCGATTCAACGTATAACAAGCATTAGCCACCGCCTCGTTCCAGAATTGAATAGGCAGTTTTGAATCGGCTAGCATTGTCCTTGCAGTCTTATTCAGACTTTGATTCTTCCTCTCAGCGACACCATTCATCTATGGAGTATATGCAGAGGTGAATTGATGAACAATACCTTTCTCTCGACAGAACGTCTCCATCCACTGATTCTTGAACTCTGTGCCGTTGTCTGATTGAATCTTTCTAACTTTCAGCTTGTAGAGAGATTTCAGTGTCGTAACCAGATGCTTGAATGATTCAAACATTTCAGACTTTGCTTTCAGAAACATTACCCAAGAGAATCTGGAGTAATCATCAGTCACAACAAAGCAATACAGGTCTCCGGTAATACTCCTTGTGCTGACTGGGCCAAACAGATCCATGTGTAGAAGCTCGAGTGGAATTTTGATAGAGTTGACTTTCTTAGCTTTGTGAGACTTCTTGGTCTGTTTTCCTTTCTTGCAAGAGACACAGAAATCTGGAAGCTAGAAGTTCTTGACAGGGACTCCCTCTACCAGATCATTCTGAATAGATGGTTCATCTTCCTCGGATTGATGTGTCCCATTCGTCTATGCCACAAGACTGACTCCTTTTCAGTCACCTTTGACAGGAAGCACTGTGCAGTCGATTCAATTGTGGAGACTTTTTATAGATCCAAGACATACAGATCATTATATCTTGAAGCTGACATGAGAACTTGCTCCTCCGATATAACACACTCCTTCTTCAGTAAATAACATTTCTTGTTGTCAAATACAACTTTGAATCCTTTATCACAGATTTGGGAGACAGATTGCAGTTATTTTGCAGTTGCTGAACAAACTTGACCTTATCAAACTTGACTTTCTCATTTCCCACTTCACCTTGAGCGGTGATATATCCTCCTTTATTTCCAGCAAATGATACATGTCCCCCTTTAACTTGTTTGACGTTGAAAAGGAGAGACGAATTCCTGGTCATGTGCCTGGACGCCCCACTATCAATAATCCAGGTATTAGTGATAGTGCTGTAATGGACACCCTGCACATACAAAGGAAATTATTAGTTCAAGTTTGGGACCAAAGCCTTAACTGGCTTGGGTGTCACAGAGGTATCACACATCAAGAACTCAACCCACTGTCCTTGAGAGGATGAGGTCACATCTTTCTTCTGCTTGTCCTTACTATCAGACACAACCTGATTTTTCTTTCCATAACCCAGTTTTGTGTAAGGCCTGTTTGTGGTAAACAGATGACTGGTTAATGGTTTGAACTTTAGGTTCACTATAATCCTAGGTTTAACCTTGGGTGACACAGCCTTGCTTTCAGCTTGTCTGTATAGCCCTTGGTATTTTGGAGGAGTATTAGATCTGGTTTTAGAAAATCTAGGTTTTTCATCAAAAAGTTCAATTCTCCTTTTGGGTGTCTGATAAGGACAATTTGAAGAGATATGTCCTCGTTTTCCATAACTGTAGCAAGATCTCCCTTCTACATATTATGGAAACTTTTGATGTGGGTTTGAGTGTGGTTGGGGGCTTGGTAATTTTTCTTCTTGTTTAGATGTTTCACCTTATTTAACAAATTTAATTGTTTTGACTTTTTGAACATCTTTTGTCTTAGGTTGATTTGGACTCTGATGATTACCACGTTTAGGAATCTTTGAGTCAACCCTTTTAGGTTCTGGAATAGACATTTGTGAACCTGATTCTAAGTTAACTTTTTCAATTTTATCAGTTAAATCCTCAACAGGCATCTTATCTTTAGATCCCAAAGTAGTATCAGTCTGTTCGGTGACCGACTTCACAGGTTTACCCGTGGAGTCTGGATCACTGACTAGAGGGGTAGACACCACATGATCCTTTACCGGGTTGTTATTTATTGGTCTACATTTTGTATTCAAAAGGATAGCATGTGGTGGTGGTACTAGTTTATAACCCAAACATTCCCCACCGTTTCGTTCTTTCACTAAGTTTTGAACTATGTGTGAAGAACTTGCCAGACTATGCAGTTTTTGTTTCAATGATTTAACTTCGACTTCCAAAACTGCTTTTTTGCTTATTTGTTTCTTCCAAAGAATTTAAATAGAACTTAATATCATTTGATTGATTAAGAGCAACAACTTCAGTTTCCCTCAATTGTTTCCCCAGAAGTTCTATCTTTTCTTTTAAACTGCACTCATTTTGTTTTAGTGACTGAGTCTATCGTGAGACTGAGTGGTGCGACTGGGGTGAGTTGTACGACTGAGTCATGCGCCTGGATGTGTGCGATTGAATGTGTGTGCGATTGAGTCCATGCGAGTGAATATGTGTGCGATTGTGATTGAGTCGCACGAATGAAAGGCCAGTCGTACGAATGAAGGTTCAATCGCATGAGTGATGTTGATTCGTGCGACTGAAGGTCCATTCGTGCGAATGGAGGATTGATTCATGTGTCTGATCTTGTTGTGTGAATGATGATGTGTGTGTGTGTGAATTCCCCTTTCTGGAGGTCTTATGATGATAAGGTAACATCAATAAGAGTGTCATAGCTTGACCGCAAAGATTAAAGTCAACGCTATCAACAGGCACAAACTATTTCCATACAAAATTAACTAACCTTTTACAACTACCGACAATCCATTTGGGACTATTCTTAGTACTTGGACCTACATAAGGTCTGATATGTGTAAGCCTGCTTGTGTGTGTGCTACCCACGACCGAACCGAAACTGCCCGAACCTAATAAACCTCATCTTATGCTTTATGATCATTATTAATGCTTGTCAGTAACTGTCAATAGGTGTTTGACAGTTCATAGCATCTTACCCTTGGAATCTACCACCATTGGAACCTATCTTCTATACTGTGAGTTTCGTGGCCCCTTTTTACTCTTATAAAATCTTTTTAAATATTTTCAACTTGGGGAAAAAGAATGCTCACCTACTTAACTTGTTTTCAAGCACCTTCCTTGGTGGAAGTGGCTGCTACTTCTATGAGTATCTTACCTTGTTTGTCTTGTTGATTGATGCTATATGAACTTGAACTACATGCTATGTTACCACTGTGTATGCCACTTAGTAGTATCACAATACTATGTGCGACTATTTGATATTATGTGTTGATTGACCGTACTTGTGAACGCTATTGTTGTTGGATGCCTTGGCTGTGTGGGACTTCTGTGTGGGACTTCTGTGTGGGACTTCTGTGTGGAACTTTTGTGTGGATCTTCTGTGTGGATCTTTCAGTACAACCATTAATCCCGGTATTGGGACTAAGGACTGGTTTGGTTGTAACCTATACGTATGCGCTGTGTGGATCTTGCTACGTCATGTGAAACTCATGGGATGCTTACTACTTGTTGGATGCTTTACTACTTGTTGGATAATGCTACTTGTTTGGTGATACTATTTG
This sequence comes from Flaveria linearis, assembly GCA_024085815.1. NCBI lineage: Eukaryota > Viridiplantae > Streptophyta > Magnoliopsida > Asterales > Asteraceae > Flaveria > Flaveria linearis. The sequence continues at coordinate 27,441,982 of CM044016.1, read as the reverse complement.
GCTGTGTGGGACTTCTGTGTGGGACTTCTGTGTGGTTCTTCTGTGTGGATCTTTCAATATAACCATTAATCCCGGTAATGGGACCTAAGGATTGGTTTGGTTATAAACTATACGTATGCGCTGTGTGGATCTTGCTACGTCTTATTAAACTATTTACTATTGAGAATGCTCTCTTTATAGCCACCAATTTCCGTGTGGAACCGATGATTAGGTTTGGCTGTAGTCATTTATAACTGGTAAAACGCCTACGCATAAGTGTAGTTGCGGTAGTTTTTATTAAACCTACTTACTGTTTTCATCTTAACATCTTTTATTACTTAAACCCTGCGAAGCTCACCAACAATTATGTTGACCGTTTTGAGCATCTCTTTTCAGGTAATCAACGTAATTGAAGTTCTAGGAATGCTTCCTTTAGAGGAGACCCTAGGATGCATTTTGGAGGAATTAGCATCTTGTTAAACATTGATGCTTTTGGAACATTTTGTTTGCTTAAGCTTGAACATTGCATACTTGTTCCCGGGTTGTGGGAATTTACACTACAAGTTAACCTCAATGTTTACGAGATCATCTGATGTTTATGTTTATAGATATGCTGTCATGAACATTGATTATACACGACACAAGTCTCCATTTGTGCCGGGTGTCGTCATGACACGCTATGTCTGTAGGATTCTATGTGCCCAAGACACTTAGAATATTGATGTGGTTAGTACGTTATGATCCAAGTCGGGTTATACCCAATAACAAGCTTAGCAAACACCAATTAATATTTAATTGATGATATGATCATGCAATTAAATATTTACACCAATTTAGAAAATGGGTTTTCTAAATAAGTTGCATATGAGATGGAACAATTTATTAGGATATTTTGTTCAATAATATTATTTGAAGTGTTATTTAAATTAGTTGTATAACACCAAATAATAATGAGAGTATACTACTTATACAATTAATTGGTTAATTGTATAAACTAGTTAAAACACTAGACAGTACATGTGTGTTATTGTTTGAAGTTTATAAAAAAAGGAAAGCTCTTTTTTTAACAAACCGTCCACCACCACATACACATGCATGTGTGCATGTGCTTTGATTCTCTTGAGTGGAAGAAATTCTATGCATGCTTGTCATAGAGTTCCACTAAGTGACGTTGATAAGAACATCACACATGGTCATTGTCTAGGAGAACTAACTAGTTTATACTCTCATCTATTCATTCATTACAAGCAAGACACAAACATTTTTCAGCTCTCTCTCTCTATTTTACGAAATGGCAGCAGCATTGAAGATGGATTTAGTGCTGAACTTTGAGTTGATTACATGTTGTTCTTGGTGTGAAGATCATGCACTCCATGAATATGATTCAAGCATGCAACTAACAACATAACTTTAGCTCTCACTCTCTCTCTCTAGCTACGGTTATAGTAAGAACAAGAGGGTTTTCAGCAGCTTTATTTCAGGGTTTTCTTGAAGTGTATTGTGTTGTTCTTGGTGTATTCTACCTAACAAGAAGGTATTTGCAATGGAGCTTGGGGTATACTAGCTTGAGGACTTCTATCCTTGAAGTCTTGGCTGCATTTTGGGCATCTCCATCTTCACCAAACATCTCTTTTGGTCGACATTATTGCTGCTGCAGTAAGGTATATCACATCTCAATGAAGCTGTGATTTTATGTAGTTTTACATATGTTCATAGCTTGTTAATTCACATAAATGATCATTTGTTCTTTGGGTTTGTTTTATACATCAATATGGTCATCTAATGAACATATTTTTCAGCTTATAAACATGGTTATAATGCTATACTTCCGCTGCGTTTTCAGAAAGTTTAAATGGTTAAACTATGATTTTATGTTCTAACAAAACCAACAATGGCATCAAGAGCCGGTTATGTGAATAGCTTGCTTGTTCTTGTCCTTTAAAAATTAGTTTTAAAGGATGATTATAAACTTAGTATAGGCTGATTTTGGGCTGCTATGTTTTGTTTGAATGATTCCCCAAACTTTCAAGGTCATATCACACATGCTAGTGATTAGACCTTGAAAGATATATATTATGAAATGTTGATTGTTTGGACAATGTTTAAAACCCAAAATTTCAGTTTATGTTGGCTGAAATTTGGTGGTTTTAAGTGGGGTTTCATTATATGTTTGAATGATATGATCATTGGATGTTAGTGTGCATAACCTAGCCATTGGCCTTGTGTTGTTTGGATGCTTGCAATGTTTGTTTTGGTTGTTTTCAATTGGGTTGTAATATTATTCTTTTGTGCTTTGTTTAAAAATGTAATTTGTCTATTTATTCATTGGGATGTAATAATAGATTAGGAGTGTTTTTCTTTTACTAGAAAATATGTATTAGGATATATATTTTGTAAAAGAAGATGCTCCGGAAGGAAGCACAAGAAGAAGACACAAAAGAAGGACTTGAAGCATATGGATGCAAGTTCAAGTGGGAGTCAATGAAGACCTTAATTTTGTGTTGTATTCAACCCTTAGGAAAGACCAAATGACCACACTTGTGATGGCAAACAAGTGTGGTCACAATAGTAGCTATGGTTATGCACATTGTGGTTGTTTATATTATGCTTGTTTGGTTGTTTGTTGTATGATTGTAGTTTGATATTTAGATATGCATAACAAACTCATTAGCAAACTTAACAAGCTGAAAATTTATGGTTTATAATCATTAAGTGGTTAATAAAAGGTTATTAAAAGGATTAATGATTTAATAAAAGAGGTTTTATTAAATATAAACCATAGGATACCTTGCATTTGAAAGCATGCAAATACAAGGTATATAGAGTTTTCAAAACTAGAATTAATGAAAACCAAAAATCCCTTTTGAAACAAGTTTAACACCATCCTTTTACAGGACACTCGAATCACTTGAGAACTATTTGTGGGATAAAGGTCACCTAACCACTTATAGGGAACTTGTGTGTTTGAGGTGAGTCTAACATACTTGTGGGATAAAGGTCACCTAACCGCTTGTATGTGAAAACTCACACGTGTGTGTAAGTAGGACGACTTGAATTGGAAACCATGTGCATAGGGTCACCGAAGCATGGCGTACAATGGTGTTGATGGGATTAAACATGCCAACCAAACATAAGATGTTTAACCGATCCCATAAAGGCTAGAAATTACAAAAGGGTTGCAATTGTCAAATATTGACTACCTTGTTAAATTAAATAATGGGATAAAGGTCACCTAACCATTATTTGAATGTAACGTTGGATTCTAGATTTTAATTATTAATTGTTTATGAGACATAAAAGGGTATTAATAATTAAAATAAAATTTTAAGAAATACTAATAAGAACTTTGTAAATTTTGTAGAATGGCCGCAAACAATAATGCTACCACCCCGACCGTCCATACCCTATCACTGAGAATCGTTATCAAAATGAGTAAAGGCCTATGTCCTTGACGATCCCATGTCTCACCAACCAACGCTGTTGATGTTAAGGCCTTTTGATGATTGGCTTAAGCACATTAAGGATTCTGTGCTAGTTTCCTACATCATGTTGGGAATATGATTCCCGAGCTCCAAAAGGGTTTGGAACATCATAGGGCATATGACATGACAATCTAGTTGAAGGAAATGTTTCTTCAATAAACATTAGTAAGATTGCTTCAAAACGGTTCAAGCACTTTATACATGTCACATGAAAGAAACCCAATCGATATCATCTTATATATTCTTAAGATGAAAAGCCACATTGATAGCCTCAAGATGCTTATATGTCCTGTCTCAAAGTAGTTGGCCAAGGATTTGATCCTTGATTGCCTAACTAAAGGTTTGAGACATTCATAATAAACTGTAATATGAACGGATGGGACAAGAGCATCGGCGAAATTCACGCAATGCTCAAAGCAACCGAGGCAGGGATGGGTAGAGAGGTTCTACCTATTCTCTCGATCAATGAGGGAGACTATAAGAAATGGCCAATCTCGATCCTAAGGAAATTATTGCCAAAAGAAAGGAATACATCAAAAAAGGTTAAAGCGAAACCTCAAAAACCTAAGCTTATGAAGCCTAAAGTAAAGGAGAACGATCCATGCTTTGAGTATGGAGAGATAGAACAATAGTAGGGAATTGTTCCTCCTATCTCAAGGAGTTGAAAAATAAGAGGGATGCTAGGCAAACCTCGAATACAACTTTCATGATTCACATTGTATTAAATGTCATTTCTTCAAACACATGGGTATTGGATACCGGATGTGAGACTCATACTTGCAATTGTTGCAAAGGGGTTCAAAAGAAATGTGCACTTCAAAAGGGGAAACTCTATTTTGAGATTTACAAATGGTTTGGAAGTTGTTCTCAAAACCTTTTGTATGCACCTAGTTTGACTAGGAACATAATTAAAGTTTCCTATTAAAAATAATATGGTCATGATTTAAAGTTTGTATATAATGGTATTAAGTTTTATGGATGATGTATTTCATTTTAAGGATATGTCTTTTAATGATATTCATGAATTAGTTCATGATAATTCGTCCTATAAATAACTCATTATACAAATTAAGCACCAAGAAACTTAAAATCGGTTTAAGTTATTATTATCTTTGACATTGACATCTTGGTCACATAAACAAGAATTGGATTCAAACACTTCAAAAGAATGGTCTTTTGGAAACAAATGAAAATGTTTCATTTGATAAGTGTGAACCAAAAGACTTATTAGGAATAATACATTTGGATGTATATGGTCCTTTTAAGACAATGACAAAGATTGGTGAAAAGATACTTCATTACTGTTACCGACGATTACAGTCGCTATTATTGTGTACACTTGATGAAACATAAGAATGAAGCCTTTGAAATGTTCAAAATCTTCAATAATGAAGTAGAAAATCAACTCTACATAACAATCTAAGTTTTCATTCTGATAAAGGAGAAACTGAACCCTATTTGGATATGGTTAAATTCATTAAGGCTATGAGCTTACCACCTTTATCATCTTGGTTTTTCGCACTACTCTCCACGGCTCGTATTTTGAATATGGCCCAAACCAAGAAAGTGGGTTCGACGCCTTTTGAAATATGGCATGGAAAGAGTTCCATCACTATCATGTTTAAAAGGTATGGTAGTAAAGCTTATGTTAAGCTTAACACCCAAACAAATTTGAAAGTCGATCCACTACGTGTATATTTGTTGGATATCCCAAAGACTGTATAGGATACTACTTCTTTGATCCAACAAAGCAAAAGGAATTTATTGCTCGAAGGGCAGAGTTCTTGGAAGCCAAGTTCCTTATGGATGGAATGACGCATAGAACAATGGAGTTTGATGAAGATCAAGATCCATAAGCCGATACACGTTTGGTTGACACTAGCTGTCAACAAGAGGTTGTTGATAATGATCAAGAGGTTGATCAATACACACAAAACGTTCACAGATCTGGTAGAGTTAGCATTCCACCTGAAATATATGGATTTTTCATGGATGGATGCTATGAGATTGACTCCGATGAGCCAACTACATACCATGATGCTATGTCCAATTCGGATTGAGACAAATGGCTGGAAGCCATGAATGTAAAGCTGCAATCCATGTATGAAAACCAAGTTTAGGAATTGGTTGACCCTCCACTTAACTCCAAACCAGTTGGATGCAAGTAGGTTTTCGAGAAGAAAACAAATATGCATGGAAACTTGGATACTGACAAGGCTTGTGTGTATAAAAAGGCTAGTGGGAGTGTAATCACATTCTTGGTATTGTATGTTGATGACATAATACTATATGGAATGGACATTCCAACCATGGAAGGTGTTAAAACATGGCTTGGAAATTGTTTTTCCATAAAAGATCTCGGTGAAGCCGCCTATATTTTAGGAATAAAGATCTATAAGGATAGATCGAGGCGGTTGATATGTCTAAACCAAAGTGCATATATTGATAAATCATGAAAAGGTTCAAGATGGAAAACTCTAAGAAAGGTATGGTACCTATTCAAAGAGGGACAATATTGAGTGCATCTCAATGTCCAAGCTCAAAGGATGAGCAAGATTGTATGAAGGACATCCCATATGCGTCTGCTATAGTATCCATCATATATGCGATAATATGCACTAAGACCGGACGTGTCATGCGCGTTAAGCATGACAAGAAGATATCAGCAGAATCAGGTAATAGCCATTGGATGGCTGTTAAAAGTATATTGAAATACCTTAGGAGGACTAAGGATATGTTTCTAATATACGGATCTGAGAAAGAGGAACTCATTGTAAAGGGTTACACGGATGCGAGTTTCCAAACTGACCCGATCACAATCGGGTATGTCTCCATTATAAATAGGGTAGCATTGTCCACTACAAAATAGGAATACATAACCGCCTCATTAGCAGCTTTGGAAGCTGCATGAATAAAAGGTTTATCACCGATCTAAGGGTGGTCTCTACCATTCAAGACCCCTTAGAAATCTTTTGTGATAACGAGGGTGTGATTGCTCAAATCAAGGAACCCCGTGCACATCAAAAGATTAGGCACAATGAGCGGAGATTCAACTACATAAGGGATGAAGTTGAAAAGGGAAAGATATGTATTCGCAAAGTTCACTTTGATCAAAATATTGCGGATCCACTCACGAAGCTCCTCGAAAGGGCAAAGCATGAAAGTCATACCTATGCCTTAGGACTTCGATATTCTAGTGATTGGACTTGATCAAATTTTGTATTTGAATATGTGGAACTCTTTATTATTTGAATAAAATTATTTGGTTATAATGTTTCAATTAATGTTCCAATTTAGCATGTTTAATCCATGAGTAAATTATTTACTCTAAATGTCCGTAGTCGTTCATACTTGTGGGAACAAGTGTGAGGGTAAGATTATTATGAACTTGGATTGGTTGATATTCATAAGGATGAATATAGAGCAATAGGTTGCTACCAAGGTTCATAGATATTTGTGGGATACAAATATTGGACTAACCCGCATCTCAAATTTTACTACATGGAATCTTATCGATTGATCATAAGTAAATTGAGTAAAGGCGATATCATTTGGTATCCTCCGACCTGAGATACATATTGGGTTTTGATATTCACCAAGTGTTATACCTTGAGCTAATTCTACACTGTCCTGAAATAGTGGACAGTACATAAGGGTATGTTCAGGTATGACATGAGGTGTTTGTGAGAAACGTATGTAGTCAAGATGGAATTTGTTCCTTTTATTCGTTGAGAGTTAGATGTCTAAGGCCTGATTAAGTTAAATCAACAAGGAATGATCATTCTGTGTTCTTGGATTTAACATGACATCTGTAACAAAAGGATAGATGATTGATTCACCTAAATCATTTCAAGTAGGGTACTTGAATGGGATGATGTTATTGAATGGCCATAAGTCATGCGTATTAAGGGTAGTAAACCATTGTTAGGCGTCATTTACTGCTTGCATCAATCTTTTATGAATCTTGGGCAAGTGGGAGATTGTAGGATTCTATGTGCCCAAGACACTTAGAATATTGATGTGTTATTTAAATTAGTTGTATAACACCAAATAATAATGAGAGTATACTACTTATACAATTAATTGGTTAATTGTATAAACTAGTTAAAAACTAGACAGTACATGTGTGTTATTGTTTGAAGTTTATAAAAAAAAGGAAAGCTCTTTTTTAACAAAACCGTCCACCACCACATACACATGCATGTGTGCATGTGCTTTGATTCTCTTGAGTGGAAGAAATTCTATGCATGCTTGTCATAGAGTTCCACTAAGTGACGTTGATAAGAACATCACACATGGTCATTGTCTAGGAGAACTAACTAGTTTATACTCTCATCTATTCATTCATTACAAGCAAGACACAAACATTTTTCAGCTCTCTCTCTCTATTTTACGAAATGGTAGCAGCATTGAAGATGGATTTAGTGCTGAACTTTGAGCTGATTACATGTTGTTCTTGGTGTGAAGATCATGCACTCCATGAATATGATTCAAGCATGCAACTAACAACACAACTTCAGCTCTCACTCTCTCTCTCTAGCTACGGTTATAGCAAGAACAAGAGGGTTTTCAGCAGCTTCACTTCAGGGTTTTCTTGAAGTGTATTGTGTTGTTCTTGGTGTATTCTACCTAACAAGAAGGTATTTGCAATGGAGCTTGGGGTATACTAGCTTGAGGACTTCTGTCCTTGAAGTCTTGGCTGCATTTTGGGCATCTCCATCTTCACCAAACATCTCTTTTGGTCGACATTATTGCTGCTGCAGTAAGGTATATCACAGCTCAATGAAGCTGTGATTTTATGTAGTTTTACATATGTTCATAGCTTGTTAATTCACATAAATGATCCTTTGTTCTTTGGGTTTGTTTTATACATCAATATGGTCATCTAATGAACATATTTTTCAGCTTATAAACATGGTTATAATGCTATACTTCCGCTGCGTTTTCAGAAAGTTTAATGGTTAAACTATGATTTTATGTTCTAACAAAACCAACAGCTATGTCATCAATTACATATATATATTGCATCTCCACTGTTAACCATGTATTATGACGATCCCGTCTAGCTCGCATCCCCGTGTTTCCGCTATCAGCGGGGGTGTGACACATGATATGTTCATGCGTATGGTCCATTAGCATGGTCCATTCGCATGAACTATCACATGGATAAGTTAAACATACTTCTAAGTTCTTATTGACTTAAAACCATATAGAAAAACATCAAACCTATATAGTTAGTTCATACACTTGCAACATATTCAATGTAATGATATCATGACATAATCAAACATAAATTAATATCACAATGCACTTCATATATCATTCATTCAATCCATTACATCGATTACATATATGTAAGACATGAAAGACTTTTACATTTCAGAACATAAACTAGGTACATAAATATGTGTCCACATTATAAAAAATATAAATTATATCAAGAACTAGTTAGTATAAAAATTTAATGAAGAAGAAAAAAAGCGAGCCAGTCATGTATTGATATGTGGCAACCTTGAGTTGTCAGAATGACTAGGCTGTTCAATTTTTTCCCTTTTTTATTTTTAAATAGTGCCACAACCTAAGCCAACTTTCACCAATAGGGATAGTGTACCTAGGTTTGGTTATTAATAAGAAAAAACCATAAAGAATAAAGTTGTAATTATAATAAATTGGGGAATAAAAAATAGCAAATAAGTTCAAAAAATTTACATTTGGTACATAAGATCAAAAATATCGCTATTATCAATTGTGCTAGTTTTTATTATTGGATATCAACTAGCCATTACACATCAAAGGACCTTACCTTTTAAGTATTAAGAAATACGATTAGTTATGAATGTCTTATAAATGGGTTTACAACAAGAAGGCTAGTTAGCCTTGCGTTGGTAATGATACAATCATAAACGTTACTTGTAGATTCCTAAATAAGTTTTGGGATAACTTTGCACACTAAACAAGATGAGTTCATGGCCTCGTAATCTTTTAAAAATTTTAAACATGGGGAAAAGAATGCTTAAAGGTTTCATGAGTTTTGTTTAATGAGTTCTAGTTTTAACACTGTCGTGAATGTCTGTAAGCTTGAGTTGGGTTACTCATTGAGTTTTATCATTCCACTCAACTCCAGTGTTAGGGCCTTGGAGAGGGAATGTTAGTACTAACGAGTTAACAACCCCACCCTTGTTAGCGGTATGCATGCTAAGACTGACGTGATTATGGTAAGCCCTTAGGTAGAGGAACCCATTTGGTTATTCGGTAATTTGGTTTTGTGTTGGATGTTATGGTATTGGTTATGGTTGATTCGGTTTGTCATAGGTTATGTTTATGATTCCAGCTAAGTAATTTCATAACTGCTTGTTTAAATATTACACACATAAAAGATTTGGTTTTTAGTTATACATGACATTATTGTTTGTTTTAAACCTACAAATTTAATAACCACATGTTGACATTTTTAAGCAATACGTTTTGGGTTGGATACTTAAGACAAGTCATCCAATGTAGATAACTTTATACAAGAAGTTACCAACTTGACTTCGTCTTAGAAGACTTTATGCTATTTAACTATGTTTATTGGTAGTATAGATTTAGAGGTATAAGTGCTTTGTAGATACTTGCTGAAATAATGTAATTAGATATATAGACATTCTCTTGTAAACAATGTGTTCTTGATGGTCGATTCAGGCGTTCCTGTGATTTCGCCTTTGCAAGGGTGTGACAAGTTTTTTAAAACAAGACCATAAAAGGTTCAAAAGAAAGAATGTTTGTATAAATCTCAAAGAGAATGGATAAACCAAAAAAGAATAATTCTCATGTTAATGAAAAACACAATATTCCTAAATTGACAGTCTTTCAAATACTCGACCTAAACACAATGTGACTTTTCCAAAAGTTAATAAATATATAGAACGTTAACACGCACATATTTGGAAGGCAAAAATCTTGGTAATGATTCACATTTTATTTCATCAAACATACCATCTTATATAGATAATAAAAATGATTATGTCTTTAGAGAGGTAATATTTGTTGATGAGTTTGGCCAACCCAAGACCATAATGACTTGGGTTTTCCTATCTAACTAGCTTGTTTATGTGGGCAAGTGTAGCCAAGGAGGACTATCAGTTGATAATGGTTGCTCTATGACACATGGTAGAGATGATAGTTTTATGCACAATGATCAATGTTTAAAGACTATGTGATGATGGTTGGTTATATTTAATTGAATTTTTTTTGAATATGTTACAAACAAAACAATGTTTTCCCAGTAAAATTGCCTGTAGAGACATGAACCTTAAAGTTTTGCAAAAAAATAGGAGGGGGAGATAAAATCAAAATAATTAAAGTCTTTATTTCTTTACAAAACTGGAACACTTTTAGAAATGTTTATGGAAGTTTTATCTTTCTTTTAAGTTTGTTTTTATTAAAACAATAACTTTTTAATATTAAAATGAAAAATTAACTAGCATAAATTTACAAGAATCCAAAAAGATTTTGTTTCAACCTTTACTGAATATGATCTTTTTAACATGACTGATTTTATACTGTTTTTTTATAATTGAATAAAATTATCAAAAGAAATAGATAAAGGATCCTCCTTCGAAATCTTATTTCTTAGATAAACTTTTTGATCAAAACTATGAATTGACTTTCAATGCTTAGTGCACAGGATATATGAAGATTTACTTCATGAAGATATGGGGAGTCTAAAGCTAGTATTTAGGGGTGTTAATCAGTTAAGCTTGGAAGGCCTACAGTCAAGATTTGAAAACTTAGAACGGAAGCTAACGACGTCAATTGAAACTATCATCATCTAAAGGTATTGTCAAGGGGGAGTATGTTATAGCATTCTTTGTGACAATAGCTTGGATGACACTGTTTTGTCATTTTGATTTGTATTTGATTGTAAAGCTTTCGATTGCACTAGGAGAAATTACACATGTGTAATTTTACCTAGGGAAGCTAGGGCTGATATGCTTGAAGAAATTAGCTTCTTTCTCACCTATAAATAGCATATTTTATGATCATTTAAAGGGTATGGGTTAGATGGCTTAAGATGTAAAGAGAGAGGTTATGATCAAGGTGCTTGTGTGTGTAACTCTTATACAACCTTGTTTATAATTAAATGAGAAGAAACATTTAAATTATGTAATTATGTTGATGATCTTGATTACATGGTTGTAGCCATGAACACGAGACACAGAACACAGATTCCATTCTTTGTTCTATGAGTTTGAGTTAAATGTGAAGATCACGACCGTAAGAGGACCTACAAATGGCTTTAACTTTCTTTCCTTCAACGTCTAGAGCTCTTCTAGCATTATTCTTACTGATCTTCTTTAGTTTCTCTAAATCTTCTTTATCAGACCTTCCCTACTCCTCTTGATACATAGTGTTCTTTCCTTTTTCTTTTAGAGGAGCTTCTAAGACCACGATTCTTAAAAATTGCTTAAGTTTTAGAAGGAGTAGTCTGAGGAATAGCACTTTGAAACTCACTTGTATTTGAAAGAAACTTCCTCACTAGTTGGTGTTGGTTCATCGGATGTGACTAATGCTCTCTATTTTAGAAGTAACCGGCCTTCGGTCTAAATATTTACTTCGGAATTAGTCATAGCTTCAACATCAACTTCTAGTTGATTGACCACCTTATCAGTAGATTCATCAAGTGTAGTCATTACTTGCTCGCATTAATCATAATATGGATTCATCAGGGAGAGCTTCAACAACATCTCTATTTGTTCTAGCAAGAGCTTTAAAATGTGTGTTATAAATCCACTATAGGGCTCTTGTTTCTTGTTTTGTTGAAAGTTCTAACATACTCTTCATAAGCCAGTTGTTATGAAGTTTTTAAATAGGTGGATGTTTTAAGGCCCTAGTTCCATGAAACTTCATACTTAGTTTCAAGAACATAAATATAATTATTAAACTGAAATTTTCATTAAAACAAGTAGTGAAAAAACAATTTCGTTCCACATTCAGATTATGATTACCAGTCTATTACATAACATGAATTCATTTTTCAAACATAGATAACATAATTAAACTTGGAAACAATATGCAAGTCTTTAATCCTGGAGCTTCATCATAACCATCAACCATAAAATATAAAGTGTCATTACATCCTACCAGGACATTAATGACTTAGAAACATAAACGATCTACCCACTAAACATCATCATAGGTAGCACACATTATTCATGCCTTTCTACAAGGCAAGCTGATATAAGTACTGGGCAAGCTAACATAACCATGAATTGCTCTAAGCAAAGCAAGCTAATAAACCATGCATTAGACTAAGTGTATCAAGTTGATATTCCATGATGTGCACTAAGCAAAGCAAGCTAATAATCCATGCAGTGCACTAAGCAAAGCAAGCTGATAACTATGTAGTGCATTAAGCAAAGCAAGGTAACAATCCATGTAGTGCACTATGCAAAGCAAGCTGATGACTTAACAGAAAAAAGAGTATTATAACGTATATAGATCCCTTTTAACTGCTTTTAGCTTTGACTAATTGTAATAAGCAAAACTAAGCATGAATTCCTCATGGTATGGGTAGTAGGACATAAAGGAAACTGTCCTAACTAAAACAAATACAGATGGTGGTTATCCAATATGAACTATCACAGGCCAATACGGGTGAATTTCAATCAATACGGGTAAGTAGCACTCAAGTGAAAGTGTTATATGCTGATGAATTGGACTAATGCGAAGTGAATTGGACTAATACGAGTGAATTGAACTAATACGGGTGACGAATAGTGAAGAAAGATTTGTACCAAACCCTAGCTTTATTTGACAAATAATGAAGAAAGACTTGTAGAATCAACCTAGATGAGGGATACCAACCCTTCTAGAATGTGATATACGTAGGTCTCCTTCAAACCCTATTTATTGAAAGGCAGCATAAACTTCTTTCTTTTTGAAATAGGTTACAAGTTGCATCATCTAGGGATACATTTCATCCGATTATCTCTTGTATGGAAATCAAAATTTGATCATTGATTTTTCCTTGAGATGCTTGGTGTCAATGGCTTTAATCATGATGCACGACTTCATGAATTGTTGAATGTGGTCTTAATAGATTGTAGGAGGAATGATGATGGACTTGGAGTAGTTACTTCTTTTCAAAAGGGCTAAAACAAGGTTGAATTCTACATCTTCAATGGGTTTGAGAAATGCAACAATGTTATCGTTTAGCTTGAATTAAAGGTCATTGTTCTCCATTAACTAACAATTATGGCTTTGGGCTTAGAAACAATTGATCGATTTTCAAATATAGTAAGAAGATGAAAAGTTTCAAAGAGAGAGAAACAATGATGGGAGGTGAAAAACATTTATATGTTGATAATTTAAATAATTAGGAAAAAATGGTTGGGCAAAATCGTAAGGATTGGTCGAAGAAACTAGATGATGCACTTTTGTCACACCCCATCAAAACGGGGCATAAGGTGACCGATTGGCACAGTGTTACAGCGGAAAGCTTAACTATATATATATATATTAATAGAATCCATTTTTACAATGTAGAGTAATACTAAGTTTTACTAGGTACAAAAGTAGACTATAAGATAAGCTAAAATTTAATCTTCATAATAAGTCTTCTAAAACACCTCCAAAAACTCCTCAAATAATTAGGATCATCAAAGACTTCAAAATTCTTCACACGTTACTCTACTATTACCAAGTAATTTAGAGAGTAGGACGTCTATGGGTTTCCTGAAATACATGTTCAAAATATACGTCAGCATAAAGCCGGTGAGTTCATGATATAGACACAAAAATCTTCACACGGTGTATTATCAAATAAACTGTACACAAATCAAATCTGGTTCAATGGTTTTACTACCATGAGAACCTTCATTAACATATATAACACATTCTAGTGAGAGTTCACTAAGAAGCACATCGAATGCTTGCACTCCAGTCAAATATAATAGGTACCGACTAAATGTATATATATCCCGAGCAATTCATGCTTAGAATTTGTCAACATACAATTAATAAGAATAATACACCTTAAAAACCATTTTAAAACAGTAACCATCACTAACATGTATTCAACTCCAAAACCAAGTAAAAAGGAGATTTAAATCATGAAAACTCACCTGCACTTAGACGTGTATTTGATTCTTTTGCTCCTTAAGTAAAAGGGGACTAACGGTTCAACCTAGCTAACTACTTGAATGATCCAAATTAAAGCCCTGGTGTGCTTTAGTCTCCTTTGTTTCAACCTTAAAAGATGATGATGATCAGTAAATGCTTTTGTTTATTTATTTCACACCTAGTTTTATCATAAACTTTTCTTTATTAAGAATATTATATATATTAATATCTTAAAATTTGGGTAGATGGTTACCAATCTAAAAGAGAGTTTAATGTTGCCTTATTAATATCAGTAAATACCTGACTCTTTTGCTGCTAGACTGCACTATCAATCCTTTCTTTGCAATTTGAGACTCTTAAACAAGACAACAGTTCATATTTTGCAATATATGAAGATCTAACAGCTTATAAACTTCCTGTTTTGAAAAGGATTCACCACAAATCAGTCATTAAACCCTTAAATTGTTTATAAACTATAAATTTGGAAATTATTGATGCTTACCAGAAGATATATATCACAAGTTCTTCTCTGAAAAGAAAGAAACTATCAAACAGCCCCAATTGATATTCCAAAGCACCTAATGTTCTTGTTCTTCCCTTTTTGCTACTAATTTGGGTCAAATAGACCATCAACACCCCAAATTGTGTAATCTAAATCCTTCCAACAGCTTCGATTTAAGCTTTAACCCATCAACCAATCGTGTACCTTAACTTTCGCAGACCAAAAGGCTTCAGATGAAGATCAAAGTGAACATAGTTGATGTTTTTAAGACAAACTCGATGGTCTGCAGCTGGATTCGAGGGCTCCCAGGTGTTTCTCGTAGGTCTGAAACGTGGCTTTGATAGTGAGAAGTGTAGAGATGAAGAGGACAGATGGTGAATGAGGAGATGGGTTTGATTTTGGAACCCTAATACGTGGTTGTTGCATCTTCCGATCTATCCCTTTTATTTTTTTCTTATTTTTATTTTTTACACTTATAAACTTTGATAAAATGACAAGAGTAGTCCCTGCTCTCTAATCTTGTACTTTTAACCCCTTTGACTTTTTATTATGGGTATTACAAATCTACCCCCGTTAAACAAAATTTCGTCCTCAAATTTAGTGTTGACTAACTAAATGAGGATATTTTTCCATCATTTCATCTTCTCGTTCCCATGTTGTCTCTGGTCCTCGATGAGAATTCCACTTTACCTTTACTAAAGGTATTTTATTTTTTTCTTAATTTTCTAATTTGTTTGTCGACTATCTCTGAGGGTTCTTCAAAAAATTCAATTTGTCATTAACCCGAATATCTTTTAATGGTATGACTAGTGACTCGTCAGACAAACACTTTCTAAGATTCGACACATGAAATGTGTCATGAATCTTACTTAGCTCATCAGGCAACTTCAAACGATAAGCCACTGCTCCAATTCTGGTAGTTATTTCGAATGGTCCAATATAACGAGGACCCAATTTACCCTTTTTGCCAAAACGAATGATGCCTTTCCAACGTGATACTTTAAGCATAAATTTATCTCCCACTTGGAATTACAAAGGTTTCCTTCTTCGATCAGCATAACTTTTCTGTCTATATTGTGCAACCTTTAATCTTTCTTTAATCTGTATTATCTTATTAGTTGTCTCCTGAATGATCTCAGGATCTGTATTATCTTATTAGTTGTCTCCTGAATGATCTCAGGACCTGATAGCTGACTTTCACCAACTTCAGTCCAACACACTGGAGTTCTACATTTCCTCCCATAGAGTGTTTCGTAAGGTGCGGCTTTTATACTTGTGTGATAACTATTATTGTATGAAAATTCGATTAAAGGTAAATGTTCATCCCAGTTACCAACAAAGTCCATCACACAAGCTCTTAACATATCTTCTAATGTTTGAATCGTTCACTCACTTTGTCCATCTGTTTGTGGATGATAAGTCGTACTAAGGTTTACCCAAGTTCCCATCTCACGTTGAAAACTTTGCCAAAATCTAGACATGAAACGGCTGTCTCTATCAGAAACAATAGAGATTGGCACTCCATGTTTTGACACAATTTCATTGACATAGATTTTAGCTAATCTTTCCATTTTAAAATCTTCCCGTATTGGAAGAAAATGAGCTGATTTTGTCAATCTATCAACTATAACCCAGATTGTATCACACCCTCGTCTTGTTCGTGGAAGTTTGGTTATAAAATCCATTGTAATCTTATCCCACTTCCGAATAGGAATTTCAAGTTGTTGCAAATTTCTAGAGGGTTTTTGATGTTTAGCCTTAACTTGCGAGCAAGTTAAGCACTTCTCTATATATTGTGCAATTGATCTTTTCATTCCCGGCCACCAAAGATCACTTTTTAAATTTCTATACATTTTATCGCTTCTTGGATGCACTGAATATTTAGACTTATGAGCTTCACTCAAGACTAAATCTTGTAATCCTCCATGATTTGGAATCCACAATCTATTGTTAAGTCTTAAGATCCCATCACACCCGGTTGCTAATAATTTTACTCTTCTGATCATTCTTTCCTTTTTAATCATATCATCTTGAAGAGCTTGTTGTTATGATTCTTTTATTTGGTTGAGTAAACTTGTTTTTACATCTAACCTCATAGCACGAATTCTTATTGGTTTTACTCTTTCCTTTCGACTTAATGCATCTGCAATAACATTTGCCTTTCCTGGATGATATCGAATTTCACAATCATAATCATTCAAAAGCTCCATCTATTTTCGTTGTCTCATGTTAAGCATCTTTTGGTTGAAGATGTGTTGGAGGCTCTTATGGTCCGTGTAAATTATACACTAAGTTCCATATAGGTAATGCCTCCAAATTTTTAAAACAAAAATCACTGCACCAAGTTCTAGATCATGTGTAGTGTAATTTTTCTCGTGTACTTTTAATTGTCGTGATGCATATGCAATTACTTTACCTTTCTGCATCAAAACACAACCAAGATCATTACGGGAGGCATCACAATACACCACAAAATCCTCAGTTCCTTCTGGTAATGCTAGGACTGGAGCACTACTGAGTCTTTCCTTTAAAATCTTAAATGCCTCCTCTTGTCTTTCTCCCCACTCAAATTTCACGGACTTTTGTGTTAATTTGGTTAAAGGGGTAGCAATTTTGGAGAAGTCTTAAATAAATCTTCTGTAATATCCTGCTAATCCTAAGAAACTGTGAATTTTGGTAGGCGTTTTCGGAACATCCCATTTTGTGATCGCCTCAACCTTAGTAGGGTCGACTTGAATACCATGCTCACTGATTACATGACCAAGGAATTGGACCTTTCTCATCCAAAATTCACACTTTGAAAATTTTGCATAAAGCTTTTCTTTTCTTAATAATTCCAAATTGATCGAAGATGTTGTTCATGATCTTCTTTGTTCTTTGAATAAATAAGTATGTCGTCAATGAAGACAATAACAAATTTATCTAAATATGGCTTGCAAATTCTATTCATCAAGTCCATGAAAGTCGCTGGTGCATTCGTTAGCCCAAATGGCATAACGAGAAATTCATAGTGTCCATACCTAGTTCTAAATGTCGTCTTAGGTATGTAACTCTGTCTAACTTTTAATCGGTGATAACCTGACCGAAGATCTATTTTGGAGAAAAAATTTGAGCCTTGAAGCTGATCGAATAAGTCATCAATTCGAGGTAACGGGTATTTATTCTTAATTGTGACTTTGTTTAAATCTCTGTAATCAATGCACATTCACATTGACCCATCTTTCTTCTTCACAAATAAGACAGGAGCTCCCCAAGGTGATGTGCTTGGGCGTATAAATCCTTTATCTAACAATTCTTGTAATTGTTCTCGCAATTCTTGCATTTCTGTTGGAGCTAAATGATACGGTGCTTTAGCAATGGGTGCGGTTCCGGGCATCAAATCAATTCCAAATTCGACTTGTCGATCTGGTGGTAGACCAGGTAAGTCCTCTGGAAATACTTCTGGATAGTTGGCAACTACTGGAACATTCTCCATTTTCCTTTCTTGTTCCGCCACCATCACATAGGCCATGTACGCAATGCATCCTTTCTCAAACATTTATTAGCCTTAATCAATGAAATTATACTACTAGAGCTCCTTGGACGGTCACCTCGAATAGTAATTCGTTTGCCATCAGGTGAGTAGAGTTCTAGAATCTTTTTATCACATATAATTCAAGCTCGGTTAGCAGTCAACCAGTCTATTCCTAGAACTACATCAAAACCACCTAATTCCATAGGTAAAAGTTCTACTGTGAATTGGTTGTTGCTTAAGCTAATAGCACAATCCTTTATTATATCAAGAATCTTAATCTCTTCACTATTAGCAGTTTCAACTATAAAAGCTTTTTCTAACTTTTGGACATTTTTATTCAAATAAAGAACGAAAGTAATAGATACGAAACTTCTATTTGCACCCGAATCAAATAAAATACTAGCATAGATATTATTAACAAGAAAAGTACCGGTAATAATGTCATCAGCTGCATGAGCCTCTTTAGTATTCATAACAAAAGCACGAGTGTTACCACGTGTTTGCTTCTCACCACCCTCGAATCCCGATGTTCCTTGTTTCAATTTTGAACAATTAGGAGGAACATGTCCCTTGTCACCACATTCAAAACATGTTAGAGATTCAGTACAATCTCTAGCAATATGACCTTTCTTGGAGCATTTGTAACAAACTTGGGAACCACATTCCCCTAAATGATGCCTGTTACATTTCCTGTATCTTGGTCGGTTATCATTGAATCCTCTTTTCTGTTGTTTAAATCCAAATTTCTTTCCACTCCTTTTATCTTCCCATTTTCTTTTAAAACTATTAGACTTGTAGTCCTTTGAATCTCTAACTCGGATTAATTCTTCTGTTAGCTCACTTGCCAATTCCACAACTGACTCTAAAGTATTAGGTTTTGCACCTCTGATTGTTCCCCTGATTTCAAGTACTAAACCCCGGATATAGCGATTTATTTGCTGAGATTCTGATTGAACCTGATAAGGAACTAGCCTTGATAGTTCATTAAATCTCGTGGTATATTCCCGGTGACCTGTTCCTACCATTTCCAGTTTAAGAAATTCTGTCTCCAACTTCTCCACTTCATATCTTGGGCAAAATTTCCCCATGACTAACTTTTTAAATTCTTCCCACTTCATATTGTTTACTGCATTCTTTTCTTTGTTTTGCATAATATTCTTCCACCAACCGTGAGCTTCTTTCTTAAATGATTGTGCTACAAATCGAACCTTATCTTTTTCATTGCAGTCACAGATATTTAATACCGACTCTATCTCATCCAACCATCTAAGAGCTTCAGTAGCACCTTTTTCACCGGTAAAGTCATCTGGTTTACATGACTTGAAGATTTTATAACTACACCCCTTCTTGTCTTCTTCATCAAGATTAATCACTTCAGGTTTCTTCTGTTTATTACCGACATTCTTGTGTTTTACGATGTTAGTGTTGCTTCCTTCATTGTCATGGTGACGATCTTTTTCTCGTGACTCATGTTGAGTGTGAGATTTGTTTATTTTAGTGTTCCTGGAATATTTTTCATTGTTCTTAAAATTCGCAAACACGGCTGCAATTTCTTCAACAATCATTTTTCTTAACTGCCTTCTTTGTAATTCTGATTCTGAAATAGTTTTCTCTGAATCATGTTTGGAATGAGTGGAAACCAATTTATCAGGGCCCTTATCGTTCGCTTTTTCCTTACCTTTATTTTTCTTGGAAGGTCTGTCCTTATTGACATCATCAAAAGGGCGAGTACTTGACTTTGACATTTTCCTAAAAATAAAAGAAACATTACTAATGTTTTTAGTTCATGTTTTAACTATATACTTTTAGTTTTAAGAATCTTATACTTATTGCATACCTAGAATTCTTCAATCTAAGTACATGGACTTAATTTTGTAATTGCTTAACACTTTCTCTCTCTCGGTATTAATAATTAGTAACATAATAATACTACTTCATACAAAACATACTTATCATACCAAGGCAATTTAAAATTAAAGAGTACAATATTAAAATAAAACATACAAAGGAAATAACACTGGAAATAAACAATTACATCATCACTTATTTATTTTATTTTTTCTAGATTTTTCAGCCTTCTTCCATTATTCCTTGTACCAGTCTCTTTCCCTTTCCATAGATTGTTCGGAACCGAATCTCTACTAGTTCTAATGGATCTATATGAGAACCAGATAACCGACGGGTAGGATCACATGCATAATCAAAACTAGATGATCCCGAATATGAGCTCCTTGGTGGCTCATAGTAGGGAGGGTATACTGGATACTGTGGAAAATGAGGACAGGGTGCGTATGGGGGTACATGGGGTACGGCTGATAGAGTGACGGTGGTGAAGTATAATAGGTAGGAGCTATAAGTAGGGGTAATGGTGGGGCATACGACTCCATACCGCTATGACGAAGAGCTGCTTTCATCAATTCCTCTTCAGAGGAGAATCCATGCACAGCACCATAATAATCTAGTTGAGGCTCATATAGTTTTGGCTCCTTTCTATACGGGTATTTAGGTTCTAATTGACCTATGGGTTTCTGAGCTCTAGAAGAAAGCTCATCATGATCAACCGTCATCGGCTATGACTCGTCAGGGCCATCATCATCTGCTTTATTCTCAATTAGGTTCTTAGCAGGCTCCTCTTCCTCCTCCTCATCTTCATCTTCTTCTTCTTTATCATCATTTTCATATGAAGATGCATGTTGTGGCAACTTATTGGGCACATCAATCTTAATTGTAGTACCAGGTGGAACAGATTGTCTGGGGGTTCTTGTAGTCTTACTACTGGTTGCTTTCATATATTTCCAAAATTTCATGGTTAGGGATGGGGATTTTGGTTTTGGTGCTGAAGGTATATAAGTGACATATCCTGAAAAAATCGGGTGACAAGTCAGGTTCTCGGCCAATTGAGTTCTATTAGGATCTCCGGATGATCCATCATTGGTTCTAGGTGATGATTTACCGCGTTTGAATAAAAACCCAACACCTTTTCCTTTTCCGTGACGTTCCATTCCTAAAATACAAATAGATGTTAAAGTTTAATCATATTTAATGCTTTGCACTAAACCTTAAGCATCAAATCCTACAAATCAATACTTAAAGGATTGTATTCTACGGTTAAAGCTTAGAGTTTTACATGAACCCTAATTCGCTAAAACCTTTGGCTCTGATACCAACCTGTCACACCCCATCAAAACGGGGCCTAAGGTGACCGATTGTGTAATCTAAATCCTTCCAATTGATATTCCAAAGCACCTAATGTTCTTGTTCTTCCCTTTTTGCTACTAATTTGGGTCAAATAGACCATCAACACCCCAAATTGTGTAATCTAAATCCTTCCAACAGCTTCGATTTAAGCCTTAACCCACCAACCAATCGTGTACCTTAACTTTCGCAGACCAAAAAGGCTTCAGATGAAGATCAAAGTGAACATAGTTGATGTTTTTAAGACAAACTCGATGGTCTGCAGCTGGATTCGAGGGTTCCCAGGTGTTTCTCGTAGGTCTGAAACGTGGCTTTGATAGTGAGAAGTGTAGATATGAAGAGGGCAGATGGTGAATGAGGAGATGGGTTTGATTTTGGAACCCTAATACATGGCTGTTGCATCTTCCGATCTATCCTTTCTATTTTTTTTATATTTTTTGCCCTTATAAACTTTGATAAAATGAGAAGAGTACTCCCTGCTCTCTAATCTTGTACTTTTAACCCCTTTGACTTTTTATTATGGGTATTACAACTTTGGGCATTGCGAACCGTATATAAGATATCTGTTGGTGCACTCCACCTTAAAGACAATTGAATTTATGGATTTGAGTCAATCTATAGACTCTTTAAACTCAACACTACCGGTAGGTAGCTTGAAAGTTTGGTTAGTTTTTATTTGTATTTTATTTAATCATTGTGTTATTTTGTAGGTTTTTTTCATTTACATGTGACATATGTTATCAAAACATGTTAATTTGACTTTGATTTTAACTTGATAGTTGACTTTAACTTTTACCATCGACTTTGACTATACCATAACCTTGACTTGTAACTTAGACATGTGACATCATGTATCATTCATAAGAATGTGTGTATCGGTCCTAGAGGCACGCATTAGACATCTAGATATACTGACAATTGGTGGAACACCAAATAGACCTGATGTGTTATTTTTTGTACAAGAATTTAGATAAGTGCTTGTGATTTGTAATTGAGAACAAAGGTTTACGTCAAAAACATAACAGAAGAAATTCAACATCTAACTTTGCCTAAAGTCTATAATTAATGACCCAAAATAATGAAATCCATTGAGATTAAGTCTTTAACATCTTAAAATCTCACAAAAATATATAAAGCTTTAATCAAAGGAGAAAGCGAGATTTAACGAGTGAAATACTGGATGCATATGTATCAAGAGACGTCAAGTGGCCGGAGGCCCGAGGCCCCCCTGTGTCCCTACTTTCAGCCGAGATCAACAAAGGGAACCTCATTGTTTTGTTTCACTCCATAATCTCAATTCTACTCTCTTTTTCTCAAAACCCCAAGCCACCATCCACCTTTCATCATCATCATGATCATTGATCATCTTCTCATCTCTCCATTAATTTCAAGAGCTTCAAGTGACCAAACGGTTGGTTTTGGCAAAACCTTGATCATCAGCAAGTTTGGGTAAGATCTACGTTTTTTATGCTTTGATATTTGTTTGTCCGTATTTTTAAGTTTCTCATTTTCTAATCCATGAAATATCATATAATACTCGTAGTTTCTTTCGTGTATTTTCACATTGTGGAAATCAGTATGTCATGATCGTGGTAAAAACTCTAGTTTAATTTGTAGTTTCTTTCGTGTATTTTCATTTGTATTCTTGTAATTCGTAGTGTGATAGTTTTTATGATAAATCATAAGATGTTTATTATATATAACATAAAGATATGTAAATAAACTAACCATTTATCAAAAGACATAAATGCGAATTGAGACGAGTCTCAAAATCAAGTTAGAAAGTGAACCAATGAATTAAAATATAGTTTGATGGATACATATAGGTTTTGATGAGGCTTATGGTCTAAATTAGTACATTGGTCAACATATCATGATAATATGTTATGAAATGGTTTTCAGGACTAAAGTGGTCAAAATGAACGAATCTTGGTACCCAATAGTTAAAAGACATAATTTATAGAATTCTGACAGAATGTTGGGTCCACTTGAATGATTCAAAACTTGGTCATGAAGGTAAAAATGGTTAAATTTAATGTCAAAAAGTAAGTTCAAAGAATCTTATCCCTAACAGAAGTGGTCTCACGCAAAACCAATTTTAATGTCAAATTTAGAATTTGAAATGTCCAAACCATCAAAACAATTCAAATATCAAATATGGAAGTTTTAGGAAGAATGTTAGTCCACGTTTAAATGGTAATAACTCTTTCAATACTCAATCAAATGGGATGAATTTTCTTGTAGAACTAATTGTATGTGTTAGCTTTCAAACCCATTCTTTTTGTGCGTTTCAATGTCATTTCGACCTTCATTTAGCTCTCATAAGATCCATGCGCATACATCTCAACAACTTAAATTATGAAATTAAAAATACAAACTTGAAGATCAAAATTTAAGTGATAGTTAGAAGTTAAAGAACGTAATTAGTGGTCAAACATAAGATGTTTAGTGATAGTAAACGCTTAAGTAAATAAGCCTTGAACCTTAAGTTAAGACACGTACAAAATACGACTATAAAATGTCACAAGAAAAACACAACAATATAGACAATAAGAACTGTATGACATAACATTGGACATCAAATTAAACCATACATCTTGGTAATTAAGATTCATGGTTGATAATTAAAAACTTGACTAAGTTGATCACAATAAAGTGTTTGGTTACCTTGAATAGTTTGTAATCCAACTTTTGTGCTTTAATTATAGTTCACTTGTGACTTTTGGATTTTATATGTACTTTCTATATCAAAGTGAGTTTTGTTGCTCCTTTTCCTATATTTTTTTACTTAGGGAAAAATCTTGCTCAAATTTTGGACTATTTTGTGCTTATTAATTTATATTGACTAACGTGGATAGTTTGAGTCATAAGATTGAGTCTAGATGTCATGTATGAGATATGTACTTCTTCTTAAGTCCTTTTATGTTTTCATAATCATTTAAACTCTAGTTTGAGAGTGATGGAGAGGTATTATTAATACTAATAGGCTGACACCCCACCCTTGTTGCCAATACGCTATCTAATACTAACCTGGTGATGACGAACCCTTGGGTGAATATAATCCGGTTGACTTTGTGTTTGCTCTTGAGCTTATACTTGGGATGTGTACATTGTTAGGTTTGCTAATGGACTTATATTGGTCTCTTGATTGCTTATGCCCTTATACACACAAATGTTGCACTTGCTTACACGGTAATTATTTTGGCTTATTAAACATACAAATTCACCAACATATATTGACCATTTAGAGCATGTCTTTTCAGGTAACAACGCATGAGGCTAGACTTGGATTTCTTGTGGCTGATAGAAGAGATCGTCTATCATTAGACATAGACTATTAGACAATTTATTTCCTTATTTGTTGGCTTGTTATGTTTGGGTTGATTTGTATTTTGGTTGGGAATGTTTTGCCCTTAAACCTCCTAGTTTAGGACCTAGACTTTATTTGTAATTATTTAACATATGTTTGCAGTATTGCCTACCCTTGGCAGAAGTCTTTTATGTGTCAAGCGGCATCATGATCCATTTACAGAGAATGCATTTACAATTTATCTTCTACCCGCAATGTGTTATGACGATCTCTTCTGTCGCATCCTCATGTTTCTGCTATCAATGGGGGTGTGATTATACATTCCAGGTTTGATGTATTTGCGTGAATGATTAGGCACATGCCCGAGTATGTTTATTATTTTTTTGGGTGGAAATATGGATGAATTGGCGATCTGAGGGTAGAAAATGAGTTTGAAGTTTCAGACAACTAAACTGTTAGAGATGTCAGCACTGCAAGTGCTAGTGGTCTAACACGATCATGCACTTTCTATCACATGACGTGCGGGTTTTCTCGCACATGACTGTGTATAAGTTACTACACGACCCTGTGCGTAGTCTGGAGGGGGTATATTTGCTTTCTTTCTAAGCATTTCAAAAGTTTTTAAAACCCTACCCCATTACAGTCGACCCATCCTGTTTTTCACTAAATTCATTGAGTTTTCCACCTTTCTCGCTCGCTTCTACATCTTCACTTCATCCAGTGTATGCTTACATGTTCTAATCTTTGTTTTTGTATTATTTGTAGTTGTTTGAGTAGATTTTTAGGTCTTGTATTAAGATTAGCACCATTCATACACAATTTGTTTTATTGTTTGTAGTTTTACTTTAGAATCACATGTTGAAGTATGTAGGGAAGTATTTCAGTGTTGGATTTTAGTTTTATGGAGCTAAATAGTTTGTTTTAGAGCTATGATAGGACTTGTTTTGCTTACCCTTGACACAAGAAACACAAAGAGTTAGCACATGCAAATTCTTATTTGGTAAACCCTTTTCCTGATCACTTTTATTTAGTTTGTTCTTATTCTTAAATTTTACATGACCTAGTCTTTCACTTCTAAAAAGATAAATCATCATGAGATTCCTTTGTTATGAAGCATGATGCATTCCTAAAAATAGATGCACTACTCATATCAAGCATGTATATATTGTCCTTTCCGGGTGATGTTTAAGATTTTATCATTTGGAATGTTTAATCTAGGTGTGAGGACTATACATTCATGATGTATGAAAAGCATATCATACTACTAATCACACACTTAAGACACGCTTAAGAGATTGTAATTAAACTCTTTCATATTTTACGTTCTCAAAGCTTACCTTGTCATTACTGATTGATCATCTACATGGCCTTCCTTTTCATCATTAAGAAGGCAACATGTCCTCCATCATATGGTTCACTTCAATGTTGTTTAGAAGAGGCATGTTACTAGTCATGTGCCTAAAACAACCACACTCTATCATCCATATATTCCTTTTAGGTTGTAGTTGTAGCTTCAGATGATAAAGAAGTTCAATGTCAAATGAGGACTCAAGCCTAGATTGTCTTAGGTTTTTTAAATTCAGTAAGTAGCTAATTTCTTTAAATATAAATTTAGAGTGATGTTTTGGGTTATAAGCTTTGGTGGTTTAGATGTGTTGTAGGAAGCAGTTTCTTTGGCTCTCCATACTTGTTTGATATTAGCTAATTTCTTTAAATTCAGTAAGTAGCTAATTTCTTTAAACAGTTTCTTTCTTTTACTCACTTCTTTGAAATTTAATTGATAGTGATTGATATTCATTGAATTATAGAAATAATTCTAAACATAATGATCATGCTCAAACAAACAAACAAACAAACCCAGTATATCCCACTCAAGAGCAGGGTCTGGGAGGGGTAGGTGGTGGCAAGTCTTTCCTCTATCAAGATAGGTAGAGAGACCGCTTCCAAAGAGACCCCTGGCTCGATACAAAAATATATCGCTCGCGATTTAACATATAATCAAATAATCAAACAATCAATCATATAAAGCATACATCATACAAGAAGCATTCAAAGCATTAGGATATCACCAAAAGACATTATACATTGTTTGTTCTAGTTCGTAGTCCACGTGAGAATTATTATCAATCTTTATTCTTGGATGATGTAGATTGTGGGTCTTCACTACTTTATCAAGTGATTTCTAAACATAAGGATTTTATCTTTCATCGTTAGCATCAAAATTTGAGTTCTTTATGCAAGTGTATGGTTTGGAAGTGCTAGAACAATCGTTCCTATCATGGACGTTCTTTGTACAATTTCTTTCAAGTGTCTTCTTCTTAGGTGATACTGATGCAGATGAGCAAGTAAACTACTCATCAAATGAATCTAAGGAGCATCTATGGCATTTCTTTTTCATTTTCTTCACAAAAATAGTTTTATTCGTAAGGATGGCTTGATTCTTGGATCCAAACTCTACTCTACTGCCTCTAGGGCTGTAATAGAATCGGACTAACATGAACGGGACCTTATTCGTGTTCTTTCATTAAAAAAATAATTTGTTAACGAATATTTCACGAACGCTTACCAAATGAGATTTCTTGTCCGTGTTCATTCATTAAGGAAATTAATTTGCTCATGAACTGTTCACGAACATAAACGAACACAAAAGAAGACAAGCGAACGCATACAAATATTCATGAACATTAGTGAACATAAACAAAATTCTTAAAACAAACAAATACAAACCATCGTAATTCATATATTGATTTTATAATCAAAAACACAAATATTATGTAATATCCATCAAATATAAATGAGTACTTAACATAATATCTTATGAACGGACACAAACGAATGTTAACGAACACATTATCGAATGTTCACAAACTTAATGAATGAACGTAGCCTTTGTTCATGTTCGTTCGTTTAATTAAACGACCAAAATTTTCTTGTCGTGTTCTTTATTTATTAAACGAACGAACATAAACAAACTTCCCGCCGAAAAATTCACGAACTATTCGCTGAATGTTCGGTTTTTTTATAGCCCTACTTGGTTCCATTTACCAACTTAGGAGTGTTAGTGTCTGAATATTTCTTCACCAACTTTTGCATTGAAATATCTTATTTTAAGAGATATAACCTTTTTAAACTTAGCAATTTAATCCATCCTAATAATTCTTTACATTTTTTGACATTTGGTATTCTCACAATCACTCTTCCTTTAATTTTCCCGCCTAAACTATTTACTTTATTTAACAAGTCAAATAACTAATTTTTTTAAATACATCTCTTTCTCTCTCTACATTCTACATTAATTCATTCTTGAATCAATAATTTTTATAATCTACCTTTTTATAAAATATAAACTGTCTTTTGATTTAAAATTACGTTTTTTCAAAAGCAAAATTTTTTAAAACTATGATTTTCTTCTAAAATAATGAAACCTTTTATTTGAATTATGAAAAATCTTAAAATCAATATTTTAGAAAATAAAAGTTTTATATAAAAATATGTTTTACAAATCAAACCCGGATTTATAAACAACGAGATATTTATAAACAATGAAAATTTTTCAAAGCGATATTTTTTTTAAAACCAAAGTTTTAAAAATAATAATAATATTTTAGCCGCTAATCAAAATACTTACTCATTTATAATTTTAATCATATCTTATTCAAATAACGTTTTACAATTTCTAGCTCTGCACTAATAAATATTTAATATTTTATTATTTAACCCATATAATACATGTGTTATAGTCTAGTGACCATATAAGTTTGGATCGGCATGGCTTTGCATCTAGATCATATCTTGGTGTGAATACACGGGGTGATACATGAACATATTTAATACACATTCATTTGATTGGTTAATTAGTATAGAAGGAATGCTTTCACTAGCCTAGGGGTGTAAACGAGACTGCTACGCGCGAGTTACATAAGATTAGATCGATAAAAAGCTTGACAATAGCTGAGCTCGAGCTTGAAAAAAAGTCATTGAACTATCGAGCCCGAGCTAGAGCTTCGCATATCAAACTCAAGGGGGCTCGTGAGTCTAAACCAGCATTTAACTTATATATAATTTACTTAATTTATTGAATATATTTATATAAATATTTTTGTATAAAATCATGATAAAAATAATTAAATAATATGTAATATGTTGTATATAAAATAAACAAACAAACAAACAAACCCAGTATGTCCCACTCAAGAGCAGGGTCTGGGAGGGGTAGGTGGTGGCGAGTCTTTCCTCTATCTAGATAGGTAGAGAGACCGCTTCCAAAGAGACCCCTGGCTCGATAGCTCGATAGCAAAAGCAGTAACGCTAACGGATAACATATAATCAAACAGACGATATGTGGTATATGGTATATGGTATATGGTACAGCACACATCAGACGACAAATATTAAAATATCACCAAAAGGAAGTATAAGATGAACAAGCATGTATCAGGAAAGCAACAAGTTCCCCTAAAAAGGTCCAAGCGTATTACATACACTTCAGGCCTCGTAACAATTAATCCCAGTCATTTCCTAGCTACAGATACCACTAAAAGTCCTTAATTTTGATTCTACGCCTCCACTCACTCCTATCCTCGATCATGTGCTCAGAGAGGTGCAAGTGTACCATATCCTGCCTAATTCTCTCTTCCCAAGTCAACCTAGGTCTTCCTCTACTCTTCCTACCCTCTATGATGATGTTCTCCACTGCTCTGACCGGTGCTGCCATTGGTCTCCTCTTGACATGTCCATACCATCTTAATCTTCCCTCTCGTATTTTATCTGCAATAGAAGCCACTTCTAGTTTCTTTCTAAACACTTCGTTTCTTATCCGATCCAGTCTTGTATGGCCACACATCCACCTTAGCATTCGCATTTCCGCAACCTCTATTTGTTTCTCGTGCGATTTCTTTATGGCCCAGCAGTCTGTTCCATATAGCATAGCTGGGCGTACCGCCACTCTGTATAGTTTTCCCTTGAGTTTTGCTGGAAACCTCTTATCACATAGGATCCTTGATGCTGCTCTCCACTTACACCATCCTGCTTGGACACGGTGAGCTACATCGCTGTGTATCTCTCCATCCTCCTGCAGGTACGAGCCCAGGTATTTGAATCTAGATGTCTGTGGTACCGGCATACCCTGGATACTGATTTGGGTGTCCTCTTCCTCGTCGCCACCAAAGTTACAATGCATGTATTCCGTCTTAGAGCGGCTTATCGTTAATCCTCTGCTCTCCAGCGCTGCTCTCCACTGCTCTAGCTTGTCGTTAATTAAGCATCATTTTAGATTCTGATATTAAGACAATATCATCCGCGAAGAGCATGCACCACGGTACTGACTGCTGTATATGCTTAGTCATCTCATCCAACACTAGTGTGAAGAGAAATGGGCTCAATGTCGATCCTTGGTGTAGTCCCACTTTCACTGAGAATGAGTCTGTGTCTCCTACCGGTGCTCGCACACATGTTTTTGCCCCGTCATACATATCCTTAATTAATTTGATATACCTCTCTGGTACTCCTCTATGTCGTAGGCTTTCCCAAATTAGTTGTCTCGGTACACTGTCATAGGCCTTTTCTAGGTCTATGAATACCATATGGAGGTCCCTTTTCTTTTCTCTATATTTCTCCATTATCCGTCTTATGACGTGTATGGCTTCTGTTGTAGAGCGTCCTGGCATAAATCCAAATTGGTTTATTGCTATCTGGGTTTCCCGTCTAATCCTCGTGTCAATAACTCTTTCACATAGTTTCATCGTGTGACTCAGTAGCTTTATTCCCCTGTCTGGCATCTTCCCTGTCTTAAAGATAGTGTTGAATAGATCTGTTAGCCATTGGAGACCCTCATCACCCAGGCATTTCCACACTTCAATCGGTATGTTGTCTGGCCCCACCGCTTTAGCCCTACCCATTTTCTTCATAGCTCTTTTTACTTCGTCTACTGTGATGCTTCTATAATAGCATAGGTTTTGTTGCGTTATTTGGGTTGTTGTATCCATCTCCATTTGTTGATTTGGGTTGCTTTTGTTGAATAAATCATCGAAGTAAGTTTTCCATCTCTCTTTGATATCTTTCTCCTTCACCAAAACCTTTTCATCCGCCGCCTTTATGAACTTAACCATTCTCAGGTCCTGTCTGCTTCTTTCTCTTGCCTTGGCTATCTTAAACATGTCATGCTCTCCTTCTTTTGTCTCTAATCGCTTATACATGCTTTCGTATGCCGCGTTCTTTGCCTCTGACACCGCTTTTTTTGCTTGTCTCTTAGCGTCCCTGTACTTTTGTTTTAGCTCTGCGTGTTCTTCCTCACTGTTACATCGTATGAGCTCTCTAAAACTTTGTTGTTTGGTACGTATCTTCTCCTGTACATTTTCGTTCCACCACCATGTTTCCTTATGACCAACTAAGTAATAACTAAGTAATATATATTGTATATAAAATATATAACTATATATATATAATTAAATATAAATTATTAAAATATATAACTATATATATAATTAAATATAAATTATTAAAATACAATAACTAAGTAATAAATGAGTTGAACCTAAGCTGAGCCTAAGATTAAAAGTACTTGACGAGCTTAGCTCGAGCTCGAGCCCTCTTAAGCCAAAACGAACCAAGCTCAAGTCTGTACAAGCTCGGGCTCGACTTGACTCGTTTACACCTCTAATTTGGCACAAGAAACTATGAAAGTTATCGATGATAGAGTGGCCTAAAGCAATAGAAGATAAAAGAGGAGAAAGAAATCAGAGAGAAAAGAGGAGAAAGAAATCATAGGAGAAACTTTATAACACAAAAGGAAAACACGTCATCAGCCAAAGAAGATAAAAGACAAACACGTGTACAACAAGGCCCAAAAACGCAGGCCATTCAAAACCTGAAATAAACCCAAGTCGAACCCGTGACCAAAAAGATACCAACACAGTCAAACACCAGCTGAACCAAAGCACATAGTGTTATAAACATGAACAAAATCCTACTTAAAATTAAAACAAAAGTAGAAGACCAAAAAAATTAAACAAACCACAGGTGCTGAACACTGTTCATTTTCAACTATTATTAACATAAAGGTTAATAATTTTTATAATATACCTTTTTATAAAATATAAACTAAGTCTTTTGATTAAAAATTACAGTTTTTCAAAAACAAAATTTTTTAAAACTATGATTTTCTTCTAAAACAATGAAACCTTTTTTTTGAATTATGAAAAATCTTAAAATAAATATTTTAGAAAATAAAGTTTTATATAAAAATATGTTTTACAAATCAAACTCGGATTTTATAAACAATTGGATATTTATAAACAATGAAAAATTTTCAAAGCGATATTTTTTTAAAACCAAAGTTCTAAAAATATTAAAATATTTTAGCCGCTAATCAAAATACTTACTCATTTATAATTTTAATCATATCTTATTCAAATAACGTTTTACAGTTTCTAGCTCTGCACTAATAAATATTTAATATTTTACTATTTAACCCATATAATATATGGGGTTATAGTCTAGTGACCATATAAGTTTGGATCAGCATGGCTTTGCATTTAGATCATATCTTGGTGTGAATACACGGGGTGATACACGAATATTTTTAATACACATTCATTTGATTGTTTAATTAGTATAGAAGGAATGCTCTCACTAGCCTAGCGGTGTAAACGAGACAGCTACTCGCAGTTACATGAGATTAGATCGATAAAAAGCTCGATAATAGTTGAGCTCGAGCTTGAAAAAAACTCATTGAACTATCGGGCCCGAGCTCGAGCTTCAAATATCAAACTCAAGGCGGCTCGTGAGTCTAAACCAGCATTTTACTTGTATATAATTTATTAATTTATTGAATATATTTATATAAATATTTTTTTATAAAATCATGATAAAAATAATTAAATAATATGTATTATGTTGTATATAAAATATATAACTATATATATATATATAATTAAATAAAAATTATTAAAATACAATAACTAAGTAATAAATGAGTCGAACCTAAGCTGAGCCTAAGATTAAAAAGTACTTGACGAGCCTAGCTCGAGCTCGAGCCCTCTTAAGTCAAAACGAACCAAGCTCGAGTCTGTACAAGCTCGGGCTCGCCTTAACTCGTTTACACATCTAATTTGGCACAAGACACTATGAAAGTTATCGATGATAGAGTGACCTAAAACAATAGAAGACACTCTCTACTCACAATCTTGCATTCACTTATAAATTGTGTGAAATTCTACGAGTATCAAGACCAGGGGTAGTAAATACTAAACCCCACATGAAAGCTTGTAAAGATAAATTTGTAACAAGTTAAATGCTAACTTATTTTATAAAAAACGTGTACATATTACCTTTTTTTTAGAATGACAATTACACAAACCCATCTAATTTATTCCTAAAACTACATTAAAATTCCTCATGAGACTCGAACTCTCAAATTTTATAGAGAAAAACATCACTATAGACATCTTGATACCTATGAACCAATGTATCTTTGGGACCGGATCAGCCAGTCGAATCGGGAACTGGTCTAATTTTGAGCCGTTTTTAGTTGAACAGACCAGTTATCGGTCGGGACGTGAACCGGAGGTGGCCGGGCCGGATTTTAATTTTAATGTTTCATTTTTTTCCTTTTAAAATCTTGTTTTTTGATTATTTTAGTAATCCATGTTTTAATTATCTAAGTGTTCATATTATGTTAAAAGTCTAAATTAATCTTAAAACATATAGTATACTCATATTTTGATTTTAAACTTAATAAATGTAAATAATATTAGTATTTTTTATATATGATGTCATCTGGTTATTAAATCCGATTTCATTGGTTCGACCAAGAAAACATTAAACCAACTTATTTAATGTTTTATCCTGTTTTAAAAACATTGCATATTTATAAAAAACGCAATGTTAATGGTCCATGATTGACATAACAATATTTTAAAGATCTAAATGCAATTCTTAGAGCATTCACAACCCATGCCTTATATTTCTGTGAGTGTGTTTGGTATATTATATGGAATGATTTTGAGTGGTTGTGAGTGAAGGAGAGAGAAAATGTTATTGTGGATTGGTATATTTGAAGAATCACTGTACAATCCTTATAAATTTTTTAATATTTTTGAAAGTGGTTGTGAGTGAAGGAGAGAGAAAAGGTAATGAAAAAGGTATAAAAATATATTATTTAATTGAAAGGAGAGAGAAGAAGTAGTGATTTTTAGTGTAATTATATGGATAAAGATAAGGAATGGGATGTGAATGCTCCTAGGAAGTTTTAAAGCAAGAAAAACTTCTAGGGGACATCGATTTCTAACAAAAAAAATCATGTAAAGCAGACTTGAAGGCTAATTGTTAATCTTCAAGGTCTCCTCATCAATGGCGTCGACCAAATCTAAAGCATCGAGTTCAAAGAGTTATGCAGAGAACACAGGTGGTAACTATAAAGTGTGGTTCTACTCTTTGTTGCTCACAATTCAATATGGTGCCCAACCTCTGATCTCCAAACGCTGCATCGGGTACATTCTTTGCTAATCGATGATTTTGTTTGTGATCTTAATCAGAAAGCCGCTTTTGCTATTTGATCGTTGAGGTTTGGCTATCCAATTTGCTAGAAATTGCATTTTCATCAAGTTAAGCAGTTATTTAAGGGGAAATGCAAATTTGATGTAGAAATTGTACTGAAGTTAGTCGTGTACACGATAACTAACATTAATATCTGCTACTTGTTTGTTGCTATCGTGTTTGTGTGATTGGATCGGGTTATGATGTAGAGGTACAACAATAGGAGTTTACTAGTTCTATAGCGTTTTCAATTGGATATGATTGATATTCTATTGATGGTGGATAAGTGTTTTAGTAATCATACCCTAACAGTAGTGTAGATTAGAACACTTAGGGATAGAGCATTTAATTGTGGTTTGAAGAACTTTTGGGATTTATTATATGAGGGAAGGATAATGATTCATGTAACAACTGATGATTGATATTCTTGGACACTTGATGGTCATGGAACAATGATTCATGTAAAGTAGTAGAAAGGTTTATTTAGTAGTGTGCTTCCATGTTGTTTTAGAATGAAAAATTGATTACATTGACAATTGGACTTATTAATTAAGTAGTAACTATACTAACTTAAAAGTCCATCTATTAACCTATACTCAAGCATCACACAATTCTAATACTAGCATATTGTCACTTTGAAACTTGCATAGTCTCAGATGTCATGCAAATGTAAATATGACACTCAAGTGGGTAGTTCTTTTCTTACTATGAAGTCTGTAGGCATACATGATTGTATACATGCTTGTAAGCTTTTATACCTAATCCATTAATCTATCGATGGATGCTTAAATCTATGCATTAATCTAATTACAAACATATGTATTTTAGATGTATGCAAGTGTGAACATATAGGTATTTGTATATATGTCATGAATGAATGTATGAATACATGATGTTCCATCATACATCATTTACCCTTATTATGTTGTGTTTCATTTCACTCAATATTCAATCTTTTGCTACATTCATTTTGTGTACATGTTATTGTTAGGTGGCCTTATATTAAAAGGTAACCCTCCTTTATAAAACATGAAAAGCCCTTACATAGTGAGGATTTCTTGAAAGATTAAAAGGTAACCCTCCGGTATAAAACATCCTAGCTATTTCTTGATCCAGTTGATCTCTAATTTCAACACCAAAAGCTCTTTCAATCGGGTTTGAAATACCTTTTCTTTTCTTAAATCCAACACCTGATTCACATGGCAACCCGACTTTCATCGTTAGCATCAAAATTTGAGTTCTTTATGGAAGTGTATGGTTTGGAAGTGCTAGAACAACCGTTCCTATCATGGACGTTCTTTGTACAATTTCTTTCAAGTGTCTTCTTCTTAGGTGATACTGATGCAGATGAGCAAGTAAACTACTCATCAAATGAATCTAAGGAGCATCTATGGCATTTCTTTTTTTATTTTCTTCACAAAAATGGTTTTTTTTGTAAGGATGGCTTGATTCTTGGATCCAAACTCTACTCTACTGCTTCTAGTGCGTAATAGAATCGAACTAACATGAACGGGGCCTTGTTCGTGCTCGTTCATTTTAAAATAACTTGTTCATAAACCGTTCAAGAACGCTTACCGAATGGGATTTCTTGTTCGTGTTCATTCATTAAGGAAATGAATCTGCTCATGAATTGTTTATGAACATAAACGAACGCAAATGAAGGAAACGAACACACATAAATATTAATTAACATTAGTGAACATAAACAAAATTCTTAAAACAAACAAATACAAACCATCATAATTCATATATTGATTTTATAATTAAAAACACAAATATTTTTTAAATATCCATCAAATATAAATGAGTACTTAACATAATATCTTATGAACGGGCACAAACTAATGTTAACGAACACATTATCAAATGTTCACAAACTTAATGAACGAACGTAGCCTTTGTTCATGTTCGTTCGTTTAATTAAACGAACAAAATTTTCTTATCGTGTTCTTTATTTACTAAACGAACGAATATAAACAAACTTTTCGCCGAAAAATTCACGAACTGTTCGCTGAATGTTCGGTTTTTTACTGCCCTACTTCGTTCCATTTACCAACTTCGGAGTGTTACTGTCCGAATCTTTCTTGACCAACATTTTGCATTGAAATATCTTATTTTTAGAGATATAATCTTTTCAAACTTAGCGATCTAATCCATCCTAATAATTCTTTACATTTTTTGACATATGGTATTCCCATAGTCACTCTCCCTTAATTTTCTCACCTAAACTATTTATCCCATTTAACAAGTCAAATAACTAATTTTTTAAATATATCTCTTTCTCTCTCTACATTCTACATTCAAGTCATTTTTGAATCAACTAGTTGGGATCCTGGTCGCGCGTTGCGCGAAATGTTATAACGTTGTGATTGTTGTTGTGTGTCAGGCATGTCGTTTGGTATTTTGTATAGTTACTTGCATTTCATTACAAAGACAGCCAATGACACATGTTCAACATACAAGATAGGTGATGCCATATGTTTTACATGGATGATACATAGAAGCAACAGCGTGATACATGGGTTTTCATTGCACGCTGCAAGTTGTCAACAACAAAATGGGCCTACAACATCTAGCTTTACAGCTTCAAAAGTTCTGTTATGTAACCTGCTGTTAATCTTGGTCTTCGGCTTGGATTGTAACCTATGTTTTGTGCACATGTTCTGCTTGCATCAGGCATATGCAATATCAAAAGGCAGCATCAAAAGGCACTAACTTGTGGCTGTTCAAAAGTGGTTGCGCTTATTCGCTAGTCGTTTTTCTGCTTCTTGGTAGTTTCCTGGTGTTCCTAGTTTGTGACGTCATAGTACGGTTACCAAGTTGTTTCATCTACCTTACCAATAAACAATCTTGTTAATATACATATTCTAAAGGCTGTTTTTGGTGGGCCAAAAGTTCTGGAGACATCATAAAATAAAAATTGTGTGTTGAAGAAACAGGTGATAGCTTGAAAAATGTTGATTGTTGGCTTACCTCACAACTATTTTCAGTTGCTTCTCAATTATAATTTGGTTTCCTATTGACTACTTTGAATGACAAAGTTTCTAAGATACCATTATAAGTAATATGGTTTTGACTAATCATAACATGATACTAATGGCACCCTCACATCTAATGCACAAATAACAATTTCAACTTTTCATCTCATTGCATATAATGTTTTGACTAATCATAACAGGATACTAATGGCACCCTTACATCTAATGCACAAATAACAATGTCAATTCAGGTAAGTTGTTCTTATTTTAATCTGTACGGGAATATCAGAGAACACATAATCAATTGCTATAGTCAAATGGCAAATATGGATTTCAACACCAAAATATAAATGAAAAACATCATGAAAAAAGACGTAAATTGTGTAATAACATTGCTATCTTTTATTATCCACACAGAATCACTTCCTAAAAAAGGCTAGATTTTTTCGTTCATCTCTTTATTCATATTCAAATAAAAACCAATCCATGCCCACATGCTACTAGACCCCAATCCACACACTGTTTATAATACCTAAAAAAATAAAGCATGAACACTATTTGTTTGTTTAAATCCTCAATGAATATATTAAAGAAAATTTATAGCCTTCATGCCCTGGCCATACACCGCCACCTACATTATATTGCTGATTTCATCTGACTGCAGTTTCATTGCACATAATCCTTTTCATCTCAAGAACTATTTCAACTAATGTCAATTCACACAATAGCCTTGCTCAAACACTTCCTTAATCGATGGCTACCGTTTAATAATCCTATAAGTTCACTTGTCCTACTATAAGTTTGCTTCCTGCTAGCTTGATTGCCACGAAGACCTTGACCTAAACGACCCGTCTACCAATCATGAACAAACATCTTTACATCAAAATAAACTCATTCATGATCTTGACATTAAATACAATATTTTACATTGAGCACAATACAATAAAAGAAATGGTTATTATTTGCAATAAACTACAACCAGACTTCACAACTGTCATACTCTTCATAAAGTGAAATGATAATAATATCTATTCATTTTGTACAACACACTATTCAATAAAATGTATGTAAAATAGTTCATAGATGTCTTGAAAAAAAACAATTATATCAAACACCTAAATTATCATAATGAAAACCTTACTTGCAGGTGAATGAATTAACAACTAATGTACAACACAAAATGTAATTCAATTAATAACCCTTCAAACCAGCATAAACAAACGAACAAAAACCACTAATCAATAAAAAGGTAAGGAAACTGTAACACCCGTAATTTCTTATTAAAGAAATTAAAAAGAACAAAATAAAAAGAGAAAAAAAAGAAAACAAAAATCTACTTTTGTTTAAGGGTCAAAAGTGCCAAATGGGCAAACTTTCTATTTATTTTGATACAAAAGGTGGTATGGTCACCCACACATGTTCACATCATCACCAACTTCGGATTTTTAGAGAGAGAAAGCACAAAGCAGAGAATTCTCGGGATTTTTGAAGAAGAATCTGAAAACTAGAAGTTTTGGTAAGAAACCTCGAGTTCTTGAAGTTTTAGATGAATCTAGAACCGTATGTGTGCTTATAAATGTGTTTTGTGTGTTCGGTGGTATGTGTGTGTGTGTTTTAGGTGTTAGAAACAACTGAGAAGTTCAAGGAAGAGATATCAAAACCCGAAGACAAACTAAGGTGAGTTTCTAGACCCCTTTTTACCTGTTTTTAAATGCTTTGGGGCTGGAAAATACATGTAAGGATGTTTGTATAAAACTTGGATTTTATACCCGTATGATTGAATGTATGAATGTATGTGTTATGTTAAGTTTTGCCTAGAATCAGGTGAGCATGTTTAGAACTAGGCATTTTGATGTTTGGGATTTGGAATATGAATTAGATACATGTCCAGGTTGCTAATACGACCAACAGTGTGGTCGTATGACCAGGTGAATTTTTCTAAGTGTGTTGAAGAGTCCAATAGGACTCATACGACCAACAGTGTGGTCGTATGACCAGGTGATATTTTTTTCTAAGTGTGTTGGAGTCCAATAGGACTCATACGACCAACAGTGTGGTCGTATGACCAGGTGATATTTTCTAAGTGTGTTGAAGAGTCCAATAGGACTCATACGACCAACAGGGTGGTCGTATGACCAGATATTTCTAAGTATAGGATGAAAAGTCCAATAGGGCTCATACGACCAGCAGTGCTCTTACGCCTAACAGGGCTCATACGCCCAACAGGGCTCAAACGTCCAGAACACTTAGAATTTTTACAGGAATTTCCTGCAAATCCGAAGTTCGAGGTTTTGACCAGGGTTGACTAGGGTTAATAAATGAGGATGTTTTATGCATGTAATGATGATTATGATTAACCCTTATTATTACTGATATTATTATCAGTGTATTATTATTGTTAACAATATATTAATAAAATATTGTTAAGTATGGTATGATGCTATGTATGATGATGAATGTGAATGATGATGTTTGAATGTAATAATATCTTTTCCTAATATTATAATTAATATTATGATTAGAGATATTATTAAGAGTATGAATAATATTATTTATAATAATATTATTATTATTATTATTAATATGCTTATTAATAATAATACTGTATGTTTCTATGTGGAATGATCATGATCAATAATTATTATCATTAATAAAGTGAAAGATTAATGATAATGAGGAATGGAACGTGAACGAATGAACGAAAGTCTTGCAAGCAAATGAATGGAGGTGCACACCCCTGGCAGGTGTTAGCTCAACTGTGATGCGGGTTCGCTACCCCGAAGGATGCACACAGGATCAATCCTTGAGATTGATATAGAGGTGAGTGACTTGGTGTCACAACAGACTCACAGGAATGTAGGTCAATCTTTGTGATTGGCTTAGAGGTGAGTGACTTGGTGTCACAACAGACTCACAGTATGTAGGTCAATCTTTGTGATTGACTTAGAGGTGAGCGACTTGGTGTCGCAACAGACTCACAGCTTAATTAAAGAGGAATGATAAAAGTACGAATTGAACGATGATGAAGATAATGAAAGTATTACCTATGTGTACGTACGATGTATGATCACCTGTGAAAATGAGGAACAGTTTTTGAATGAAAAGTAAAGTATTTTAACTACAAAACTAGAACTCATTCAGCAACGCTGACTTTTATATATTTTCCAGTTGGCAGGTAACAGGTTGCTGAGGATGGCACAAGGGGATGACTACTTGGTGGGCAAGACTGACATCCAAATTATATTTTGACGATACTGTTGTGTTGTAATTCATTCAATTAAACATTTTGTGACTTAGAAACTAGAATGTATTGCTTAACAACAGTTTTCATAATGAATGGATGGTTTTTGTTAAACTTAATTCCGCTGCTTAAAAATTGTATTATGTATGTTTTATGCTGTGAATGACCAACTGTGAGGTGCCCGGGGAAGGGGGCCTTACAAGTTGGTATCAGAGCTAAAGTTTAAGTGAAACGGGTAAATTTTCAAAAAATAAACCTTAACTTAAACTGAGAATGGGACGGAAAGAGGGATGTCATCCCGAGTAGCCATGTGCCATCAAATATTGCTTTTCTTAAAAGTTAATCAGTGTTATGTGCGTGTGCTATGTGATTTTTGTGTTCTTAGTAGATTTAGATGCTGATGTAGTCAGGATAGGAAGTGCTTGGGGTGTGAAGAGTAAAGTAAGTGGCTAATCACAACTGGCCACTGTAATTAGGGACTTACTATACTTGACATAAACTAAGCTGTTCCTTGAATGACTGTTTTAGTGTTTGAATCTTATAGTGCATAGGAGAATGGCTGGGAAGAAACCTTCTAAGGCTGCTAGAGGTAGAGGTCGTCCGCGTACGACTAGGAACAGTACTAAAGCTCCTGAGACGACTCCTGTGAACCCTGAGGTTCCTAACGGAATGAAGAAACCGAGAATGCGAGCCTGAATGCCTCAGCTAGGGAGGCGATTGCTGATGAGGTACACCAAGTCCTACAGGCAGTTATGCCATCTGTGATGACTGATGTTATTCGTGCTGTGAGGAATGAGGAAAGGAAGGAGAAGGAGGATAGGAGAGGGTCAACTGGGAAGGAAAGCAAGGGAGGAGAGAAACGACCAGATCCAGAGATAGTAGTATCTGATGAAGAGGAAGATGATGTGGTAGGGGTGACAACCAAGGGATGCAATTACGGGGCATTCCAGAGGTGCAGGCCCCCGACTTTTGATGGAAATGGCAATGCTGCGGCTGCCCATCGGTGGGTAAGGGAGATGGAGGCGGTACTCGAGATCAGTGAGTGCCGGGAAGATCAGAAGGTGAAGTTTGCCACCCACTCCTTTACTGACTCAGCCCTATGTTGGTGGGACAATATTGTCTAGGCTGAGGGCAGCAGGGCCATAAGCAAGATGAAGTGGTCCGAGTTGAAGAAGCTGGTAATTGAGGAATTCTGTCCTCACAGGGAACTCGATAAGATTGAGAGGGAGTTCCTACAACTCGAAGCGGGAACCATGACCCACCAGCAGTACACCGCCAAATTCAATGAGATGGCGAGGCTGGTGCCGGATCAAGTGACGCCGGTGTCCCGAAAGATTAACCGGTACATTCAGGGACTACCAGCCGACATTTGTAGGCACTTGATTGCTGCTCGGCCAAGCACGTTTAGGTCGGCAGTGGATTTGGCTGGAAGACTCTACGATGAGAGGGAGGTAGCAGATGCGGAGGTGAAGAAGGCTGGTGGGGGTGACCGAAATTGGAACGGGAAGCGGTTCGGGCGTGGTGGCTTTACCCCGAACAACAAAAGGATGAGAATGGATGACCGTAGGGTGGGGTCATCAAGCTCGAGGCCCAAACGGTGTGGCAAGTGCGGGAAGGAGCATACGGGTGAGTGCAAATCGGGACTCAATGTGTGTTTCAAGTGCGGAAAGCCGGGCCACATCTTGAAAGACTGTAAGGAGCTGAGGTGTTATAACTGCGGCGAGGCGGGCCATATGAGCAAAGACTGCAGGAAGCAGAGGGTGGAGAGTTCCGGGGCAAGGAAGACGGCTGGGACTGAAGGGCAGAAGGCGAGCGCCAGAGCTTTTACCATGACCAGAGAGGAGGCTAGGACGGACCCCGATGTTGTGTCAGGTACGTTTCTAGTAAATCAAACTCTTGCTTCTGTGTTATTTGATTCTGGTGCTAGTAGGAGTTTCATTTCTGCTACTTTCTGTGTTAAATTGTCTGCTAGTAGTAAATGCATTGATGAGCCCTTTGATGTAGAAACCGCTATTGGTAAGTCCACT
Source organism: Flaveria linearis (assembly GCA_024085815.1). Taxonomy (NCBI): domain Eukaryota; kingdom Viridiplantae; phylum Streptophyta; class Magnoliopsida; order Asterales; family Asteraceae; genus Flaveria; species Flaveria linearis. Next base: position 27,399,117 of record CM044016.1, on the reverse strand, counting down.
AGAGTTACTGATGTGATAGAGGACTGTACCATAGAGTTAGAAGGCCATAGGTTTGCTGCCAAATTACATGTGATGCCCCTAGGAGGATTTGATGTAGTGTTAGGGATGGATTGGTTAGCAACCTACGAAGCAAATATCGTGTGCCGAAAGAAGATGATTAGGCTGACGGCGACTGACGGAAGTCCGGTGACAATATATGGCGATCGGGTTACGACGATTCCGAAGGTGATCTCGATGGCGGTGGCGGGAAAGTGTATGAGGCGCGGATGTAGCGCCTACTTATGTTATGTAAAGAATGTAGAGACGCCAACACCACAACTATCCGACGTTCCGGTTGTGTGTGAGTTTCCGGATGTGTTCCCGGAAGACTTATCGGGATTGCCACCTGACCGCGAAATCGAATTTCAAATTGACTTGATACCCGGTGCCCAACCTGTCGCAAAAGCACCGTATCGCTTGGCTCCGACGGAGATGAAAGAGTTGATGGAGCAACTGCAGGAGTTGCTTGACAAGGGCTTTATTAGACCGAGTATCTCTCCTTGGGGTGCTCCGGTCTTGTTTGTGAAGAAGAAGGACGGTAGCATGAGGATGTGTATCGACTACCGTGAGTTGAACAAGTTGACCATAAAGAATCGGTATCCATTACCGAGGATCGATGACTTGTTCGACCAGCTCCAGGGTGCCAGTTGGTTCTCGAGGATAGATCTTCGATCTGGCTACCACCAGTTGAAGGTGAAGGAGCAGGACATTCCTAAAACAGCTTTTCGTACGCGTTATGGACACTATGAGTTTCTCGTTATGTCATTTGGTCTAACTAACGCGCCAGCTGCTTTTATGGACTTGATGAACCGAGTGTGGCGGCCAATGTTAGATAAATCAGTGATTGTGTTCATCGATGATATCCTGATTTATTCGAGGAGCGAAGAAGAGCATGCCGGACACATTCGGGAAGTATTGGAGACTTTGAGAAGGGAGAAACTGTATGCTAAGTTCTCCAAATGTGCTTTCTGGCTACGCGAGGTGCAATTTCTGGGTCACGTGGTAAATGCAGAGGGAATCATGGTGGACCCAACAAAGGTTGAGGCTGTGATGCAATGGAAATCACCAAAGACGCCATCCGAGATTCGTAGTTTCTTAGGACTGGCGGGCTACTATAGGAGATTTATTCAAGACTTCTCCAAGATAGCCTCCCCTTTGACAAAATTGACCCGAAAGGACGTGAAATTTGTGTGGGGTCGAGAGCAGGAGACCGCCTTTGAGGAGTTATAGACAAGACTAACACAAGCTCCTGTTTTGACTTTGCCCGAGGGGAATGAAGACTTAGTGGTCTATTCAGATGCATCTTATTTTGGGCTAGGTTGCGTGTTGATGCAACGTGGAAGGGTAATAGCCTATGCATCCCGACAACTGAAAACCCACGAAGTCAACTATCCCACACACGACCTAGAACTAGCTGCGGTGGTTTTTGCGTTGAAGATATGGCGGCACTATCTATACGGGACGAAGTGCACTATCTTCACCGACCACAAAAGCTTGAAGTACTTCTTCGAGCAGAAAGATCTTAACATGAGGCAGATGCGATGGTTGGAACTAATTAAAGGATTATGATTGCGAAATCCATTACCATCCGGGCAAGGCCAACGTGGTGGCCGATGCTCTTAGTCGAAAAGAACGACCTGAGCCGATTCGGGTGAAGGCTTATCAGCTGATCATGACCCCCCGATGTGATGACACAGGTTAAGGAGTTCCAAGACGAGGCTTTGAAAGAAGATCGTCTTAACTCCGAAAGGATGAGAGGCCTAGTTACGGAATTGGGTGAGAACACTCTTGGTGTTAAGATCCGATTTGGGCGAATGTGGATTCCTCGATACGGGGATCTACGTGAAAAGATCATGGATGAGGCCCATAAAACTCGATACTTCATTCACCCCGGTGCTACCAAAATGTACCACGATATGAAGAAAGACTATTGGTGGCCGAGTATGAAACGCGACGTAGTGGAGTACGTGAGTAAATGCCTAACTTGCTTACAAGTAAAGGCAGAACACCAGAAGCCTTACGGGAAGATCCAACCGTTGGATATACCCGAGTGGAAGTGGGAACACATCACCATGGATTTCATCACGAAGTTACCATGTACCCCAAAAGGGTACGATGCCATATGGGTGATAGTTGACCGCTTGACAAAGAGTGCCCACTTCCTACCGATCCGCGAAACGTACTCATCTGAAAGATTGGTGGATCTGTTCATCAAAGAAATTGTAGCTCGTCATGGTGTGCCGGTGTCTATTGTGTCTGATCGCGACACCCGGTTTACCTCTAAGTTTTGGAAGAGATTTCACGATGCAATGGGGACGAGACTACACATTAGTACAGCATATCACCCTCAGACAGACGATCAGTCTGAGAGGACGATCCAAACACTCGAGGACATGCTTCGGGCGTGCGTGATCGATTTTGGAGGAAGTTGGGACGACCACCTGCCGTTAGCAGAATTCTCGTACAACAACAGTTATCATGCCAGCATTGGCATGCCACCTTACGAGATGCTATACGGTAGGAGATGTAGGACGCCCGTATGTTGGGGAGATATTGGGCAGAAAGAACTGGGAGGTGTTGAGGTGATTGAAGCAACGACTGAGAAATTAGAAAAGATCAAAGCCTTCATGAAGGCGGCGAAAGATAGGCAAAATTCGTATGCTGACAAGAGGCGAAGACCGATAGAGTTCAAGGTTGGTGACCGAGTCATGTTGAAGGTCTCGCCCTGGAAGGGAATCATTAGATTTAGGAAACGAGGTAAGCTAAGCCCAAGATATATAGGACCTTTCCGAATTATCGTACGAGTAGGAGAGGTGGCCTATCGACTTGAATTGCCAGATGAGTTAAGTGGAATTCATCCCACATTCCATGTATCCCATCTAAGAAAGTGCTTAGCTGATGAAGACATGGTTGTACCACTGGAGGATATTGAGGTGGATGAGAGGCTCAACTACGTGGAGTAACCAGTGGCAATCATTGATCGTAAAGAAAAGAGGTTAAGGAATAAAGTGGTTCCTCTTGTGCGTGTACAGTGGAAGCACAGGAAGGGATCCGAGTCTACGTGGGAGACTGAAGAAGAGATGAGACAACACTACCCACATCTGTTTGAGGAATAACAGGTTTCGGGGACGAAACCTATATAAGGGGGGTGGACTTGTAACACCCGTAATTTCTTATTAAAGAAATTAAAAAGAACAAAATAGAAAGAGAAAAGAAAGAAAGCAAAAATCTACTTTTGTTTAAGGGTCAAAAGTGCCAAATGGGCAAACTTTCTATTTATTTTGATACAAAAGGTGGTATGGTCACCCACACATGTTCACATCATCACCAACTTCGGATTTTTAGAGAGAGAAAGCACAAAGCAGAGAATTCTAGGGATTTTTGAAGAAGAATCTGAAAACTAGAAGTTTTGGTAAGAAACCTCGAGTTCTTGAAGTTTTAGATGATTCTAGAACCGTATGTGTGCTTATAAATGTGTTTTGTGTGTTCGGTGGTATGTGTGTGTGTGTTTTAGGTGTTAGAAACAACTGAGAAGTTCAAGGAAGAGATATCAAAACCCGAAGACAAACTAAGGTGAGTTTCTAGACCCCTTTTTACCTGTTTTTAAATGCTTTGGGGCTGGAAATACATGTAAGGATGTTTGTATAAAACTTGGATTTTATACCCGTATGATTGAATGTATGAATGTATGTGTTATGTTAAGTTTTGCCTAGAATCAGGTGAGCATGTTTAGAACTAAGCATTTTGATGTTTGGGATTTGGAATATGAATTAGATACATGTCCAGGTTGCTAATACGACCAATAGTGTGGTCGTATGACCAGGTGAATTTTTCTAAGTGTGTTGAAGAGTCCAATAGGACTCATACGACCAACAGTGTGGTCGTATGACCAGGTGATATTTTTTTTCTAAGTGTGTTGGAGTCCAATAGGACTCATACGACCAACAGTGTGGTCGTATGACCAGGTGATATTTTCTAAGTGTGTTGAAGAGTCCAATAGGACTCATACGACCAACAGGGTGGTCGTATGACCAGATGATATTTCTAAGTATAGGATGAAAAGTCCAATAGGGCTCATACGACCAGCAGTGCTCTTACGCCTAACAGGGCTCATACGCCCAAGGGGCTTATACGCCCAACAGGGCTCAAACGTCCAGAACACTTAGAATTTTACAGGAATTTCCTTCAAATCCGAAGTTCGAGGTTTTGACCAGGGTTGACTAGGGTTAATAAATGAGGATGTTTTATGCATGTAATGATGATTATGATTAACCCTTATTATTACTGATATTATTATCAGTGTATTATTATTGTTAACAATATTATTAATAAATATTGTTAAGTATGGTATGATGCTATGTATGATGATGAATGTGAATGATGATGTTTGAATGTAATAATATTCTTTTCCTAATATTATAGTTAATATTATGATTAGAGATATTATTAAGAGTATGAATAATATTATTTATATATTATTATTATTATTATTATTAATATGCTTATTAATATAATACTGTATGTTTCTATGTGGAATGATCATGATCAATAATTATTATCATTAATAAAGTGAAAGATTAATGATAATGAGGAATGGAACGTGAACGAATGAACGAAAGTCTTGCAAGCAAATGAATGGAGGTGCACACCCTGGCAGGTGTTAGCTCAACTGTGATGCGGGTTCGCTACCCCGAAGGATGCACACAGGATCAATCCTTGAGATTGATATAGAGGTGAGTGACTTGGTGTCACAACAGACTCACAGGAATGTAGGTCAATCTTTGTGATTGGCTTAGAGGTGAGTGACTTGGTGTCACAACAGACTCACAGTATGTAGGTCAATCTTTGTGATTGACTTAGAGGTGAGCGACTTGGTGTCGCAACAGACTCACAGCTTAATTAAAGAGGAATGATAAAAGTACGAATTGAACGATGATGAAGATAATGAAAGTATTACCTATGTGTACGTACGATGTATGATCACCTGTGAAAATGAGGAACGGTTTTTGAATGAAAAGTAAAGTATTTTAACTACAAAACTAGAACTCACTCAGCAACGCTGACTTTTATGTATTTTCCAGTTGGCAGGTAACAGGTTGCTGAGGATGGCACAAGGGGATGACTACTTGGTGGGCAAGACTGACATCCAAATTATATTTTGACGATACTGTTGTGTTGTAATTCATTCAATTAACATTTTGTGACTTAGAAACTAGAATGTATTGCTTAACAACAGTTTTCATAATGAATGGATGGTTTTTGTTAAACTTAATTCCGCTGCTTAAAAATTGTATTATGTATGTTTTTGCTGTGAATGACCAACTGTGAGGTGCCCGGGGAAGGGGGCCTTACAGAAACCCTAATCTAACCTAGATTGAGCAATGCGAAACCCAAATGCAACCACATGCAACTACAATCAGATACAGAGAAACAATAAAAATAGGAGTTGCAGCAAATTAACATGAAAATCAGCCACTAATCAACATAAATGAAGAAACCGCAACACAAAAAGAAGCAATCTGAGCAAAACTCAGCGGTGAGCAGCGATGACGGTGGGAAGAGGTTTCGCCATAGCAAGTAGCAGACCAAGGAGAAACAATGACACTAAACAAAAACAACACACAGAAGCAATTGAAGAAAATAAAGAAGACAAACAATAAAAACCTGGACACAGGTGCAAGAACGAACCAGAGAGAAAAGAGGAGAAAGAAATCATAGGAGAAACTTTATAACACAAAAGGAAAACACGTCATCAGCCAAAGAAGATAAAAGACAAACACGTGTACAACAAGGCCCAAAAACGCAGGCCATTCAAAACCTGAAATAAACCCAAGTCGAACCCGTGACCAAAAGATACCAACACAGTCAAACACCAGCTGAACCAAAGCACATAAGTGTTATAAACATGAACAAAATCCTACTTAAAATTAAAACAAAAGTAGAAGACCAAAAAATTAAACAAACCACAGGTGCTGAACACTGTTCATTTTCAACTATTATTAACATAAAGGTTAATAATTTTTATAATATACCTTTTTATAAAATATAAACTAAGTCTTTTGATTAAAAGTTACAGTTTTTCAAAAACAAAATTTTTAAAACTATGATTTTCTTCTAAAACAATGAAACCTTTTTTTTTGAATTATGAAAAATCTTAAAATAAATATTTTAGAAAATAAAGTTTTATATAAAAATATGTTTTACAAATCAAACTCGGATTTTATAAACAATTGGATATTTATAAACAATGAAAAATTTTCAAAGCGATATTTTTTTAAAACCAAAGTTCTAAAAATATTAAAAATATTTTAGCCGCTAATCAAAATACTTACTCATTTATAATTTTAATCATATCTTATTCAAATAACGTTTTACAGTTTCTAGCTCTGCACTAATAAATATTCAATATTTTACTATTTAACCCATATAATATATGGGGTATAGTCTAGTGACCATATAAGTTTGGATCAGCATGGCTTTGCATTTAGATCATATCTTGGTGTGAATACACGGGGTGATACACGAATATTTTTAATACACATTCATTTGATGTTTAATTAGTATAGAAGGAATGCTCTCACTAGCCTAGCGGTGTAAACGAGACAGCTACTCGCAGTTACATGAGATTAGATCGATAAAAGCTCGATAATAGTTGAGCTCGAGCTTGAAAAAAACTCATTGAACTATCGGGCCCGAGCTCGAGCTTCAAATATCAAACTCAAGGCGGCTCGTGAGTCTAAACCAGCATTTTACTTATATATAATTTATTAATTTATTGAATATATTTATATAAAAATTTTTTTATAAAATCATGATAAAAATAATTAAATAATATGTATTATGTTGTATATAAAATATATAACTATAATATATATATAATTAAATAAAAATATTAAAATACAATAACTAAGTAATAAATGAGTCGAACCTAAGCTGAGCCTAAGATTAAAAAGTACTTGACGAGCCTAGCTCGAGCTCGAGCCCTCTTAAGTCAAAACGAACCAAGCTCGAGTCTGTACAAGCTCGGGCTCGCCTTAACTCGTTTACACATCTAATTGGCACAAGACACTATGAAAGTTATCGATGATAGAGTGACCTAAAACAATAGAAGACACTCTCTACTCACAATCTTGCATTCACTTATAAATTGTGTGAAATTCTACGAGTATCAAGACCAGGGGTAGTAAATACTAAACCCCACATGAAAGCTTGTAAAGATAAATTTGTAACAAGTTAAATGCTAACTTATTTTATAAAAAACGTGTACATATTACCTTTTTTTTAGAATGACAATTACACAAACCCATCTAATTTATTCCTAAAACTACATTAAAATTCCTCATGAGACTCGAACTCAAATTTTATAGAGAAAAAATCACTATAGACATCTTGATACCTATGAACCAATGTATCTTTGGGACCGGATCAGCCAGTCGAATCGGGAATGGTCTAATTTTGAGCCTTTTTAGTTGAACAGACCAGTATCGGCCGGGACGTGAACCGGAGGTGGCCGGGCCGGATTTAATTTTAATGTTTCATTTTTTTCCTTTTAAAATCTTGTTTTTTGATTATTTAGTAATCCATGTTTTAATTATCTAAGTGTTCATATTATGTTAAAAGTCTAATTAATCTTAAAACATTAGTATACTCATATTTTGATTTTAAACTTAATAAATGTAAATAATATTAGTATTTTTTATATATGATGTCATCTGGTTATTAAATCCGATTCATTGGTTCGACCAAGAAAACATTAAACCAACTTATTTAATGTTTTATCCTGTTTTAAAAACATTGCATATTTATAAAAAACGCAATGTTAATGGTCCATGATTTGACATAACAATATTTTAAAGATCTAAATGCAATTCTTAGAGCATTCACAACCATGCCTTATATTTCTGTGAGTGTGTTTGGTATATTATATGGAATGATTTTGAGTGGTTGTGAGTGAAGGAGAGAGAAAATGTTATTGTGGATTGGTATATTTGAAGAATCACTGTACAATCCTTATAAATTTTATATTTTTGAAAGTGGTGTGAGTGAAGGAGAGAGAAAAGGTAATGAAAAAGGTATAAAAATATATTATTTAATTGAAAGGAGAGAGAAGAAGTAGTGATTTTAGTGTAATTATAGGATAAAGATAAGGAATGGGATGTGAATGCTCCTAGGAAGTTTTAAAGCAAGAAAACTTCTAGGGGACATCGATTTCTAACAAAAAAAAATCATGTAAAGCAGACTTGAAGGCTAATTGTTAATCTTCAGGTCTCCTCATCAATGGCGTCGACATCAAATCTAAAGACCAAATCTAAAGCATCGAGTTCAAAGAGTTATGCAGAGAACACAGGTGGTAACTATAAAGTGTGGTTCTACTCTTTGTTGCTCACAATTCAATATGGTGCCCAACCTCTGATCTCCAAACGCTGCATCGGGTAACATTCTTTGCTAATCGATGATTTTGTTTGTGATCTTAATCAGAAAGCCGCTTTGCTATTGATCGTTGAGGTTTGGCTATCCAATTTGCTAGAAATTGCATTTTCATCAAGTTAAGCAGTTATTAAGGGGAAATGCAAATTTGATGTAGAAATTGTACTGAAGTTAGTCGTGTGTACACGATAACTAACATTAATATCTGCTACTTGTTTGTTGCTATCGTGTTTGTGTGATTGGATCGGGTTATGATGTAGAGGTACAACAATAGGAGTTTACTAGTTCTATAGCGTTTTCAATTGGATATGATTGATATTCTATTGATGGTGGATAAGTGTTTTAGAATCATACCTAACAGTAGTGTAGATTAGAACACTTAGGGATAGAGCATTTAATTGTGGTTTGAAGAACTTTGGGATTTATTATATGAGGGAAGGATAATGATTCATGTAACAACTGATGATTGATATTCTTGGACACTTGATGGTCATGGAACAATGATTCATGTAAAGTAGTAGAAAGGTTTATTTAGTAGTGTGCTTCCATGTTGTTTTAGAATGAAAAATTGATTACATTGACAATTGGACTTATTAATAAGTAGTAACTATACTAACTTAAAAGTCCATCTATTAACCTATACTCAAGCATCACACAATTCTAATACTAGCATATTGTCACTTTGAAACTTGCATAGTCTCAGATGTCATGCAAAGTAAATATGACACTCAAGTGGGTAGTTCTTTTCTTACTATGAAGTCTGTAGGCTACATGATTGTATACATGCTTGTAAGCTTTTATACCTAATCCATTAATCTATCGATGGATGCTTAAATCTATGCATTAATCTAATTACAAACATATGTATTTAGATGTATGCAAGTGTGAACATATAGGTATTTGTATATATGTCATGAATGAATGTATGAATACATGATGTTCCATCATACATCATTTACCCTTATTATGGTGTCATTTCACTCAATATTCAATCTTTTGCTACATTCATTTTGTGTACATGTTATTGTTAGGTGGCCTTATATTTTGTTTAAGTTTGTATGTTGTCTTTTGGGATTGACCAGCATTTTGGAATTGATTAACAAAAACACCAATCTTCAAAGGAAAATTACCCTTTTTTATAACACTAATCTTCAAAGGAACATTTCTGTTTTTTTATAACACTAATCTTCAAAGGAACATTACGCTTTTTTTATGTATTGTCTATTTTACGTTCTTATGGTTAGTTGATTACTAATTTTTCATTATTTTTAAACACCTGAAAGCTGCACTAGAATTAGACTCTCTTAGTTTAATATAAAGCTTTATTACATTTTGTTCGTACATCAAACATTCTTATGCATAGCTTGGTATCATCAGTAAAAAACGAAATGCTTTTGAAAGAACAGTTTATAACGTTGCCATGTTTGTCTAATTCATTTGTAACTTAGCAAATATATAAGGTTTAAAGGTGATATTTGTGGAACTTTTAAGGTAAGATTTGTCTCCTTATCACATGATGTCATGCTTGTTGGGTTTGTGAAGGCTTTGGGCTTGGGCCCATGTTTAGTTTTCCTATTCACTAAGTTGTTAACCCTAATTAGTCTCTATATATACTTTGTCATGTATTTGTAATTTTTGTACCGAGCTAATAAAAAAAACCCTAGTTGCAGCCCATGGACGTAGGTTACACGATTGAACCACGTTCGATCCTTGTGTCGTTTATTTTCTGTTTTCTGGATGATAATCGTTTGTGCTGTGTTCGTGTGTTAGTTTTGTTGTGCCGCTTGAATCGTAACAATAAGGTTAGATGCTAACATGCATATTGTTATTACATTGCACATATATTGTACCAAGAATCACATACTCTAGAATTCACATCATCTATTAAGCATTACCTTGTGTATTTTCTATGTCAACAGACAGAGTTATTTAGAAAAATATAGATAAAAAAGTTTTTACAAAATCTTAAACAAGGATTTAGAATGTGGTATGTAAGAAAGATTTAGACCTAAATTGTGAAGATAAGAGCGAAACATCAATTATCTTACGGTCTTACCTAAGTTGAAGATTAAATGACGCATGGTAGTAGATGCGTGAATTGTGGAATGTCAAGATTTATAGTTATATCAAGTCTAGCGACTGTATTTGTGTTGGTCTTATGATTATTTTTTGATTGTGATTAGTTTTCCTTTCTTACTCCAAGTACTATGCACCTACATGTTCATATTCACCCATTGAAATTTACATAATATCAGTCATGAATCTTAGCCTCGTTAGAGTTAAGTCACTACAATTGTCACTAAAAGCCACCAAAACCCTCCCAAATTCTTTCCTCATCCTTGAAATAATCTTCTTGAGTGCCCTCTATTAAGGACATTCATGTCTCTTTTTAATCTTTCAGAAATCAATTGTTGTTTTGGGTGCTTGAAGATATGTTATAATGTGCACGAGTTTCAACAATTAAAATTTTTAAGAAATTGCATTTTATGGAGTTTGGTTGTTATTTGAAATATCTTAGAAACTAATGATCACTACTTAGTTCTTTGAGCTCTATTCCCTTTAGTTAGTTAGTTAGGAAGGAAGGTAGGTAGGTAGGTAGGGAGGTAGATTTTTGTTTTGATTTGAAGCTTATTTGGATGTGCATATAATGAGCTTCTAAGGTTATACATTAAGCTTCTTAGCTTGTACATGAAGTTTTTTTTGGGTGTTAATAGAATCAATAAGAAATACTTGGCTTCTTAAGCTACTTAGTTGTACCTAGAGTTTCTTTATATATTCTATTGCATGTATCATATTATTATCTTATTTTTTGATGTATAAAGATCAATAAGCTAGCAAATATTGTCTGTTATGAATTTATAAGTATTATCAATATAGGACGTCTCAGGTACGTAAGGCTAGCACTTCGCCACGTGCTTCGGTTCTCAAGCACCTCATTCCTTTTTTAATTGTGAGATGATTATTGTAGATAATTTGCTGTGTGCTAAGACGACTTCTATTCGCATAAGTGAATCTTGAATGTGTGATACATCAACTTTTTATGCTATGCAAGACATCCGTTTGGACCCTAAACCCCTAGCCCAACCTCTCCTTCGCCTGAACACCGCCCATCTCCCTCTCGCCGGAGCACCACCGTCCAACCTCACCCCACCTCTCCACCTCATAAGCCTTCTCCCACCTCCCTCTCCCCTACCCTCTCTCCCTCCTCACCCTTCGCCGGAGCACCAACACCGGAAGCAGCCAACAACCAGCCACCACACCACCACGAAAACCCCACAGCAGCCACCACCACTACCCCACACCTTCTACACATCCCAGCTCGTGTTTTCATATCTACTTTTTATTATTCGTAACTAGATCTCTACGTTAGATTGTTTGGTGGGTTAGGAGTACCAACATTCGTTTTAAATAGGGAGAGTCATCACCCATTCATGTCTATTCCTGCTTGCTTGTGATTTTATATTTTCTGCTTCTTGTTACGCTTGGATATTACCTGTGTTTTGTTGACCCGTACTTTGATTGGCTATTACTAGTGCTACACCTCCTTACTAGTGCTGCACCTGCTTTTTTTAGGATATTACTAGTGGTCACTATCACATGTGTTTTGTTGACCTCGTGTTTTGTTGAACCGTGATTAGTGGTTGTATTCGTGGACTTTGTCTGGTTCTTTTGGTTACGATGAGTTCAGTGCGGTAAAGTAGATAAAAGGATACAGTATGCGCCCCGAGATCATGTTCGGTGAGGAGAGGTGTAACTACAGGGAAAAAAGGCTATAGATTACGAGTGGGATCGTGGAATATAGGAACCCTAACTAGTAAGTTATTAGAGTTATAGATGTACTAAAGAGACGTAGGTCCAGATAGCGTGTCTGCAGGAGACTAGATGGCGGGGTGGGAGAGCAAAAGAGTGCAATGGTTATAAACTATGGTATTCAGTGTCAGATGGAACAAAATGGAGTAGGTTTTCTAGTTGCTAAAGAACTTCAAGATAATGTAGTGGAGGTGAGAAGATACGATGATAGACTATGCTGTTAAGAATAGTTATAGGGGATGAAGTGGTGTAGTAGTTAGTGCGTATGCACCACAAGTTGGATTAGGTGAAAAGGAAAGAAAGAAGTTCTGGGAGAGTTTAGACTATGTTATGGGAGACATACCTAGAGAAGAAAAAATATGCATAGGAGGAGATTTTAATGGGCTATCGGTAAGGATAATGATCACTTCCGTCGGTGCATGGAGGATTTGGGTATGGTCGTAGGAATGACGGCGGTAAGGAGCTTCTTGACTTTGCTTTAGCGCATGACCTAGGTATCATAAATTCGTTTTTAAGAAAAGAGAATCGCATCTTATCACGTTTAGCAGTGGTGGGAGACAAACGCAGATAGACTATCTGCTGATGAGGGAGAAGATCGTACCTCATGGAAGGACTGTAAGACAATACCGGGCGAGACAGTACTGACCCAACCTCATCTGTTGGCGGCGGATCTACGCGTGAAGAGAGTAATTGTCCAACACAAAATAAGAGAGTTAGACCTACGATCAGATGGGGACGCTCAAAGACGAAAAGATTACCATCTTAGAGATAAGGTATATCAAGAGCCACACTGGGACACAGGAAGACGCAAACCAAAAGTGGGAGGATATGACAACTAGAGTCATTCAGCCGCTAAAGAACTCTTGGAGTTACAACAAATAGGACAGTCGGTCATAAGGAAATCCTGGTGGTGGAACGAAAGCGTACAGGAAAAGATAAAAATTAAACAACAGAGTTTTAGAGACCTTTTACGATGTACAATGAGGAAGAACGAGCACAACCTAAAAGATAAATACAAGGAGGCTAAACGAGAGGCGAAGGTCTGTGTCAGAGGCAAAGAACACAACGTATTAGAGGATGTATAAGCGACTAGAGACGAAAGATGGAGAACATGACATGTTTAAGATTGCCAAGGCAAGAGAAAGTAGAAGACAGGACTTGAGAAGGTGAAGTTTATAAGGCTGCGGATGGAAATGTTTTGGTAAAGGAGAAAGACATCAAGGGGAGATGGAAAACCTACTTTGATAACCTTTTCAACATAAGGAACCTAATCAACAGAGCGAGATTGATAAAACAACGCAAGACACACACAACAAAACAAATTTTTGTAGAAGCATCACAGCCAACGAAGTTAAGAGAGCCCTAAAGAAAATGGGAATAGCTAAGGCGGTGGGGCCAGACAACATACCGATTGAAGTTGTGAAGTGCCTGGGATATGAGGGCCTGAAATGGCTAACAGACTTATTCAACATATCTTCAGAACCGGGAAGATGCCCAGAGCGGTGGAAAAACAGTGTCATACTCCCATATATAAGAAAAAAGGAGATGTACATGTTGCGCAAACTACAGGGGAATAAAGCTATAAGTCACACTGAAAACTATGGGAGAGAGTTATTGACACGAGAATTAGCGCGAAACTCAGATAGCGATAAATCAATTTGATTTATGTCAGGACGCTCTACAACAGAAACCATACACGTCATAAGGAGGATTAAAACAAACAAACCCAGTATATCCCACTCAAGAGCAGGGTCTGGGGAGGGTAGGTGTAGGCGAGTCTTTCCTCTATCTTGTTAGGTAGAGAGACCGCTTCCAAAGAGACCCCCGGCTCGATAGCAAAGGCCATACTGAAAACAAGACACATAGCATACCGTATACCAGAAATCCTACCCACACATAGATACAGCATACAATAAATCCTACAACCATAATGTACAAAAAACCATACCGATTGCAATCATCCTTCAAGTAAATCGTACGACACATAGCATACAGTATACAGTATACAATAAATCATGCGACACATAGCATACATATATCATAGGAGCATGAATAATCACCGTTAAAGGGCAGATTACAGACTACTTAGACATAACCCCGCAACCAGACTTCAAATACCCTTCCTGCCTATTGGTCGAACTAAAAGTCCTTAATTTTAATTCTACGCCTCCACTCACTCCTATCTCCTCGATCATGTGCTCAGAGAGGTGCAAGTGTATCATATCTCGCCTAATTACCTCATCCAAGTCAATCTAGGCCTTCCTCTACTTCTCCTACCCTCTAAGATGATGTTCTCTACTGCTCTAACTGGTGCCCGCCATTGGTCTCCTCTTGACATGCCCAACCATCTCAATCTTCCTCTCGTATTTATCTGCGATACGGGCACTTGTAGCTTCTGTCGAAACACTTCGTTTCTTATCGATCCAGTCTTGTGTGACCACACATCACCTCAGCATTCGCATTTCCGCTCCTCTATTTGTTTCTCGTGCGATTTCTTATGGCCCAGCAGTCTGTTCCATATAACATAGCATGGACGTACTGTCACTCGGTATAGCTTTCCCTTTAGTTTTGCTGGAAACCTCTTATCACATAGGATCCCTGATGCTGCTCTCCACTTGCCCATCCCGCTTGGACACGGTGGCGCTACACGCTGTGTATTTCTCCGTCTTTCCTGCAGGTACGAGCCCAGGTATTTGAACCTAGGCGTTTGGGACCGCATACCCTGAATACTGATTTGGGTGTCCTCTCCGCCTCACCACTAAAGTTACAATGCATGTATTCTGTCTTAGAGCGACTTATCCTTAAACCTTTGCGCTCTAGTGCTGCCTCTCCACTGTTCAAGCCTGTCGTTAAGCTCCATTTTTGATTCCGATATTAAGACAATATCATCCGCAAAGAATGCACCACGGAACTGGCTGCTGTATAGACTTGGTCATCTCATCCAACACTACTGTGAAGAGAAATGGGCTCAGTGCCGATCCTTGGTGGAGTCCCACTTCCACTGTGAATAAGTCTGTGTCTCCGATCGGGGCTCGCACACACGTTTTTTGCCCCATCATACATATCCTTGATTATTTTGATATACCTCTCTGGAACCCTTCTAGTCGTAGACTATCCCAATTAGTTGACGCGGATACTGTCATAGGCCTTTTCTAGGTCGATGAATACCATATGAAGGTCCCTTTTCTTTTCTCTGTATTTCTCCATTAACCTCCTTATGGCGTGTATTGCTTATGTTGTAGAGCGTCCTGGCATAAATCCAAATTGGTTTTGACGCTATCTGTGTTTCCCGTCTAATTCTCGGTGTCAATAACTCTTTTCCCAAATTTTCATCGTGTGACTCAATAGCTTTATTCCCCTGTAGTTTTCACAACTTTGAACATCCATATGGTATTCATTGATCTAGAAAAAAGGCCTATGACAGGTCCCGCGTAAACTATTTGGGAAAGTCTACGACTTAAAGGATACCAGAGAAGTATATCAAAATAATCAAGGATATGTAGACGGGGCAAAAACGGTGTGCGATCACCAGTCGGAGACACACTTCTTCTTCCCGGTGGAAGTGGAACTCCATCAGGGTTCGGCATTGAGCCCATTTCTCTTCACGTAGTGTTGATGAGATGACCAGTTCTATCAAGAGCCAGTCCCGTGGTGCATGCTGTTGCGGATGATATTGTCTTAATATCAGAATCAAAAAGGGTGCTTAACGAGAGGCTAGAACAGTGGAGAGCAGCAGTAGAGCGTAGAGGATTAAGGATAAGTCGCTCTAAGACGGAATACATGCATTGTAACTTTAGTGGTGAGGCTGAAGAGGACACCCAAATCACTATCCAGGGTATGACGGTCCCACAGACATCTAGGTTCAAATACCTGGGCTCGTACGTACAGGTAGATGGAGAGATACACCGCGATGTAGCTCATCGCGTTCAAGCAGGATGGTGCAAGTGGGAGAGCAGCATCAGGGTTTTGTGGTGATAAGAGGTTCCCAGAAAAACTAAAGGAAAACTATATAGAGTGGCAGTACGCCCAGCTATGTTATACGGAACAGGCTGCTGGGCCATAAGGAAATCGCACGAGAGACAAATAGAGGTCGCGGAAATGCGAATGCTGAGTGTGGATGTGTGGGCAGCAAGATGGATCGGATAAGAAACGACGTGTTCGAAGAGGCTAGAGGTGGCTTGTATCATAGATAAAATAAGAGAGGGAAGACTAAGATGGTTCGGGCACATGAAGAGGAGACAGATGGCAGCTCCGGTTAGAGCAATAGAGAATATCAACGTAGAGGTAGGAGGAGTAGAGGAAGACCTAGGTTGACCTGGGACGAAGTATTAGACGAAATATGGTAGATTGCACCTCTCCGAGCACATGATCGAGGATATGAGTACGTGGAGAGCAGAATTAAAATTAAGGACTTTTAGGGGATGTGTGGGTAGGAAGGGTAAATGTAGCCTTGTTGTGTACGTATTCCTCACTGCCCTTTATAGGTGCAACATGCCGCTTTGTTGTATGTTTTTTTTCCTAAATTCTATGTGTCTAAAATATACGTATGTTGTTGTAATGCTATATAATGTGTCTGCTTTTGTCTGCTATTGCTATTGCTTTCGCTTTCCTCGAGTCGGGTCTCTTTGGAAGCGTCTTCTCTACCCCCGAGGTAGAGGAAAGACTCGCCACCACCTACCCCTCCCAGACCCTACTCTTTGAGTGGGACATACTGGGTATGTTTGTTTGGTTGTTTAGTAGATGTAGATTTCATGCGAGCTTTATGACCATGAATATAAATCTATGACTACCATTACTTTCAATCCAAAAAGCTTATTAAACAACTATTTTATTACGCCCCCTCCCCAGCTTATTAAACCCCATACACACACAAAAAGAAAATTTTTATGAGGTTATAGCTTAATTGTGTCTACTATTCCTACAGGCGAGAAGTGATTGTTACTTCATCGTTCTTGGCATGTGAGATAGTAAAGGTCGTATATGCTTCTTCACATCTCTTAAATCTTCTTATATTTTTTAATTTATATGTTTACATATACCCGTGGTAGTTATTTTGTGCACTGGTTCTCATGGCAAAAGATGAAGTCTAAATAAAGCATTGAAGGAATGGACTTTGATTGGCTTGTTAAGTGCATCAGGATTACCTGCAGCTATCTATGCACTACAAAATAGCTTGTTGCAGATTTCATACAAGAACCTGATTCCCTCACATTTTCAATGTTGAATCAAACAAAGTTAATTTTCACAGCATTGTTTACATATATTATTTTAAGTAAGTTCTTATGGTAAATCTTCTTGTTCAGTCATTTACCTGCTGAGAACTCGTATTACTGCATACCAATTACCCACATTTTACATGTTTATAAATAACAAAGAAAAGCTGACCGCAGGCAGAGACAATCCATTCAACAAGTTGGTGCCCTGTTCATACTTGTCTTAGCAGCTGTCCTTTTAAGCATTGGGGAAGGATCGAGAAAATATATGGAAGAGATAATTCTGATGAAAATGTTCTGTATGGAATTATTCCAGTTTTGATCGCTTCAGTACTTTCAGGTCTTGCTTCTGCTTTGTGCCAATGGGACTCTCAGGTTTGTCAAAGGTTCCTTTCTTAGGTATTTCTATACTTGCTCTATTGGGATACAAGAGATGCATTTGGGTTTTCAAAGTCCAATAAACTGATTGATCAACATTGAGTGTTCATATTCATTGTGATTGAGGGTAAAATGAACTAGAAGTAGAGGTAGCAAGATGGATGGGTTTGGTAACAAGTCCAAACAGGGGAGTACTGAAATGATTGTTTTTAGTACGCGTTGAAAAGTGTGAGATTGGTTTGACAGCAAAACATTTGTTTTCCTTTCTTTAAACAATTAAAGAGTTTATTATGATATGCAATAAACATAATACTGAGGCGCTCAAGGCATTGAGGAAAACGCCTCAGAGCCTTCAGGCACACCTCATACACTTCTAACTCAAAAGGGTCGACATTGGTCAAGATTGGGGTATGCAGAAGGTGATACGTAGAAACAACATTTACATTTCTTTATGATCTCGTTTGAAATATAGCACAACCTAAATCAACTCATTCATAATTAAGTGATTTAAACTGTCACCTCTAACTAGGAACTTTGAGACAATTCTATGGATGAGATTGATGACATTGAGCAATTAAAAACCTATCCACATTTCAGATTTGAGATATCTGGTCTTTATAACTCAAAAGCTGTCTTTTAATCTAGAATTAGGTGGGACCACTGATCATGTACAATTTTACTCCCACTTTTCATGTTTAGGTTAAGAACACTCTTCATACTTGATGACTGTAGAAATGTCATTGGTTGGAGCCCTTTGCTTACTGGCAAGTACTTACAAACTCCAGATGGTGAAGCAATGAGACAACATGGGTTCTTCTATGGGTGGACGCCACTTACAATGGTAATCATCTGTTATACTTTTTACTTTGAGCTCTAAAATACTTCATTACGTTGAGCAGTAAAATGCCGCTATATTGCTGAGTTATTGCTGTACTGAAAACTTAAACACTGAAATAGTTTATGCTTGAACTTGGGGCTGTTCAACGGGTTTGGAATGATTAAACTTGGATCTATTAAACTTGGAAAAACTAACCTAATTGCAAAAAGGAAAAGTGAAATCAGTGTGATTTTGAATGAAATCAAATCTTATTGTTTTAAAAAGAAACCGAAGCTGAACTGAGTACATGTTTAAAATCAGTTCAAACTATAGCCGGTCCAGTTCAATTCTTCCGTTTTGACGGCCCTGACAGGTTTTTGCTCATTTAAAACACCACAGCAATAACTCAGCAAAAGAAACCAGAGCCGAACTGACAGCCCTGACATGCATGCAACTAATTTGTTATTCTTATGCTCTTGAGGAATTATATATTTATGATCTAGAACATGATTTTGTTCACAGACCCTCCCAGACCCTGCTCTTGAGTGGGATATACTGGGTTTGTTTGTTTGTTTGTTTGTTTGTTTGTAAGCATAATCAAGAACTCTTTTGCTTCATTTACATGTCAGATCTTTGCTTCTCTTATCCGTTTGTATGCATTTCTTTTAATGAGCCAGATTGGTAATAGTAACTTCTTTTCGATAGACATAACTACTAGTTAATTTTGCTAAGGCCATTTTAAATAAGAACTGTTTTTTTATTTTTTATTTTAAATAACATAGCGACCGATGTACCGAGTATAGCTGCTCACAACCAAGCGATTCCTCTTCCTCAGAGCCTTTCTATCTTCATTGGCTCCCTCATCATCCAATTTAGGATTCAGGAGGTTTATTCCACGTCAATTGTCTCCTCTGTTATGTTGCGTTGCTGATGAAAATCAAAAACAGTATTGTTGTTGTTGCTGCTGATTCTTGTCTCCTCTGTTTGTTGTGTCTTACTTGTTTATTGGCTAGTTGACTATTTGACTGATCATTGTTGTTTAATTGAGCAATTGTTAGCTGACTTGTTTTGTTTCGTTGATTATGAGGTTTAATTGGTTGTGTTTTTTGTAATTGTTAACTTTTCTGTCTAATTTACTAATTGTTAACTGACTTGGTGGTGGTTTGTTTAAATTTTCTACTACTTTATCGTTAAACATGCTTATTAATTGAATGTTAAACATTTCTAAATTTTCTACTATTTTTATCTCTAACATGAAATAACGGGCGCTATTTACCGCTATTAGGTACATAGCATATAGGTAGCTCGTCGCTATTTAACGCTATTCGCTATTGACAACTATGGTCTTGAGTCTTTGTGTAATTTTTATTCAGATCCTGTTTTTATCAATGCCGTCGGTGGGATTCTGTGGGACTGGTCACTTCATATGCTGGTGGTGTACGGAGGCAAGTTTAAATTGCCTCTCTTATGCATTTACTTATAATTTTGTTTTCAGGGTGAAATTTGATTAGATCGACTCCAATTTTGTTATTTATTATTTATTTTAACCAGATCGGAGATTTACAGTTCCTCTTCTGCCATCTGCGCCATCTTTGCGCCGCCGTCGCTGCTCCCCGACCCTCCCATCTGCGCCGGCTGTCGCTGCTGCCTTCCCGACCCTCCCATCTGCGACGGCTGTCACTGCTCTCCGATCCTCCGATCTGCGCCGGTGTTGCTCGCTCCCGACCCTCCGATCTGCACCGCTCATACCACTGACGTCTGTCACTGCTACCCTCCGATCTGAAGTGGTATACCGCGTCTTGCTCCACGTCTCAGGTTTGTTTGATTGTCGCATCGGCACCACCGACCACCTCTCCTCCAGTCGCACTCTTCGATTGCTCCCATCGTATTGCTCCCAATCGTCCAATCCTCTTCGAGTCGCATCGTCATCACCTGCAACTCTATCAATTCCTAAGCACTCTGGTAACAAAATCACAATCCAGATCCAGATCCGGTTTCAGATCCGACTCCAGATCCAGATCCGACATTTAGAAGCATGAGCGGCCGGACGTCGATGTCCAAGATTCCGGCAACCATTCTGTCAAGAATCACTAAGGTTTTCGTTACCAATCTTCCAGACAAATGTAGCGGGAAGGATCTATCGGAATTTGTTCGCGAATATGGGGTTATCTACGATATCTATATTGCTCGCAAAAGGGATAAATTGGTAATCGTTTCGGGTTCGTTCTTTTCTAGATGTGAAGGATTCCAAGGAGATTATCAGGAAGATTCGTAATACATGTATTGGAGATTGTTGGCTAAAGGCTAATGTCGCAAGATTCACGCTTGAAGAAGGAGAGTTTAGACCGGATCCGGTGAACACTCACAGAAAGACTAACGGGGATGATGTGAGACGCAATGTGGATAAACCACCTTCCTCTTTCGTTAATGGTACTCGTTCTTTCACTGATACACTTTTGGGTAGACAAGGGATTTTGAAGGTCGGGAAAACTGTGACTGTTGATGATAATGCAATTGCGATGACTGGTGTACATGGGAGGGCTTTGGTTGCTCGAATGATCGATTTAGATGCTCTTAAAAACATCTATATCATCATCAACGACCTGTGCCCTGGTTTAGGTAAGATTCAATACATCGGTGGCCTTTCGGTTTTGATTACGTTTGAAGACAATGTGACAGCGGTTAAAGTACGTGATGCTGCTAAGGAAGTACTGGGCCGTTTTTCTTCGATTGATCTTTGGGAAGGACAAATTTTCGCATTTGAACGTCTGGCTTGGGTCAAGCTAGTGGGTATCCCCTTGCACCTTCTATCGTCTCAGGTTATTAACGCCATTGGACAGGCTGTGGGTAAGGGGATTCATATGTCGAATAGAGATGATGAAGACGGGGATCTCTCCTACGACTATCTGGGTATTCTTACCGGCGACGGGAAACGTATTGAGGAGGAAATTACGGTTACTTGGAAAGACAAGAAGTTTAGTGTTTGGGTAACGGAAGACCCAACTGTTTGGTCCCCGGAATTCTACAAAGTTAACTTGCCTCCGGACCCGTCGGTTGATGTTAGTGATGAAGAAGACATAAATGTTAACATTCACATCCAAGAAGAAGACAACATGGAAGAGCAACAGACTGGTATCCGGTTACGGCGGTGGCGGATCGTCCGGATAATGTCGCAGGTGCAGCGGATAGTCGGATTCTGGCAACCCAGGTTTGGAAAAATTTTTGACATTAGTGATGGTATTGATGGTAATTTTATTGCCAATTATGAGGCCAATGATTGTGGGGTTGAAACTCCTATTGTTTGGAACATTCGGATAGTCAAGATTTCATTCCAGGGAAAGATTTCGATTTTGAGGCCCAATGTAACATGGATAGGGCTGGTGATAATTGTGGGCCTAACATTAACAAAGAAAAAAGAAAGGTGGGACGGTTTCGGTGGGCCAGGTTAACCCGGCATACTCTAGTAGTTTAGAGAAGTCTAAAGTAGGTAAGAAATATAAATTAATAGATGATGAAGACGTCTTTGGGCTTGATCCTCTATGGGCTTAGACAAGAACACTAATTTCGACCTGAACATCCAGCCCGCTACCGTTGTTTTGGAGCCGAATGGATCGTCTGACTTGGGCCACCTTAACGGCTCACACGAGATTAATGATCCAGAGGTGGAGGCCACAATTGTTTTTGGGGATATGCTTGGCGCGAATTTGTCCAATTCTCACGTTTTGATACAGGAGTCCATAGTTACCGAAGGTTTACAAGGGGTGAAGAAATGAATTGCATTTCGATCAATATTAGAGGGATTGGTGGTGTTGGTAAAGCGGGTTGGATTAAAAAGATAAAGTTCGATAATAGCGTCTCTTTTATTGGCATGCAGGAAACTATGAGTAGCAATATTCTTCCTGGTTTAGCTTCGGCTTACTGGGGAGGTTCGGGTTTTGACTTTGAATTTGTGGAAGCTATTGGTAATTCGGGAGGTTTGATTAGTATCTGGGACCCAAAAGTTTTCGCCAAAGACAAGGTGACTAAAGATAGCAATTTTCTCGTTTCGGGCATGCTCATGGCTGGAGCGGTTAGAATTAATGTATTAAACGTTTATGCTCCGCAAAAGAAAGATGAAAAAAAGAGATTGTGGTCGAAAATTGATACCCTTCTTGGTACTAATGATGGATGGTGGATTTTACTTGGGGATTTTAATGCGGTGCGAGTGCCAGAAGACAGAAAGAACTCCAAATTTGACAAGCCAAGCACTAGTGATTTCATTGATAGGACAGGTTTACGCGAGTTCAACCAGAAGGGGCATAGATACACTTACATGTCTTGCAGAAAAGGCGTCGTCACGTATAGTTGTATCGACAGGTTTCTCGTTTGTGAAAATGTTTTTAACAAGTGGCCTAATGCTTATGTTCGTGTGTTGAATAGGAACCTGTCGGATCACTCGCCTTTACTCTTCTGGGTGGTTGACACTAATTTCGGGCCAAAGCCGTTCAGGATGTTTGATTCGTGGATTGACCGCCCTGGATGTATTGATATTATTGACTCTGTGTTTGATTCGTGGGTGGCAGATGGTCCGGCCGACTTAAACCTTCATAAAAAACTGGGGACTCTTAGAAACCGGCTGAGAAATTGGTTCCAAGATGTGAGCTTGTGTGAGAAGATGGAAGAATCAATTCTTCGTGAAGAAAAGAAGAGATGGATAGGATGTTGGAGACCAAAGACATGGAAGAATCCGATGTTTGGATTTGGACCGAGTGCAAGGTGGCGTTAGAAAGCATCGAACTCCACAAAGCTAGAGATCTTAGACAAAAGTCTCGAGTTAAGTGGGCCTCTTTGGGGGATGAAAATTCCAGTTTCTTTCATAATATTGTAAATGGTAGAAAAGCTCTAAATGCCATTCCGGGTATTATGATTAATGACGAATGGGTGACCAAACCGGCGATTGTGAAACGCGAGATCCTTCGGTTCTATCGCAATCATTTCACAGAGCATTACTCGAGCCGGCCGAACCTGTTATGTTCAGGAATTAAACAAATTCACGGTTTGGATCGGGATTCACTGGTGGTATTTTTTCTAGACAAGAGATTAAAACGGCGGTTTTTGATTGTGGTTCCAACAAGGCTCCGGGCCCCGATGGCTTTAATTTTCGATTCGTCAAGCGGTTTTGGAAGCTTTTTGAGGATGATTTCTTTAATATCCTTACGGAGTTTCACTCTTCTGGCGTTATTAACCAGGGATGCGGATCTTCTTTTATAACTCTTATTCCAAAGGTAAAATCTCCATTGGGTTTAAAAGATTATAGGCCTATCACCTTATTGGTATGATTAGTAAAGTTATTTCTAAAATTCTTGCTAATCGTATTAAAAGGGTTATGGGAAATGTTATCTCTGATACTCAATCGGCTTTCTTATCGGACCGTTATATCCTTGATGGGCCTCTTGTGGTGAATGAAGTCGTGGATTGTTTAAAAAAGAGAAACAACAAAGCGTTTTTACTAAAAATAGACTTCGAAAAAGCCTACGACAATGTCAATTGGAATTTTTTGATTTCTATTATGTCCCAAATGGGATTCCCCTTGAAATGGTGTGATTGGATTAAAGGCGTTTGCGAGTCTTCTAGAGCTGCGGTTTTGGTTAATGGGTCCCCTACTTTTGATTTTAAATGTGAAAAGGGTCTCCGTCAAGGCGATCCTCTTTCTCCATTTCTTTTCTTAATCGTTATGGAAGCGTTGTCTTGGCTTATTGATAAAGCTAGGGACCTTGGTATTTTAAAGGCATTCGCTTGTCCAATAACGATATGGAGGTTAGCCATCTTTTGTATGCGGACGATGCTTTGATTATGGGGGACTGGTCGTATGATAATATTAAAACATTTCTAGAATCCTCCGTATATTCTATTTGTGTTCGGGGCTCCGAATCAATCTTCACAAATCGAATATATATGGCGTTTGTGTGGGGGATGGAGAGTTGGATAACATGTTGGACTATCTAGGTTGCAAACGTGGAAGTTTTCCTTTTACATACCTAGGTATCCAAGTTGGTGCAAAGATGACTCGTGTTAAAAATTGGGAGCCGGTGATTGATACTATTCGGACCCGCCTTGCTTCTTGGAAGGTTCGGCATTTGTCTATGGGTGGGAGGCTGATTTTGTTGAAATCGGTACTTGAAAGCCTTCCGATTTACTATCTTTCTATTTATAAAGCCCCGAAAGCCGTTGTGGAGAACATTGAAAAAATCATGCGCCGGTTTCTCTGGGCTGGACGGGTATTGAGAACAAAATTTCGTGGGTTGCTTGGGACGTTGTTACGAATCCTAAAAGCAAAGGTGGGCTAGGTGTCTCTAAGGTTGAGGAGGTGAATAAAGCATTGCTTTTAAAGTGGACGTGGAGGTACAAAAAGGAGGGTAATAATCTTTGGAAGAAGATCATCTTGGGATGTCATGGTTCTAGTACACCTTGGTCGCTATTGCCTTGTAATGCATCTTCTAATGGGTGTTGGAAATATATTGTTAAAACCGGCGAAAACCAACTGCCTAACGGTAGATCGCTCAATTCCTTTTTTGTTGGGGTTTTTGGCAACGGTAGACATATCAATTTTTGGAGTGATACGTGGCTTCTTGATGCTCCTCTTCGAGTCATGTTCCCGAATCTATTTCGGCTTGAAAAATACAAGTGGTGCAAAATCAGTGACCGGCTTGATTGTGTAGATGGCAACAAACGACTCAATTGGGAGTGGAAAACAGAACCACAAACTCAAGAGCAGCTCACTGAATTGTTTAATCTTCTTCAAATGGTTTATAACTTTGATTGGAAAGGAGGTGAAGATCGTTGGAAGTGGACAGAAGCTAACGACGGGTTGTTCTCTGTTTCGTCGGCCAAGAAGTTGCTTGCCAGTCATCATGTGGGCGACGACAATCGTGGATTAAATGGAAAGGTTGGGTCCCGTTGAAGTGCAAAATCTTAGTTTGGAGGATCGCCAGAAACCGCATTCCTACAACGTCTGAACTCATCAAACGGGGAGTCCCTATTCAACACGCCGATTGCAGATTTTGCCAAGAAGATGTGGAAACTACTTCGCATCTTTTTACCGGATGCCGTTATTCGAATGAGGTATGGTTTCGTATTGAAAATTGGTGCAACCTAAGCCACTCCTTTCTTTTTGACATCCCGGACCTTTTGGATTTGCCGGAGTCCCAAGCCACGTCCAAAGACGCGAAGCACATCCTTAGGGGTATTGCATACACGACCATTTGGATGATCTGGAATGAAAGAAATGAACGCGTTTTAACGATAAGAAGAGGAATCCAGTTCAGCTAGTGGAGAACATCAAAGCGAAGACTTATTTCTGGATTCGTAATAGATCCCGTTGGAAATTTAAGGATTGGAAATCTTGGTGTAAATTCCCTTTGGATTGATGTATGGTTTTTTCGCTTAGTCCTTGCTTTAAGGACTAGCGAGTTTTGTTAATGAAGTTTTCCTTTCAAAAAAAAATGATGCTTCTTACTAACATGGGAGAATGAGCGGGTGGGACAAGGTTCAAGTCAAAGCAGGTAATCTTTGTACGGGCGTAAATGGGTCGGGTATCTAGTGGACCCGGTAGGGCCTGCAAACTTTTTCTGTCTTATTTCTTGAATGTTTCAAATAGTAATGAGTATATTATCACAATGATAATAAAAGAAAGTTTTGAAGTGCCACTTGTCAAAATATTAGGCATTTCTCATATTAGTTTTCCCGCTTCTCTCTCCTAATAAATGATAATTTACATATATTATAAAATTTAAAAATCATAGTTTTTTATTAAAAAACAAACATTAAAAAAAACATAAAATATAAAATCTCTTAAACACCTTGAAAATCACGAAATATTTGATATTTTTTTATCTATTTAATCCGTGTATCACACGGGATACTAAACTAGTTAAAATCATATATTCTTTTTTTGGTTAATTTAGTAGGATACAAATTTTGCAGGGGTTTGTCATTGTCTCGGCGCTTCTTGTTACTGCCTTGTTGCAATTTGTGTTTGATGGGAACCGCCTTCATTGTTCTGCCTTTTGGCTCTTCCGCTCGTGATGGCCAGCATTTCGATATACCAGAAGTATCCATATCGTGTCAAAAGAAGGAAGCATAGACTAATGCAGTCTCGAAACAGGTGCCACGCATTTCCATCAATTGAGGGTTATTTTGATAGGTAAGTAACACGATTACTCAACCAACACTTTCACTTTCTGATTAGAGTTTGTGTTTTTCGATGTTCATATTCTTTAATTGTCGATTCAGAACATGTACATAATGTTTTCTAATCTAATGAAAAACTATAACCAATATTTGCATGTATGATTGTTTGTATACCACATCACTTTGTGTTAATCTTGATAATCTATTATCTATCCTTGTGATGTTATAAGCAAAAAGTCATATGAAAAAAACAAAAATATTGATAAACAATCAAAGAGCTTTTAAGATCTCATTAAGTTCAAAGAAGCACTGTGGTTAATGGGTGGGATTGGGTGTAACATTCTGGTCGAATTGCATCTGCAAAACCACCGTCAATACTATGCTAAGGAGGACAATGACCGGTACAAGCTAACTTGAAGATCAAGGTATTCGTGAACTCAAGACATCAGTGCCATCCATATGATGGTTAGGGGTGCGCCCTTCGTTGGTCGACCCGGTTAAGACCTGTGAATCTACCCGTGTATGTGTTAGCGGTTCCGGTCCACGGTTTTGTTGTCTTTGTGTAAACAACTATGGGTCAGTTTTAGTCCAAACCCGCGGGTAGGGCTCGGTTTCGGTCCGGCTCGATTACAATTAGGTAAAAAATTTGGTTTTTGCTTTTTAAATGTTAAATTGGTTGCCTTTGAACACCCAAAATAAAAATTGTCTTACTAGCATATAAAAGTTTTCAGATCAATAAAATTTTAGTCGGTTACTTGGTTATAGATGAACATTATTGCATGCTAAATCTAAAGTAACTCATAAAGGGGTCATGATGACAATTAGTGTAGGGTTTGTATTTTTTCAGTTTCAATTTGTCTATGTTACAATAACGAGTAAAAAAAACACATTGATTGGTTTCATTTATATTTTTAAGTTTCTTTTTTCTCACGGCAAAAAGCACGAGCCTAAAACACGTTCGTGGTCCGGACCACCATATCATGTTGGATCGACCCATTTAACTCGGTTTGGTTCGGCCCTAACCGTATGTAAATGGTCCCGTGCTCAGTTCTTTATATAAATCGCTTATCGCGATTTCGGGTCAAGGGTAGGTTGGTCCGGTCTGGTTCGGTTTGGTTCGGTCTGGTTCGGTTTGGTTCCGACCTGTTGTTCACCCCTAATGGTGGTTGTCGCGATCCAACCATGATTCAATTGTCTAACCATTTAACAATTTTTTAAACAAAGGGTCTGACTTAGAAATGTGGAACATTAGATAAATAACGTGTAATGAACATATCAAGTGACACTGCAAGATTGATAAAGGTACATGATGTAACATGACTCGAGTAAGGCGTTGTTCAACAATTTGGTGCTTTGTCGTTAAGAGGTCTGACTGAATAAGTAGGTTTGGATCAAACATGTTTTTGATACTTACCTATTAAGATGTTTAATGAACCATTAGGATGTGTGTTTTAAATGAACCAACAAAACCGATTCAAAGCTAGCCTTTTAGTAAAATCAATAAGAGGATACTAGATAGTCCTTAAGCTTTACAACTTGTACACAAAGTTTTATGAAACAAAAATGTTTATAGAAAAAGGTTTTACAAATTTAAATAAGGTTTGTATAACAATATTTATATAAAAAATAGGGCAAATACCATAAAAAACCAACATACTTTTAGTTTTTTATCATAAAAGTTTTTATACATTTGTTGCACATAAAATACCAACATACTTTTTTTTGTCTCATAAAATCCCCTCAACAGTTTGTGCATATAAAAAACTAACAAAGTTTTCTTTTTTGTCACATAAAAACCCCTCAATAATTATTTACATATTTAAGTCACTTCATTTTTAGATTCGAGCAAATTCTAAAAAGAAATTCAAACAACTTTTGCACCGATTGTTTTGTTTGTGTGCATTTTCCACCGCTACGTTGCTCGTTTAAGGTATAGGATCCCGAGTTCGAATTGTTAAGTTGTGGGAGCTCAATCTCGACTTGTTTAAGTTATAACAAATAAAGTGTGTAGGATCGTATGTTGGCCTCTCAACACAAGTTTATCTCACAAACTCATTAAGTCTTACTTGGTTGATTAAGCAGAATATGTAACTAAGTTGACAATAAATAATAAGTTACTGAAGATAACAATGGTTTCAAGATACTTGTATATATATTACTTTTCAACTCAATATTACAAGACTCTTACAAGCATGGTTTGATGAGTTACAATTAGAAACTATATATACTACTATATACAGCCGGTTATACTTGGATAACCAGCTGAAATTTACAACTAGATAAATACTATATTGCTAGAAGTAAAGTATCTAGGATAAAATATTATCCTAGATTAGGTAGTCATGATAGGTCCATGACTTACCTTTTATCACCAACTAAAAGTGGTAACTGTACTAATTGAGGTGAACACTGTACTAAAGTATGGTCAACTATATGGGCGTAGGAAAGCTCCATGCAGTCTGTCAGAGGTTGCAGTGGATGTCAGACAACCCATACTTATATCCACTGGTTCATAGTTGGTTCTTCCAAAGGTAAATGTCTTCGGAAGAATAAGTTCTTCCGAGGCCATTTATACTTCGAAAGAAACAACTTCTTCCGAGTCTTCTGCAAGTCCTTATGACTTTCTTCTTCGGAAGACATTACCTTGGATCTTCTATGTGTGAATACTTCAGAAGAAGAACTTCTTAGTCTCGGAAGAGTTAGTTTTGTCTTCGGAAGTTCTTCATATACTCGGAAGGAAAACTACTTAGTCTCGGAAGACTTACTTTTCATTCGAAAGTTCTTCATACTTTAAGCTTCGGAACATCTTCAACTTGTCTTCGGAAGAGCAGCTTAGCTTCGGAAGACTTCTTCAATTGTACTTCAAAATACTATATGTGTTGTTTTTTGTTGCACTAGTCTCATATGATCTAACAAACTCCCCTAGGTTGATGCTACCAAAACTTCACTCCCTTCTTTTCCTTAAGGTCTTCAACACTAGGGAGAGCACAAATTTTTCTGTCTCCTTATTCTTCCCTGATATGGTGGTGAGGAGCTTGTACAAGTCATTCGTGTATAATAGATCAAGTTTGTTGCTTTGAATAATGTGCACTCTTTGCTATGTCCCTGTGAAGAGAGTTAGGTGCTGTTTGTTTCTGAAGAGGTAAAACGTCTGCAGTCTGCAGACCACATCTGCAGACATCTGTAGGAGAAGAGGTGGACCAAACCTCTGCAGTCTGTATTAAGAAGACTGTTTGTTTTGTAACGTCTGCAGACTGCTGAAATAAACTGAAATTAATAAAAAGTTAAAATAAACAGAAATTTAAATAAACTGTCACAATAAACTGAAATTAAAATAATTGTTAAAGAGTTATACAATGCTGAATTAATATAAATTAAACCACAACAACATTTTTTAAATTCCTTTGTCACGTCTCTGTAGAATTACATTAAAAGGAATGCTCTTTGAAATCAACTGTGGCAAAGGTTTCAAATCATTTGCAAATAACTACATAGATTCTGAAAAGGGAACATCATACACCGCAACCATTCAAAAGTCTCCACTAACCCAAAGTTTCTAAAATCCTTTAAATTTTGTTTATATTTCGAAAATCATCACAGCATTTGGATTCTTCAAATCTTGAAAAAACAATTCTACTGAGATACTTGTTGATTCATGTCACAATAGATGTTAACTTTGCATTTCCAATCCACTTTGGAGTTCATTCCTAGATGAACCTGATCTGCTATCTTCCCTGTGTCTCTTTGTTTTTTATCCCACCTCTGCATTGTTATGTTGGTGTAGGCTTTAACCCATCTTGTGTCAGCCTAGGTTCACGCTTCGATTACTGGTGTATAAGGACCTCAGATTAACTTCATTAGACGCCCAAGTTAGGCTTAGGCTTAAGCAATGGCAGATGATCCAGCATAGCTTAGCATCAGTATGCTAGACGTCAATCAGTACCTCAAGATCGTTATAACCTGTAACTTATTAAACTACTATAAAGATATCAATGTGCTTACATGGGCTAGAAGAAATATGGTAACCTCCTCACAATAAACATAAAGATCAAGATCATAAACAAAGACAGGCTACATGATCAAACCTATATCCAACTCTTCCATTCATTCATTAAAAAACCTAAATTTAACATCAACTTGTTAATAAAATCTCCTGCTCATCTGAGCATAGTTTTTAATTCAGCTATCAAAGATAAAACAATTACTGTAAGAACCCAAATGATACCTAAAGAACATCAGCAGCTAAACAAAGCAATCACCAAATTCATATCAAAACACAACTAGTAATGAAAAAAGCATGTAGATCAAGAAACACGCGTACGCAATAAGGCCACGATGCTCATCGCCACAAGACGCCAGCTCCACCAACAGCCTCGTGCAGACCCGAGTAGACCACACGACAAAAACCCCCATCATCACAAAGATCACCAGCCCACCTTGAGGCACAAACAACGACACCGCCGATAACATCACAATATCATCATCATCAACAACATCGAGCAGATTTGAAACAAATTCAAACAACAAGATGAAGCGCGGTCGAGCAGGAACATCAAGAACATCATCAACAACATCAAGAAATCAGCAACAAGATCAAAATTACCTCAAGATTTGAACTCTAATCGAGCAGGAGAGCGACAGTGAAACCTAATCGAGTGTAGTGGCGACGGGGGGTGGTGGCGACGGTCGAGCAGACGGTCGAGCTTCTGAAGCCGAGCAGACGGTCGAGCGATGGGGGGTGGAGTGGCGACGGTGGAGTGGCGACGTAGGGGAGTGGCGACGGGCGACGGGCGACGGGGGGAGGCGACGGGGGCGAAACAAGACGGGAGCAGATCTCTGTGGGGTGTGGGTAAAAATGGGTGGTTTAGGGTCAGATATGTTAAAAAGAGGTGGGAAGAGGTGGAAAGACTTTGGTCCACCTCTTTTTGGAGCAGAGGTCACGCAGACCTTTTTTAGTAAAACGTCTTCAGAAAAACAAACACTCTGCAGACCATAAACGTCTGCCCGCCTCTTTTTGGTGCAGACAAAAGAGCTTCAGAAGCTCTTTTTCAGAAAAACAAACACCACCTTAGTTGATGGGAATTGTAGACATATTCCCATCTAACTATATGATCAGAAGTTGGGCCTTCTACCATCTGTAGGAAGGTTTTTCCTTTTGCAATTGCACCTTCTTCCTCATCCTTTGCTCTCTTTTTCAACTCTTCTTTAGTCTTGGCTTTCTTTGTAAGTTCAGTCAGATGAACACTGCTTAGATGATTTCTGATGTGATCAGCAACCTAAGAGTTTTAGGGATTAGAGAATGGTTTCTCTGCTAACTCAGCAATGTCAACTATGCGGGAGTGTAGGAGAGATGAAGTATCAATCCTATTTACTTCACCATTCTCCCTTTCCACAACAAAACTGTGAGAAGGTTCATCGAATCTCCAGTGGACAATTCGCCTTCTAGGATTGAGGGGCTGAGTTGGTATCTTGTCCCCTTTCCTAGTGTCTAGTAGAAGCACATGTCTCTTTCTTAACTTTTTTTTCTTCTTCTTTTAATATGTCTGAATTAGTTGCAAGAAGTTGGAGAGCTTGGTCCAGTGTTCCCTAGGTAGATCAAGGAATGGATCTCTTATAAGGGAACTGGAAGAGCTATCAATGTACTTCAGCTTTATTGACTCTTCCTCATAAGAGACGTCGCTCAAATTTGTGCAGTGATGAGCTTCCTCTTGATCTCCTTGAATTCTTCTAAGGTCAGGGCTTAGAAGGTGCAGATGATAGTTTGGGTAGTGATGGGTAGTCCTTTGGACGACCCTTTTATGCTTTAAAAACGTGTTTAATCCCGCATTTAGTTATGTAATTGTCTTGAACAAGATAACTACGGTTGTCATATCTCAGGTACACTCGAAAGGAAAAAATGGAGCAAGAACTTGTTAGTGTTCGTAGACGAATGGAGCCAAGAAAGAAACGAAAAGAACTGAAATGAAGAAAAAGCATCAGGGTCCACCATAACCTACGGTGGGACCATAACCTACGGTCACCATAACCTACGGTAGGACCATAGGTTACGGTGGCAAGAAGAAGAAAAATCACCGTAAGGCAGAAGAAGCTTGGCGTAAGACATTGCTGGTCACCGTAAGGCAGAAGATGCTGGGCGAGTAAAAGTTGTAACTGCCCATTTTAATGGGCAAATAAAGTGGTTTTTATGAATATAATGAGGTTGGACGTTTTTGGCTTGATCTTGGACGATTTTTGGAGCTCTTAGGTGTTGAAGAACAAGATCTTTTGGTACTTTAATCCTTGCTATTTCATTTTGATTATTATGGATTCTACTTTGAACCTTGTTTTTATGTATGAAACTATGAGTGGCTAACTCCTTTTGTGTTTCCTTTTGGTTTGAAGGATTTGTGACTTTGATCATGTTGGTGTTCTATATTTATGGGATGATGAAACTGATCTTGTGATTGTTTTGTCATGATGATTGTGTATTGTGTGTAATGGATCATTCGTGGATTGCTTAACTTTAACCATACGTTCTTGATGCCATAGGCAAATCTTGATTTAGTGGAAGGGTGGGTTAATTCAATAATGATACTGATTATCGAGAGATAACCTTGGTAATACAAGTACTTAGTCCTCTTTTATCACACATAAGCACACACTCATGAATCATGTCTATGTGGTTCTTCCCAATTAACACCAATATCATCATTTGTTAAAATCCGGATACCAAAGGGAAACATATCTCTCATTACTGATTTTTACGAACCAATTTACTTTGTTTTCTTGCTTTAAGCCAATTCAACAAATCAACAGACTATTGAATTTTACTGTCTTGTCATTTTAGTTAAATTTAGGTAATTGCAATTTGCTTGAGTTAACACATATTCCATAAACTCCCTGTGTTTGATAACCCACTTACCACTAGCTAATTAGTAGTATTTGGTTTTAAATTTGATTGAGACTTCTACCTCACGTCAAATTTTGGCGCCGTTCCCGGGGAGTAGTGCGCAACGTGCGTTTGCTTATTAGTTTTGTTTTGTTATTTTGGTGTTACGCTGGTTGTGTGTAGTGTACAGGTTTTTTGTTTCAGGTGTATGCATACCAGGAACTCGCGCTCATCATCACCATTAGTGTTTGATCCAGAAATTGAACGAGCTGCTCGTAGGAATAGAGTCTTACACAGACAAAATAAATTCAGTGGTTAACCAATAGCACCTACATCACCCGTTACACCACGGAACACAATGGATCCTCCCTCACCACCTCCTACTACGGGTCAAACAACACCACCCAAGCCTTTACCCAAGCTTACATCAACACCGGAGACTAAACCAACCCATACCGCATTACCTACAAGTACCCAAACTGAACATCCTTTTAGCTTTGATCCCTCAGCACCCATTCCGCCCTTTTCATATTTCTTCCCAACAACCGGTCAATCATTGTCATCTCAACCAGTACCACCACCACAACCATATCAACCAAAACAATTCCTATTTCATACTTCCCCTACCTCTCAGATGCAATCGGATACAAAATACCAACAACCTCAAGTTGTACAAACCTCAGGAGCAGGAGGAGCTGGTGTTGATGGTGGTTATGGTGATGAATTTAGGAGATATGAGGACGAAGGGTACACGTACGAAGGAGATGCTGATCAAGAAAATTATGCTTACAGTCAAGGACAAGATATGCAAGGATATGGGAGACCACAACCACAAGTTGTGCAGCAACAAATGCAACCCCAAGTGAGGCCACATGGGCCACAATTTCAAGGGTAGATTCCTCCACAACATGGGGGAGCAATCTTTCAACCACCATTTCAGCAATTCGTGCCTCTAGGACCACAAGTTCAAAGACCAATGGGTCCTCAGCGACCAAGAGTTAGGTTGGGTGTCCCACGAAGGCATAATTGGGACGCTGCTAGGGGTATTTAGGCACACTTCCGTCCAATCATCACGAATAATCCGTCACCAGTGGTCATCCCTCAAAACAATCAAGGGAGAACGTTTGAAGTCCGAACAAATTCACTTCAAAGTTTGCCAAAGTACAAAGGGTTAGCAACGGAAGAACCTTATTTCATTTGGAAGCTTATGACTCAATTTGCAACACAATTGGTGGTCAAGGATTTTCTGCGGATGATGTTAAATTGGTGTTATTTCAGTTTCATTGGAGGATAAGGCAAAAAGGTGGTTCTACACTTTGCCATCCGCTTCAATTTACACATGGGCTGAGATGCAACAAAGGTTTTTGGAAGAGTTTTTCACAGCCCAAAAGACTAATGATGCTAGGAGAAGCTTGAGAAGCTTCCAACAACAACAAGGTGAAATGTTTCATGAGGCTTTTGAGCGGTTTAACTTGATGATCAAGAATTGTCCTCATCATGGAATTGAGTTATGGGAGTTGTTGAATGCTTTTCACGAGGGGCTTCATTCTGAAGATGCCGGGATCTGATGTCTATCGCACATGGTACATTTGGTACAAATTATGAGCAAGACGATTGGGCATTCTTGGAACAAATGCCGGTTACATCAAAGAGGAAGGCTCAATCATCAAGACGAGCACGACCAGTCATTACACGAGCTCCAGTTCATGCGGTGGATGATGGTAATGTACAAGCTACAAATCAAGTTTACAATGTTTGTACAAATTGCAATGAGTTGGGGCATACTGGGGATTCGTGCATGGTAACTTTGAACAAATGGAGGAAGTGAATGCTATTCAAGGTCAAGGGTTTGGTGGAAGAAATTACAACATGAATTCAAATACTTATCATCCAGGTTTGAGGAATCATCCGAACTTTAGTTATGGGAATTCGGCCAATCAATCTAACCCAAATTTCCAAGGAAAGCCTCAAGGTGATTTGTTCCTCGTCAACAATATCAAAATTCGCAAGGAAATTTTAGAGGGGGAAACAATCAAGGGTATCAAAAGCCTTTTCAACCATCGGGAAATGATCAAGGAAATGGGTCGAATCAATCTTCATCAAGCGGAGGTAATGAAATGATGGAGATGTTAAAATCTATGCAACAAGAGATGCAAAAGAGGAACCAATTGGATGATGCTAGAGCTCAAAAAGATGAAATTCGAGACAAAGCTATTCAATCATTGACCAATCAAATGGGTCAACTTGCAACGGATGTGGCGAATCTCAAGAAGAACAAAGGTCAACTTCCTAGTGACACAAAGGTAAATACCTCTCACAGTTCTTCTCGTAATGTTCCTATTAACCATGTTAGTGTGTTGAGAAGTGGTAAAGAATATAAAACACCACCTTCTCCGGTTTAATTGATGGGGTGGTTGAGGATATTACCGGGTTAGAAAGTGATGAGGAAGACCAAATTCTTCAAGAAAAAGTGTTGAACGAAAATGCAAATAAGAAAGTTTTTGAAAAACCGGTTTTCAAGGAAAATGTGATTCAAAATGATAAAGAGGTGGACCAAAGCCAAGTACCATTTCCTTCAGCTTTGGTTGACCCGGGTAAAAAGAGTTTGATCTCACATTCGTCATTGGAAAAAGATGACATAATGGAAGTTTTCGAACAAGTCAAAGTTAACATTCCATTAATTGAGGCAATTCAGAAAATTCCCGCTTATGCAAAGTTTTTAAAGAATTGTGTACCTTTAAAGGAAGGAAAAGTGTGCCTAAACGGGTTGAGCTAACTGCAAGGGTGAGTACAGTTGTGGAGGGAACCCTCCCACTCAAGCTCCGAGATCTGGGAGCACCATTGATAGATATCCAAGTGGGTGATTTCAAAATGTCTAAGGCATTATTGGATCTTGGAGCCGGGGTGAGTATCCTCCCGGGAAGTTTATATGACCAATACGATTTTGGTCCATTAAAACGGGTGGAGACAACAGTGGTGTTAGCCGATTTGTCTCATAAACTTCCTAGGGGGATTGTGCGGGATGTGATTGTGCAGGTGAAAGAGTTTTATTATCCCGTTGACTTTTTGGTTTTGGATTATACTTTGGTTGATCCAAACCACAGCCCAAATGTTATTTTGGGACGACCATTTTTGAACACGGCTCATGCACGGATTGATTGCAGGTATGGTACAGTACAAATGACATTTGGTAAACGCCAAATGAGTTTAAATGTGTTTGCTAACAACTCTTATTTTGATGATGATAATGAGTGTTTTATGGCAGATGAATTTGATGAGTATGACCCTCATGAGTATGAGGAAGATTCGGTGGAGGTTTGTTTGTGTGATTTTTCTGAACAGGTACAGGTTTGTGCATTAAGGATGGAGGAGCAAAAACAAGATGTTTTGGCTGCACAGGAAGGGCGGCCACCATGGACTCATCAAATTGAAAGTCTACCGGCTGAAATTAATTCCAATATAAAGCCATCTTTGGAATGTCCACCCAAGATTGAGTTGAAGATTCTACCGGATCACTTGAAGTATGTGTTTTTGGGAGAAGAGGAAACATTGCCGGTCATCATAGCATCCAACTTGGAGGAAGCTCAAGAACACAAAATTTGAAGGTGTTAAAAGCAAACAAGGCCGCAATTGGGTGGACAATAGCCGATTTGAAAGGTATTAGTCCTTCTGTAGTGATGCACAAAATCATTACTACTGAGGACGCAAAACCAATCGTGAGACTCAAAGGAGGTTAAATCCCAACATGAGAGAGGTGGTGAAAAAGGAGGTCATCAAGTGGTTGGATACGGGGATCATCTATCCCATTTCGGATAGTGCGTGGGTAAGTCCTACACAAGTGGTACCGAAAAAAGCCGGCATTCAGGTGATTAAAGATGAAAGTGGTGAGCAAATCGCCACCCGACCGGTAACCGGGTGGCGAGTATGTATTGATTATAGAAAATTGAATTCGGCCACTTCAAAAGACCATTTCCCGTTACCCTTTATTGACCAAATCATTGAAAAACTTTCGGGTCAAAAATTTTATTGTTTTTTGGATGGGTATTCGGGATACAACCAAGTGGCCATTCATCCGGATGACCAACACAAGACCACCTTTACATGTCCATATGGCACTTTTGCTTTTAGAAGGATGCCATTTGGATTGTGTAACGCTCCGGCCACATTTAACGTTGTATGATGAGCATATTTTCGGATATGGTTGGGGACACACTTGAGGTGTTCATGGATGACTTTTCTGTTTTGGGCAAACTCTTGACACATGTCTTAATGAATTAGAAAAATTTTTAAAAAGATGTGTCGAAACGAATTTGGTCTTAAGTTGGGAGAAAAGTCATTTTATGGTACAAGAGGAAATTGTTTTGGGACATGTTGTGTCCAACCGGGGAATGGAGGTGGACAAAGCAAAAATAAAAGTCATTTCATCTTTGCCACCTCCAACAAATGTTAAAGGGGTTAGATCATTCTTGGGACATGCGGGATTCTACCGGAGATTCATCAAAGGTTTTAGTGTCATCACAAAACCTTTGTGTAATCTCTTGTTGAAAGATGTCCCTTTTGAGTTTACTAATGAGTGTTTGCAAGCTTTTAATGTTTTGAAGGAACAGTTAGTACAAGCTCCTATCTTGCAACCACCGGATTGGACAAAGTCATTTGAAATTATGTGTGATGCAAGTGACAACACAATCGGGGCTGTTTGGGCCAAAGGATTGATAAGAAACCTGTTGTGATTTATTATGCAAGCAAAACCTTGTCCGAAGCACAATTGAATTACACCACAACTGAAAAAGAAATGCTTGCGGTAGTGTATGCTTTGGATAAATTTCGATCTTACATTTGGGGGAGCAAAGTGGTTGTGTACTCCGATCATAGTGCTGTCCATCATTTGATGACTAAGAAAGATGCAAAGCCAAGATTGATAAGATGGATTTTGTTATTGCAAGAGTTTGATCTAGAAATCGGGGATAAGAAAGGTTGTGAAAATGTTGTTGTAGATCATTTATCTCGGATTCCATTGGATGGAGTCGAAGATTCAAGTGAGATCAATGAGCAATTTCCGGATGAATATGTGTTAGCCATTTTTAATACACCTTGGTATGCCCACTTCGTTAATTATTTGGCCAAGGGTGTGATGCCACAACATTGGGTGAAGAGAAGGAGACAACAATTTTTGGCACAAGTGAAACAATACATATGGGATGAACCCGACTTGTTTAAAATTGGTGCGGATCAAATTTTGAGGAGATGTGTTCCCGAGTCGGAAGTTAAAGAGATTTTGGCACATGCCCATTCATCCGCATGTGGGGGTCATTTTAGTGGTCAAAAGACGGGTCACAAAGTGCTCACTTGTGGGTTTTATTGGCCTACAATTTTCAAGGATGCAAGAGATTATGCAAAGAATTGTTTGAATTGTCAAAAGATGGGAGGTATATCAAAACGAGATGAGATGCTAATGCAACCGATCGTTGTGGTTGATATCTTCGATGTTTGGGGCATCGACTTCATGGGCCCTTTCCCAAACTCATGTGGTTATTTGTACATTCTTGTTGCAGTGGATTATGTCTCGAAGTGGGTTGAAGCAATTGCAACACGAACCAATGATCACACTGTGATATGTAAGTTTGTGCAATCTAACATCTTTTCACGATTTGGGGTGCCTCGGGTGATTATAAGCAATGGTGGATCACATTTCAAGAATTTTAACTTTGGGAAGTTGTTGAAGAGGTTCAGTGTGAACCATAGAATTGCAACTCCATATCACCCACAAACTAGTGGTCAAGTGGAAGTGTCAAATCGTCAAATTAAAGAAATCATGATGAAAACAGTTCGAGTTGATAGGAAAGATTGGTCGGTGAAGTTGGATGATGCACTATGGGCATACCGAACAGCATATAAAACACCAATTGGAACAACACCATATCGGTTGGTGTATGGGAAAGGTTGCCATTTACCAATGGAGTTAGCTCATAGAGCTTGGTGGGCAGTCAAGAATGTCAACATGGAGTATAATGAAGCTGGCGAGTTAAGAAAGTTGAAATTATGCGAGTTGGAAGAAATCCGAGATGAGGCATATGAATGTGCATCCGCTTACAAGGATAAGCTTAAACGTGTTCATGACGCGAAGTTAAGGAATAGAGTTTTTGAAAAAGAGAAAAAGGTGTGGTTATATAACTCCAAGCTCAAGTTTCTTCCCGGGAAGTTAAAAAGCAAATGGATGGGACCGTATGTGATTATAAGAGTGGGTCAATTTAGTGAAATAGAGATTGAAGACCCAAAGGATCATGTGAAACAAGTGGTAAACGGTCACCGCCTCAAACCATACTTAGATGGGAATGACTTGAAAACGCTTGAAGTGGACAAGGTGAGCTACCTTCTCCATCCACTGGAGGACGGTAACGTTTGAGAGGCCCAGGTTTGCATTGTAATTGTAATTGTATAATTATGTCGTTTATTTGTCGTTTTAAGTTAGGATATTGCCTAACCCAAGTGTGGGGAAACTTTTAGAAGTTCCTCTAGTCATAATGTTGGGGACAACATTAATTTTCAAGGGGGAGTAGGTTATTAGTGATTATTAGTTGTTTCTTAATTAACTTAGTTTCATTTTCATTTTCAAAAAAATGGCACAAAAGTACCCACCACCGTAGCCTACGGTGGTAACCGTAGTTTACGGTGGGTTAGGAATGCCTACGCCATTTACAATCTGCCTTACGGTCAAACTTTGTGCATCAAGGCTACCGTAGCCTACAGTGCCACCGTAGGTTACGGTGATGGGCAGTTTTAAAAAAAATCGCGAAAAACACACACCACACATACAAAGTGACGGGTTTTCACCATTTCTACCCTATTCTCAGTTTCTTTCTCACTTCATCTTCCCCCAAACAAAAGAAAAAAAAGCCCTAACATCCATATTCATCCCAACTCCAAATCTCTCAATTCTTCACCAAAATTCTTGATTCTTGGGTCAAACTTGACCAAAATTTAGTGAAGATTAAGAATTTGTGCTCGGATTTGGAAGATTCACTCGTCAGGATTGGTTAATTTGAGAATTATATTCTGAAAATTTATTGTGTGTTCTCAAGCTTTGGTTTTTCTTGAGACTTTTTGGGTTTTCTCTCATCTATTAAGCAAAGGTATGTGATTTCTTTTTGTTTTAGGATGTACATTGCCTATTGTAAGTTAATTGTTTTCATTATGTTTCATTGCACACTTGCTTGTAGAGAATGCTTGTTGATATCTATGTGCTTGTGAAAAATTGATCCTTGAATTTGAGATGACATTGGAGAATGTTGAACTTACGATGAAGTAATGCCCAATATTTTGTAAATGAGTTTTGAGTCTTCACAACCATAGTTACAAGCAAGTGTGGGGATGTTTGAGAGTGAAGTAAGACCTAATTGTTTTATAATTGTGTGATCTTGCAGGATGAATCGTAAAGGGAAAAATGTTGCAGGGTCTTCAAGACAAGCAACTTCACACCAAAACAAGAGAAGAGCAATTAACCAAGAACCCGAAGCAGAAGCACCATCTAGGGGTGTGAAACCAAAATGGAAGTCCGGATTATTGACCCACCAACCACTGGAATGGCAGGCAGAATTATTTCATGATCAAATGAATGCATTGGTCCAACGCAAGGAAGCTTTCATCTGCGAAAAAGAAGTGAAAGACGAGTTGTTTGAATTGTTTCGAGTTATTGACAAATTTAAAGCTTTGGGTTGGGAGTCTGCGATGGGGTGTTATGACAAAGAAAGTAATATCTATTTGATGATCAAATTCAAGAATGGGTTGCTACTCTGCGGTGTCCTCCGTGTACTCACCCATCAAAGATGAAACTGATTGGCACGGTGAATGAAATAGAGGTAGAAATGTCTTTTGACACGCTGCGCAGGATAGCGAAGTTTGATAGCAAACCGGCTAATGAGTACATGTATCCAAGCTTGGACGATTTGTACAACCACCCCGATAAGCACCCGAGGTGGTATGCAATGTTGGATGCTCTGTTTTTTCCAGGTACCACTAGTGGAAAGCTTTATAGGAAAAATTTAAAAATCCAAGCGAAGTTGATGTTGGTGATTGTTCAACAAAATATCATGCCTCGGAGGGGCGACAAGGCTGAAGTGAGGTTCCCGGAAGTGCCGGTTTTGTACATGTTGGTGACGGGTACTCCACTTGTGCCTTTCCGTTTCTTGGTGTTACATAATATTTGGCTTAGCAGAAACAGCTGGGATAGGAAGATAATTCCGCACTATCGGTTGATTACTGCGTTATTAAAGAAATATGGGGTGATAGAAACTGGAGATAAACGGTCTTACAAGAAGCATAAACCATTTGATTTAACCAATTTGGGTTCTGGATGGAGTTACAAAGAAACTGAAAGAGACCATCGATTGATGAGTGATGGTCAGAGGTGGAGAGAAATAAAGAGTGATGCCCGACCATTGCAGTCGGGAGAGGTTGAAGCGTCGGAAAGTGAAGAGGATGCCCCAAGTAGGGAAGATGATTATAATATAGATATGAATGTTGATCATGAAGGATTTGCACCGAGTGGTAGT
The DNA here is from genome assembly GCA_024085815.1 of Flaveria linearis. Classification (NCBI taxonomy): domain Eukaryota; kingdom Viridiplantae; phylum Streptophyta; class Magnoliopsida; order Asterales; family Asteraceae; genus Flaveria; species Flaveria linearis. The sequence continues at coordinate 27,356,847 of CM044016.1, read as the reverse complement.
GGGTTTGGAGGAGCTGAGCCGAGTGGGTTTGCAAATATTGGAACACAGTCAGGGTATGTGGGCAGTGCATTTGATTATACACAACAACCTTATGACCCAAATTGGGCTCACATGGGCAGTATGGAGCAAGTGATTGAACAGAGGAGCTCAACATTTTCTAGTTGGGATGCTTATAACCAGATGTCCTTTGATCATCACACTTACTTGGGGGCAAGTATGGAGAGAGCTTTAAAGAGAAGTGATGATCGTCGCGAGGAGTTGGCACGGGCTCAGTTGTATCAGTTTGAAAATGAAATGAACAACCGCTACCTGGATGATCGAAGCAGAAGGATGCGAGAGGAATATGTTGCAAGCCATCCCGTGATACCGGATCCACCTATTGTGGATTACACTACACTACCTCCTTATGATGGTAGTACGCATTATCCAGTTCCACCATTGCACCATTCTCAGTGGGTGGACCCACACACTAGCCAATTGCTGAATTTACAGGCAGAAGAAGGAAGCTCACAACAACAATAACAAGGAAATGATGGTGAGGATGACGGAGCTTATAATTTTGGAGCAGTTTGGCGCTCCCTTTTCGGACCATGAGCTTATCAGGTGTGTCTGTTTCCAACTTGTATAATTGTGTATTTTTGTTTTTGTGCTTGTGATTGGGTCATGTAGTAGGGTGGTGATATGGAAATTTGAGCATATGATTACATTGGGTTGAAAATTTGGTGGAGTTATTTTCGATTTGTGTGTTTTTTTGTTCCTTTCAAAGCCATACATTGGAGACAATGTACCCCAAGTGTGGGGATGGGGAAAAATTTCAAGTTATTTTTAAAATTTTCATTTTCTTTCAAGTTATTTAAAAAACATGTGTTTTGTGAGATCATGTTAATCGACACGGGGTTGGTGGAAGTTGGTTTGTCCAAATGCATTGTAGGGTTGGCTCGCATGACTCATCGGCAACCTATGTACCCTCCATGGTGAGAGTTGAGGCCACACACCTTGAAATTTATAAATTGTTCTTTGATTGAGAGTAGTAATGTGTGTTGACGCACTAGAACTCGCACAACTTATGCATTCCAAGACCATAATGAGCACACATATAGGGACGATAGAGGCACTTAGGGTAGCCTCGTCTGGATGTGTGTGAGTGTGGGAATTGGGGGTTGGGGTTCATACATTACAAATATGAGCTTGGATTTGTGAGGGGCGGGGGGTTAGTTCTTTTGTAACCATTTTCAGCTTATTGCCTATCATTTGCTTCCTTTAGCCATCCTTATTAAAATGTAACCCTTGTGATTCAACTCGGTATGATAATAAGGTAGGTTTATTTGTGTTTTCTTTGTGTAGTTGTTTGATATTAAAAAGAAAAGAAAAAGAAAAAAAATGAATGAAAGGATGAAAATGAAAAAAAATATAAAAAAAAAGAAAAAAAAGAAAAAAAAAGAAAAAGAAAAAAGAAAAAAAAGCAATCCATGTTCATGTATTTGTTGAGTTATAGTGATTTGAAAAGAAAAGAAAAGAAAGAAAAAAGTGAAAATTTTAGTTATTTAGGTATTCAAGAATAAGGAGAACCGGGTTGAACCATTGCGTCACTAAAAATATTTCCCATTTCTCACCTTAAACCAAGCCCCATTACAATCTTTTAAGTCCTCTTGACTTGTATGTGTGATCATGTCTTATTGGTGGAGGTTTGATAGTTGTACGAGCTTATGGTTGGTCAATCGTATATGTGCTTTGAGTGTTCATAAATATAGCCGAGAAGAACGATTTTTGTGAGGGATGATAGTGTGAGCCATGGTGGGATGCGTTTTGGGTAAACGGTAAGATGGATGAATGTGTCATGATTAGCATGAAATCTTATGTGTTTGTAAATGGGAATTGATGAGTTGCTTGAGGGCAAGCAACGAGTAAGTGTGGGGATGTGACGGGTAGTCCTTTGGACGACCCTTTTATGCTTTAAAAATGTGTTTAATCCCGCATTTAGTCATGTAATTGTCTTGAACAAGATAACTATGGCTGTCATATCTCAGGTACACTCGAAGGGAAAAAATGGAGCAAGAACGTGTTAGTGTTCGTAGACGAATGGGGCCAAGAAAGAAACGAAAAGAACTGAAATGAAGAAAAAGCATCAGGGTCCACCATAACCTACGGTGGGACCATAACCTACGGTCACCATAACCTATGGTAGGACCATAGGTTACGGTGGCAAGAAGAAGAAGAATCACCGTAAGGCAGAAGATGCTTGGCGTAAGACATTGTTGGTCACCGTAGCCTACGGTGGCCACCGTAAGCTATGGTGCTGGGCGAGTAAAAGTTGTAACTGCCCATTTTAATGGGCAAATGAAGTGGTTTTTATGAATATAATGAGATTGGACATTTTTGGCTTGATCTTGGATGATTTTTGGAGCTCTTAGGTGTTGAAGAACAAGATCTTTTGGTACTTTAATCCTTGCTATTTCATTTTGATTGTTATGGATTCTACTTTGAACCTTGTTTTTATGTATGAAACTATGAGTGGCTAGTCTCCTTTGTGTTTCCTTTTGGTTTGAAGGATTTGCAACTTTGATCATGTTGGTGTTCTATATTTATGGGATGATGAAACTGATCTTGTGATTGTTTTGTCATGATGATTGTGTATTGTGTGTAATGGGTCATTCGTGGATTGCTTAACTTTAACCATACGTTCTTGATGCCATAGGCAAATCTTGATTTAGTGGAAGGGTTGGGTTAATTCAATAGTGATACTGATTATCGAGAGATAACCTTGCTAATACAAGTACTTAGTCCTCTTTTATCACACATAAGCACACACTCATGAATCATGTCTATGTGGTTCTTCCCAATTAACACCATTATCATCATTTGTTAAAATCCGGATACCAAAGGGAAACATATATCTCATTACTGATTTTTACAAACCAATTTACTTTGTTTTCTTGCTTTAAGCCAATTCAACAAATCAACAGACTATTGAATTTTACTGTCTTGTCATTTTAGTTAAATTTAGGTAATTGCAATTTGCTTGAGTTAACACATATTCCACAAACTCCCTGTGTTCGATAACCCACTTACCACTAGCTAATTAGTAGTATTTGGTTTTAAATTTGATTGAGACTTCGACCTCACGTCAGGTAGTGATTGGGTTCTAGGTTGTGTTTTGTGTTTAAGGATAGGTAGTGGTGGTGGTTATTGGGAAGCAGTGGGTGAAGGTGTGGGTATGGCTGATGGTGTGGGTTGAGGGGTGTAAGGATCAGTGGTTGGTTTAGTTTTTTGGGTAAGGGAAAAGGTGTGGGCATAGGTTGTGATTTGGGTGCTGGTTTGAGTGTTGGTGTTGGTTTGGGTACCATCCTCTGAACACTTAGTGCTTGAGTTACCTCCTGCCCTTTTCCTAAGCGAATGTTAGCCTTAATGTCACTGACATGTCCTTGTAGGGTTTTCTCTGACATAGGACCCACTTGCCTGCGGTGAAGCCATGGGCTTTGAGATAAGTTTTTATCCATTCCTTATCTCCCACCTTCTTAGCAGCTGCAAGATATGCCTTTTCCTCCTCTTCCTTCTTCTCCCTCAGCTTCTTCCTGGTAGTCCTCTTCCTCTCCTTGGTGATTTGATAGGGGAGGTTGAGCACATAACCTCTTTGAAGAAGGTGATACTACATGTGAAGGTAGGCCATATGCAAATTTAGTTGATTTAAATTTATCACTAAGATTGAATATCAACTATATTGTAAAGTAAAATCTATTAGAACTGATAATGGAAAAGAATTTAAAAATAATGAAGCTAATCTATTAAAGTCACCATGGGAGGTTGAGCACATAACCTCTTTGAAGAAGGTGATACCACATGTGAAGGTAGGCCATATGCAAATTTAGTTGATTTAAATTTTATCACTAAGATTGAATATCAACTATATTGTAAAGTAAAATCTATTAGAAGTGATGAAATCCTTTGTTGCAAGTTTTGAAGCTTACTTAGGAGGAAGACTCATATCAGCTCATCTAATCCAAGAAGATCTGGAGGAATGGATCCTGATGATGTTGAAGAAATGGATTTACAATGACAAATGGCCATGATAGCTATGAGGGCAATGTTCTTTGAAGAAAAGGAACAAGATTGTATCATTATCATGAGGTGCCAGTTCTTCCTAAGAATAGCCTCTAGTGCTGAGAAAGACTATCCTCTCCATCCTTTCCCTTTCCATTGCCTCCTTCTTTTTTTTCCTTTTCTCCTCCTCTATGGCCAACCTTACTACTTCTTCCCTTTACTTTTATAGCAAGGTTGCCTTCTCTAACTTCACAGGCTCATCTAGTGAGAGTAGAACTATTTTTTCATTGTCTACTCCCAGGCTAATGAGCTTGTTTATCACCTCCACTGTCTTCTTGTTGTCTATCAGCTTTTGGAGACTCAGGCTTAGAGGGTTCAGGTTAGGGAGAGTGGGGTTGAACTTGTGGTGTTTAAGGTAGGGAGTTGCAAGGAAGTCCTCACTATTCACCTCAAAGGCTAGATCAAGAATTGCCTCTGTGATAAACAGGTCATCGGACAAGGATGATAGTTCTATAATTCCTTCCACAGCTTGAATTTTGCTTCGAAAGAAACTTGAACTGCACTACCTGTCCCTTCTAAATCAGTTACTGGGCCATCAGTCTGTATATCCCCTTCGAAGTTAATCTCGGGTTCAATAGAGACCTTAGGTTGGCCAACTTCCTCTTGAGAGGTAGGTGGTGCACTCAGCCTTTGAAGCTCTTCAGCTCTAAAGTAGGCAACAGCTACATCAGGGGAGGGTTGTTCAAGGGAGGAGCTTATCAGAAATTTGGTTAGAAACCTGTTAGGGTCAATAAGCATCCTTGGGTCCACTTGAATGATGATGAGAGCTAGTTGAGGAAAGATGATTGCAGGATGTTGCTGTGTTGACTAGAAAGAAGACATGGCATCAAGGGAAGTTGTTGTGATGGCAAGGCTAGGTTTCTCATGTCTTTGTTTCTGTACATTCTCCCTTTTTGTAGCATCATCTTGAGAAGTAGATGAGCTAGAGGAAGAACTTAAGGAAACCTGAGTATGTACATGCCTAACAAACTTCGCAATCTGTGTCTCAGCTAGTTGAGCCTTAAGATTTTCAATCTCAAGTTACTGAGTGGTAGACCTATCCTCTAAAGTCTTAACCTTTGATTTAAGGTTTGAGAATTTAGAAAGTAGGCATTGGATGATGAGTTGCAGATTACCCTCATCTTCTTTTGAAGAATCATTGGGAGATGAGATAACATACCTAGTATGTTCATCATCATCACTAGTAATGGTTTCTTGGCACCTTGGATACCCTTGCGTACTGATGTCTCTTTCAGAGTCATCAATGAGATAGGTTTTCGTAGATTCAGTCCTACTTATGCTATCCCTGTCCTGAAAGGCTACGGAAACACTCTCAGTAGTGGCAGCTGAATCTACATGAGTCACCTCAACTCCAGTTGGACTCACCTTAGTTTTAGCTAGCTGATGTGGGATAGATATTAGGGGTTCCCTGGGGCTCAGTTGATCTGGGGAGTGGTGTGGTAGATCAACATCATGGCCCTGATAGAACATAATATCTTCATCAGGTCAGGTTAGTAGGTCAAGAAAGGATATAGAGGTTATTTCTAATGACCCAGGACCTTGGTCAGCACCTAATGGCTTTTCTACAATAGCAGATGAGCCAATGATGTGGCTGTCCCTTTTTGGCTGCTCAGGGAAATGTTGGGACTCACCCTGAGGGCTGAGGGCTGATGGCTTGGGTATGGGCTCATCAGGTTGAGACTGAGAAGACTCAACACTGATATTGAGGAAAATTGAGGAGGATGGTTGGATCTCTGGCTGAGAGGGAGCCCTGAGTTCCACTCTAGTCATTTTGGTTTGAACAGAGGATACTTGTTCAATCAGAGTATATAGAACAAAGGTTCATTTTATCCATCTCTTGTATGTGATTCTGGTTGGGGAATTAGTGATTAGCTATGTAGTGGTGGTGTCTGGTGTGGGTTCATCACCTGCTAGGTTTGCAAGGATGTCACCAGGAGCTATTGGCTCAAGTATACCTGGAAGGAGAGCAGTGAACCTTCTAGTAAAGTTGGTGGACAACTTCTTCAACATTTTGAAGATGCCAGCCCTCATGTGAGGAACAACTAGGACATTTTCAAATAGAAGCTTGTCCTGGTCAAGCTCACAATTGATTATGTGTTGAATGAACCTGGGATACATGTAGAATTAATCCCGGATGAGATTACCTCACAGATTGTTCAGCACAAATCTTGAGTAATTGAAGCGGAGGCCTTTCATCAATCCATGGAGTAGGCAACCCAGATCATATGGGATTTGATCCCAACCCCTGACTTGTTTGATAGATTATATAGGACAATGTGTAACGGAAACTTATAGTTGTAAGAAAAGTTGAACATGTACACTGTGGATCTGCTCATATCTCCATCATAGTCTTTTTGGATGTAGGTATCCTCCAAATCAGACTTGAGGAATTCAGTGGGGACTCCTTCATCATGGAGTTCCAGATGTTCCCTGATGGTGGTTTCACTAATGATTATTTTCTGTCCTCAGATCCTTGATCTAATAACTCTTTCATCATTGAGCATGTCGCTTTATACCATTTGCCCATAATTTGGCCATGTGGTTTGAATCGATGGTAGGATTAACGGTAAGGGCAGTAAAGTATGCAAATTGGCACAAAAATTGGATGATGGGAGCGTAGTCAGCATCCCTTGAAAAATCAAGGATGGCGACTTGGTTATGTTGGGGTTTCAAGGCTATTGTTGTGGACGTACTGTTGGATTAAAGGAATTTGAGAGTGAATGGAGAAGATAGTGAAAATTTAGGGCTTTTACAGTGGTAAATAAATTAAAGAAAGAGAGTAGGAAATACTTAAATTGTGGGTAAAAAGCCAAATGGATAAGATAAAAGCACAGTTTAGGTTCCGATTTGACAGAGGCGGTAAGATAAACCATTTAAAATATTTCGACAATCATCAATAAAATCTTACTTTTTCCGGAGTGGGGCCCAAAGATTTTCGTTCCAACGTAAAGTTTTTCTTCCAAGAGTAAAATTACTTCCGAGAGAGAACACTTGTGTTTTTCTCAGTATTGTCTTCCGAAGCTACTTTTACTTTCGAAACAAACCATGTCTCAAGGGAAAATTTTGCTTCTGAAAGTAAAGTGTTCTTCCGAGAAATGAAGTTTGTGACCTTCGGAAGGGAATTTGATCTATGATTAAGTTTTCTTCTAAGGCAAAAAACTCTTCAAAAAAGAATACTAGTGCTGAGGAATTTGCCTTCGGAAGATAGATAAAGATCTCTTCCGAGGGTAAATTTCCCTTTGGAAGAGTTCATACTTAGAAAATTTAAAGGAAAACCTTTTATAACAGAGATTAGATTGTATAAAGACAACCTAGACAAAACATATTTTCAAAAGATTTTCAAAAGAGATTGACTAGTCAATGTTAATCATCCCAATAGTCGTAATTAAATACTTAAATATTTGTTCATCAAAGGCTTTGGTGAATAAATCAGCACATTGTTCACTTGAATCAACTTCACTAGTTTGATTAAGTTTTTCTCATTATTATCTCGAATGAAATGATACCTGATATCAATATGTTTTGTCTTGGAGTGCTTGACTAGATTTTCTATGATAGAAATAGCACTCTTTATTGTCTATTTGGATAGATGTCTCTATGAAGTTGAAACCATGGTCTAACATCTAATACTGAATCCATAGCAGTTAAGCATAGCAGCTTACAACAGCAATGTATTCAGCTTCAGCAGTTGATGTAGAGACATATGATTGCTTCTGACATTGTCGGGAGATTATCCTTCCACCAAGAAATTGACATCCTCCTGATGTGGATTTCTTGTTAATGTTGCAGCCACTATAATCATTGTTAGTGTAACCATAAAGATTGAAATCCTTATTTCTAGGATGCCAAAGACCTAGTTTAGGAGCTCTTTTGAGATATCTAAGAATTCTCTTGATAGCAATTAGGTGAGACACCTTAGGAGAAGCCTGATATCTTGCATAGATGCAGGTTGCAAATATGATATCAGGTCTACTTGCAGTGAGATACATCAGAGACCTAATAATTGCCCACACTGATGCTGATCAGTATCCTACCCCTCAGAATCAGGACAAAGATTATGATTTCTTTATATAGGTGTCTTGGCTGGCTTGCAATCTTTCATCTCAAATCTTTCTAAGATGTCCTTGACATACTTAGATTGATTGATGAAGAACCCTTCTTCCATCTGCTTCACTTGAATCCCAAGAAAGAAATCCATCTTTCCCATGAAACTCATCTCAAACTTCTTTCTCGTGATGCTTTCAAAGTCTTTGCACATCTGGTCATTTGATGAAACAAATATAATGTTATCAACATAGACTTTTACAAGCAACATGTCCTTCCCAGACTTCTTTATAAAGAAGGTCCTATCTATGGTGCCTCTGGTGTAGCCATTCTTTAGAAGAAACTGAGACAGTGTCTCATACCACAACCTAGGTGCCTGGTGTAACCCATAAAGAGCTTTATCCAGTTTGCACACATACTTGGGGTGCTGTTGGTCTTCAACAAAAGCCCATTCATTTCATTAATAAATTAATGTTGTTATGCAATACAACATTGTTAAGTTACAAAAGAAAACATCCGTTAGTTGCATTACAAAACAACAATAATAACATGCGTGAATGGATGCTAGTCATGTCCTACCGAGTAGCCTCCATGAGTACCATACTCAGCAACATTACCCGCCAACTGAAAATGCATAAAAGTCGGCGCTACTGAGTGAGTTCTAGATTTATAAGTATTAAAATACCTTATGTGTTTTATATACGAAATATACCTTTCCGTAAAATACTTTACTTTCGTAACAATATTCATTGTTTATTTCTTTCTTTCATACTTTAATTACTATCTTTATCATCGTATACATAGTTTCTTTCCATTCTTTACATTAACATTCGCTTTCATATACATACTTTCGTTCCATACTTTTCACCATCTTTACTTTCAGACACATTCTTTCGTTTCGTACTTTTGTCATTCTTTACTTTCATACGTACTTTTCATACTTTTCATCATTCTTTACTTTCATACGAATCGATGCACAATACCCCGAACATTGTGCACGAACCTGATACTGGGCCTGAGGTATACAAGTAGACCCCAAACATTGTGCACGAAGCTGACCCAGTCACCTAAGGCAAGCCATCTCTCCCTTTCATTTGGACCAATATGCAATACCCCGAACATTGTGCACGAAGCTGATACTGGGCCTGTGGTCTATAAATAGACCACGAACATTGTGCACGAAGCTGACCCAATCACCTAGGGCATGCCACAAGGGTCCCGTCAATCTCAATGATTGACCCTGTATGCATCCTTCGAGTTATTTAAACCGCACACAGTTGAGCTAAAGACAACATGGTCGTGCACTTCCTTTCTATTTGCTTGCAAGCCATTCTTTCTTTCCTTACATTTCACTTTTCATCTTTGTTATCTTTCACTTCATTACGTTATACTTTACATTCATTAATACATTCGTCATACTACGTAAAGTCATAACATATTACTTAACGTATATTATATTATAATATATATACATTTTGGAAAACCAATAAAAGATAACACATCATACACATATGCATATCATATATTCATCATATCATCATACATGTTCTATGCATAGACCATCACATACTCATGCTTAAAATAGGCCAAAAAGTCCATAAGTCAAACTAGGGTCAAACCCTAAAATTCTGGTTTTCCCAAAATTCAGAAAATTTTCTAAGTGTTTGGGCGCATCGGCACTATTTGGCACATGAGGACTGTTTGGGCGTTTCTCCACTATGCAGGCACATGAGCCTATACTTAACTATTTCAACACTTAGGCACATGAGCCCCTTGGGCACATGGACACTATTTAGGCGCATCAGCTTTCACTTAGAAATTTCTAAGGTATTTCTTGGTGCATGGACTACTGTTTGGGCGCATCATCCAACACTTAGACTCTCTAAGTCATATTTCAGGCGCATGGGCCCTGTTTGGGCGCATGACCTTACTTAAAACTTTTCTAAGACAAATAACTAGGCGCATGGGCGCTGTTTGGGCGCATGAATATCAACTTACATCTTTCTAACATATTTTTCAACCCCAAGCACAATCTTAACATGTTCTAAGCTTCTCAATGCCATTCTAAGCCTTGACATAGTATGCACAACCATAAAACATCAACATGCAAGCATAAATACATACGAACAGACATAGAAAAGTTTCAAAAGTGTTTTACATGCATTTTCAGCCCCAAAATCTTTAAAAAAAGTAAAATACGGGGTCTAGAAACTCACTTAGTGTAGCAAACAAGCACAACTCCTCCAAACTTGCTTGTTCACGAGTTCAAGCACCTAAAACAACCCAAGCAACACCAAAACACGCAAACCCGAACACATAAGAACACATACTTTCGGTTTCATGGTCGAACCCAACAAAACCGAGCAAATTAAACATTAAAATACTTACCTAGCCAAGAACAGCGTTTTTCTCTCTCTAGAACTGAAGACTCAGCTTTCTTCTCTTCTTCTTCTCTTTTTGGTTGACAAAAAAGCAGATGGAGTTGACATATATGGGCAGCCATGCCCATAATATATTAAAATATTAAACTTTGTACCTTTTTGTACTTTAACCCCTCTACTTTGGCTTCTCCCTTTTCTTTTCAAGATACTTTTGTTTTCTTTTTCTCATTTCTTTTCTTTTATTCTAGTAAAAAATCTCGGGTGTTACAAGTCCACCCCCGTTAAAGAGGTTTCGTCCCCGTAACCCGTCACTCTCCAAATAACTATGGGTAATGCTGTCTCATCTCTTCTTCTGTCTCCCACGTAGACTCACAACCCTTTCGGTGTTTCCACTGCACACACACCAGTGGAACCACTTTATTCCTCAATCTCTTTTCTTTTGGATCAATGATTGCCAGTGGTTGCTCTACGTAATTGAGCCGTTCATCCACTTTGATATCATCCAGTGGTACAATCATATCCTCATCAGCTAAGCACTTTCTCAGATAAGATACATGGAATGTGGGATGAATTCCACTTAACTCATCCGGTAATTCTAACCAATAGGCCACCTCTCCTAGTCGTGTGATGATTCGGAAAGGCCCTATGTACCTTGGGCTTAGCTTACCTCGCTTCCTAAACCGGATAATCCCTTTCCAAGGTGAGACCTTCAGCATAACTCGGTCGCCCACCTTGAATTTGATCGGTCTTCGCCTCTTGTTGGCGTATGACTTTTGTTTATCTTTTGCTGCCATCATAAAGGCTTTGATCCTTTCTAACTTCTCAGTGGTAGCCTCGATCACCTTAAGGCTTCCCAACTCTTTCTACACGATGTCACCCCAACATACGGGCGTCGTACACCTCCTACCGTATAGCATCTCGTAATGGCATACTAATACTGGCATGATAACTGTTATTCTACGAGAATTCTGCTAACGGTAAGTGATCATCCCAACTTCCTCCAAAATCGATCACGCATGCTCGAAGCATATCCTCGAGCATCTGAATCGTCCTCTCAGATTGACCATCTGTCTGAGGATGATACGCCGTGCCAATGTGTAGCATCGTCCCCATCGCATCATGAAATCTTTTCCAAAACTTCGATATAAATCGGGTGTCACGATCCGACACGATAGACACCGACACACCATGACGAGCTACAATCTCCTTGATGAACAGATCTGCCAACCTCTCGGATGAAAACTTCTCGCGGATCGATAAGAAGTGAGCACTCTTTGTCAGATGATCTACAATCACCCATATGGTATTGCACCCCCTCGCTGTACGAGGTAGCTTAGTAATAAAATCCATGGTGATGTGCTCCCACTTCCACTCGGGTATATCCAACAGTTGGATCTTCCCATATGGCTTCTGATGTTTTGCTTTCACTTGCAAACAAGTAAGGCACTTGCTCACGTATTCTACTACGTCGTGCTTCATTCCTGGTCACCAATAATCTTTCTTCATGTCTTGATACATTTTCGTGGCACCGGATGAATCGAGTATCGAATTTTATGAGCTTCATCCATGATTCGCCCCCGTAGGTCTCCGTAAAGAGGGATCCATATCCGTCCATTTCAGGTTTTAACACCGAGAGTGTTTTCACCCAATTTTGCAAATAGACACTTCATTTGCTCAGAATTAAGGCGATCTTCTTTTAGCGCCTCATCTTGAAAGTCTTTCACTTGGGTCATCACATCAGCGGTCATAACCAACTCATAAGCTTTCACCCGAATCGACTCGGGTCTCTCCTTTCGACTAAGGGCATTGCCACGACATTGGCCTTACATGGATTGTAATGGATCTCACAGTCATAATCCTTGATGAGCTCTAACCATCTCCTCTATCTCATGTTGAGATCCTTTTGCTCGAAGAAGTACTTCAAGCTCTTGTGGTCGGTGAAGATGGTGCACTTCGTCCCGTATAAGTAGTGCCTCCAAATCTTTAACACAAACCCACAACCGCTAATTCCAAATCATGGGTGGGATAATTAACTTCGTGGGTTTTTAGCTATCGGGATGCGAAGGCTATTACCCTTCCACGTTGCATCAATACACAACCTAATCCTGAATAAGAAGCATCTGAATATACAACTAAGTCCTCACTCCCTTCGGGTAACGTCAAGACAGGAGCTTGAGTCAATCTCGCCTTCAACCCCTCGAAAGCACCCTCTTGCGTTTGACCCCACACAAACTTCACATCCTTGTGAGTCAACTTAGTCAAAGGTGAGGCTATATTGGAAAAGTATTGGATGAATCTCCTGTAATATCCCGCTAAACCTAAGAAACTACGGATCTCAGATGGCGTCCTTGGAGACATCCATTGCATCACCGCCTTAACCTTCTCCGGGTCTACCATTAGAGAATTTGGCATATAGCTTTTCTCTTCTAAGCATCTCCAACACTTCTCGTATCTGGCCGGCATGTTCTTCCTCGCTCTTTGAATAAATCAGGATATCATCAATAAACACAATCACTGATTATATAACATGGGCCGACCCACTCAGTTCATCAAATCCATAAAGGCAGCTTGCACATTAGTCAAACCGAAAGACTTAACGACGAACTCGTAGCGTCCATAACACGTGCGAAAAGATGTCTTAAGGATATCTTGCTCCTTCACCTTCAGCTGATGGTAGCCAGATCGAAGGTCTATCCTCAAGAACCAACTAGCACCTTGCAGCTGATTAAACAAGTAATCAATCCTTGGTAGCAGATACCGATTCTTCACCGTCAGCTTATTCAGCTCTCGGTAGTCGATGCACATCGGTATACTACCGTCCTTCTTCTTCATAAACAATACCGGTGCAACCTAAGGAGAGATACTCGGTCGGATAAACCCTTTATCCATCAGCTCCTGCAGTTGAGCCATTAGCTCTTTCATCTCGGTGGGAGCTAGTCGATACGGTGCCCTGGCAACGGGTTGAGCACCGGGTATCAGATCAATCTGAAACACATTCTCGCAATCCGTAGCACGCCTGGTAAATCTTCTGGGAACACGTCCGGGAAGTCACGTACAACTGGTACATTCAACAATTATGGTACCAAAGCATCCACATCTTTCACGTAGGCCAGGTAGGCACTGCATCCATGTCTCACGTACTTCCCTGCCACCGCCATCGAATGCACTTTTGGAACCGTGGTATTGCGATCGTCGTGAATCGTCACTGAATTCCATCGAGCATAACTAATCGAATCATCTTCTTGCAGCACACGATGTTTGCCTTATAGGCTGCTAACCAATCCATCCCTAGTAATGCATCGAATCCACCTAGGGGCATCACATGTAATTTAGCAGAAAACCTATGACCTTCTACTTCTATGACACAGTCATCTATCATATCAGTAATTCTAGTGGACTTACCAATAGTAGTTTCTACATCAAATGGCTCGGTAATACTTCTACTACTATCAGACAATTTATCACAGAAAGCAGTAGAAATAAAACTCCTACTAGCACAAGAATCAAATAATACAGAGGCACAAATTTGGTTTACTAGAAACATACCTCACACGACATCGGGGTCTACCCTGGCCTCCTCCTGTGTCATCGTGAATGCTCTAGCAGTTGCCCTCTGTCCTCCATCTTCCGTCCCCTTCTTTGTTCCTAAACTCTCAGCCCTTGGCTTCTTACACTCCCGACTCAGGTGGCCTACTTCACCACAGTTGTAGCACCTCGGCAGCCTACAATCCTTAGAGATGTGGCCAGACTTCTCGCACTTGAAACAAACATTTAACCCCAGCCTGCACTCGCCAGCATGCTCTCTCCCACATTTACCGCACTTCTTTATCCCCGAGCTTGATGATCCCATCCTACGGTCATCCACCTTCATCCTCTCGCTGTTTGGGTGAAACCGCCACGTCCAAACCTTTTCCTACTCCAGTTCCTGTCACCACCACCTGTCTTCTTCACCTCGACTACTGCCACCTCCCTCTAATCATACAAACTACCCGCCAGGTCTACCACCAAACGAAGGGTACCCGGACAGGAAGCGATCAAATGCCTGTGGATGTCAGTTGGCAATCCCTGAATATACTTCTTGATCTTCCTCAACACCGACGTCACCTGATCCGACACCTACCTTGCCATCTCATTAAACTTGGTGGTGTATTACGGGTGTGTCATGGTGCCTGCCTCCAGTTGTTGAAACTCCCTCTCAATTTCGTCTAACTCCAGGTGAGGACAAAACTCAATCACCAACTTCTTCAGTTCTAGCACCTTATCTTTCTAATGGCCCTACTACCCTCGGCCTGTACAATGTTGTCCCACCAACATAAGGCCGAGTCCACAAACGAGTGGGTAGCAAATTTCACCTTCTGATCTTCTCGGCACTCGCTGATATCAAGCACTGCCTCCATCTACCTCGCCCATCGGTGAGCAGCAGCAGCATTTCCATTCTCATCGAATGTTGGAGGCTTGCATCTTTGGAATGCCCCATAGTTACATCCTGCTAAAGTTTCCTACACCGCTTCCTCCTCCCCCTCCTCACTCTCACTCGAGACAATCGTCTAGGTCTCTGATCGTTCCCTCTCTTCCCTTCCTGTGGTCCTTCTCCTCTCTTTTTTCTCATCCTCCCTTATAGCTTTTATCACTTCAGTCACTATAGATGGCAGAATTGTCTGCATGACTTGATGGACTTCCTCTGCCACCACCTCTTTCACCGAGGCCCTTAAGTTCACACTCTCATCACCTCCTTCCTGATGATGCATCTCGGGCTCTTCACGGGCCCTCTCTGTAGCCTTAGCCTTATTCCTAGTAACGCGCGGTTCAGCACCATGTTCTCCCTATACTCCACCCCTAGAGGCCTTAGATGATCTACCTCCAGTCGTTCTCCAATCACTATAAGATTCAAACACTAACGCGGTCATTCAAGGATTAGCTCAGTTTATGTTAAGTATAGTAAGTCCCTAATTACAGTGGCCAGTTATGATGAGCCACTTACTTTACTCTTCACACCCCAAGCATTTCCTGTCCTGACTACATCAGTATCTAAAACTACTATCAGCATATAATCAAATAGCACACGCACATAACTCCAATTATCTTCGAGAAAAGAAATACCTCATGGTACGTAGCTACTCGGGCTGGCATCCCTTTCCTTTAGTCCTATTCTCAGTTTAAAATTAGGTTTTGAAAATAATTTACCCAATTCACTTAAACTTTGGCTCTGATACCAACTTGTGAGGCCCCGCTCCCGGGCAACTCACAGTTGGTCATTCATAGCACTAAACATACATAATAATATATATTTCATAAAACATTACAGCGGAATTACATTAACAAAAGCCTATTCATTTCATTAATAAATTACTATTGTTATGCAATACAACATTGTTAATTTACAAAAGAAAACATCCGTTAATTTCATTACAAACAACAATAATAACATGCGTGAATGGATGCCAGTCTTGTCCTGCCAGGTAGCCTCCACGTGTGCCATCCTCAGCAACATTACCTGCCAACTGAAAATGCATAAGAGTCAGCGTTGCTGAGTGAGTTCTAGTTTTATAAGTATTAAAAATACCTTATGTGTTTTATATACGAAATATACCTTTTCGTAAAATACTTTACTTTCGTATACAAGCACACATCATACATACATTCAAACAATATTCATTATTTATTTCCTTCTTTCATACTTTAATTACTATCATTTATCATCGTATACATACTTTCTTTCCATTCTTTACATTAACATTCGTTCTCATATACATACTTTCATTTCATACTTTTCACTATCTTTACTTTCATACGCATTCTTTCGTTTCCTACTTTTCATCATTCTTTACCTTCATACGTACTTTTCATACTTTTCATCATTTTTACTTTCATACGGATCGATGTACAATACCTCGAACATTGTGCATGAAGCTGATGCTAGGCCTGAGGTCTACAAGTAGACATCGAACATTGTGCACGAAGCTGACGCAGTTTCCTAGGGCAAGTCATCTCTCTCTTTCATCCGGATCAATGTGCAATACCCCGAACATTGTGCACGAAGCTGATGCTGGGCCTGTGGTCTATAAATAGACCACGAACATTATACACGAAGCTGACCCAGTCACCTAGGGCATGCCAGAGGGGTCCCGTCAATCTCAATGATTGACCCTGTATGCATCCTTTGGGTTATTTAAACCGCACACAGTTGAGCTAACGACAACATGGTCGTGCACCTCCTTTCTATTTGCTTGCAAGCCATTCTTTCTTTCTTTACATTTCACTTTTCATCTTTTTTATCTTTCACTTTATTACGTTATACTTTACATTCATTCATACATTCATACTACGTAAGTCATAACATATTACTTAATGTATATTATATTATATATATACGTTTTGAAAAACCATAAAATATAACACATCATACACATATGCATATCATATATTCATCATATCATCATACATGTTCTATGCATAGACCATCACATACTCATACTTAAAATAGGCCAAAACAGTCCATAAGTGAAACTAGGGTCAAACCCTAAAATTCTGGTTTTCCCAAAAATTCAAAAATTTTCGAAGTTTTTGGGCGTATCGGCACTATTTAGGCGCATGAGGACTGTTTGGGCATTTCTCAACTATGCAGGCGCATGAGCCCATACTTAACTATTTCAACACTTAGGCACATGAGCCCCTTGAGCGCATAGGCACTATTTAGGCGCATCAGCTTTCACTTAGAAATTTCTAAGGCATTTCTAGGCGCATGGACTACTGTTTGGGCGTATCATCCTACACTTAGACTTTCTAAGTCATATGTTCAGGCGCATGGGTCCTGTTTTAGCACATGACCTTACTTAAAACTTTTCTAAGTCAAATAACTAGGCGCATGGCCCTGTTTTGGCGCATGACCATCAACTTACATCTTTCTAACATATTTTTTGGCCCCAAACACAATCTTAACATGTTCTAAGCTTCTTAATACCATTCTAAGCCTTGACATAATATGCACAACTGTAAAACATTAACATGCAAGCATAAATACATATGGACATAGATAAAAAAGTTTCAAAAATGTTTACATGCATTTTCAGCCCCAAAATCTTTAAAAACAAGTAAAATACGGGGTCTAGAAACTCATCTTGTGCAGCAAACAAGCAAACTCCTCCAAACTTGTTTGTTCACGAGTTCAAGCACCTAAAACAACCCAAGCAACACCAAAACACATAAACACGAACACATAAGAACACATACTTTCGGTTTCACGGTCGAACCCAACGAAAACCGAGCAAATTAAACATCAAAATACTTACCTAGCTAAGAACAACCTCTTTTTCTCTCTTGAACCGAAGAACTCAGCTTTCTTCTTCTCTTCCTTTTCTCTTTTTGGTTGACAAAAAAAGCAGATGGAGTTGACATATATGGGCGGCCATGCCTATAATATATTAAAATATTAAACTTGTACCTTTTTGCACTTTAACCCCTCCACTTTGGCTTCTCCCTTTTCTTTTCAAGATACTTTTGTTTTCTTTTTCTCATTTCTTTTCTTTTATTCTAAAAAAAATTCCCGGGTGTTATATGAGGGCTTCTTCCACCTCTTTAGTTCCAGTTGAGAAAGAAAGCACGAGTACAAGCAGACATTCCCACTGTGGGTCTGACTTGTTGTTCTCACACCTTCTGAGACATCCCTAATGATGTTCTCAGCTGGATGGGTGTTGGGTATCTTGACTCTAGGAATCACATCTAGTTACATAGATAGATCCAAGTTGGAAAAGTTTTTCTTAGGATTTTAAACACCATTTCCAGCTGATGTCTCACACTCATTCAATAAGGACTGATTGAATGAATGTGTGATAACATCAATGGTATTTTACTATGAAGCAGCAACAACAGTTGTCTGTTCCACCAGATCACTGTCTTTATCAGCTTGGTGTTGAGTGCTGGAGTTGTCAGCTGATGAGTTTTGAGGCTTAGTTGGGTGACAACTTGTTAAAGCTCTACTGTTTCCAGAGATGATCAAGCTTTTAGGACTTCCAATAATGGGAGCTTGATCTTTATCACTTCTTGGAGAAACTGGAATAGGTTTGGATAACTCAAACAATTGCTCATCATAGTATTCATTTTGAGTTCCTGTTCCAGCTGAAACATTCTCATAAGATGGGTTAGAATAGTTTGGAAACAATTCTAAATCAAAAATATGGTCAGGACCATTTCCTTTAACATAAAGAGTGTGCTCATTTACAAAAATGTTGGATGATTCATCAAATTGTTGATTTTTGATGTTATATACTCTATAAGCTATAGTATGGGTGTGCAAGAAAATCCAAATCTAAAACCAAATCTGATTTATCCGAAATTCCGAATCCGAAGTATCCGAAATTTCGGATATCCGCAATTCAGATATCCGAAAATTCGGATTCGGATTCAGATAGTAATATTGGAAATTTTCAGATAATTCCGATATCCGAAATATCCAAAATATTATATATACATATATACATATATATATATTAATTTTTAATTATATATAAAACTACATTTCAATATCTCATTCACAACCACAATAACGCTAATCTCTGCTATTCTAAATCTTAAAACGTCCGCCTCCACCCTCCAGGCTCCATCTCTCATTCTTCGACTCAAGCTCTCCTTCAAGAGTTCATCGTCGACTTCGACGCTTCAACGGCTCTACTCTCATAGACTCATTCAAAGTGAGTCGGTTCATCCCTGATCGAGTAATCGTCCTTCATTCAGGCTCGGTGGCTTGGTGCTACTCCAATCACCATTTGACTACTGCGGTGTGTTGGTTCTACCCTACACGACCTTCGTCAACAAAGGTTAGTTGATTATTTCACAGGCTCGGATGCTCGGTGGCTCTTTTTTCATTAATTTGCTTATGTTTGATCGCAACTTAGATTCTTCATGGGTATTTTATTTTCAAAGATTATTTGAAACATCATATGTGATGTTTAACTTTTGAGAGTACTTTTAAAATGATCATTAGATAATTAATTTAAAACAATCTTATAAGTTTGTTGTTCTTATTCATTTTATGGATTCATTTTTAGGATAACCATTTGATGTTTATTTATACTCACTTCTAAGATAACCGTTCGTTTTGAGGATTCGTTTTGTGGATTCACTTTTAAATAACTTAGTACTTAGTAGGAAAATTAAGTTTATACCTTCTGGAGTTTTGGAAACAATGGAGTTTTTAAAAACCTTTTTTTTGTCTAAATGGAGTTTTGTAATAGTAACTTAACAACTATATGTTAGACTTGTAGTGATATACTATAAAAGGTTAATAAGAATCATAATTATTGATTATGTTCTCACAATCTCCTGTTAATCTCACTTCTTATTTTTTCATTATTCAAATTAGATTGTTTCACGCTTCAATGGACATCCCTGATACCAACACAAACAACTCAGATTGTGAGCTAGTGTCTGACAATGTGGTGATGTCAAAGGCCAAACAAAAGAAGAACCAAAAGCAAAAAAAAAAGATGGAAAACCTCCAAGCGCACCGTCAAATGCAAGTGAACCTTGTTCCACACGTACGAACAAAAAAAATCTATTTGGTGGAATTATTATATTGAGTGGGATGTACTTGATTTGGCTGAGTGTATATATTGTCATAGAAGAATTGGTTGTTCAACAAAAGGTGGGACTACCCCTTTGAAAAATCAGATCAACACGTGAACAATACCCTCCAAACATAGATAAAAGCAAAAGCTGCTTGATCTTGAGTCTAAAACACGTGTTAGTGATGATGGTTCCATTGAAAACATAATAGTTCCTAGGTTATGGGAGTTTAACCAAGAAGTAATCAGGAAAGCCTTAGCAAAAATGTTGATAGTTGATGAATTACCTTTTTCTTTTATTAAGGGAGAGGGTTTTCGTGCTTTTTGTAAGGTTATTAATCCTCATTTTAATGTGCCTTCACATCCGACTGCAACAAGAGATTGCTATGGATATTTTATTGAGGAAAGGATGAAATTAGTGAATATCTTTAACAATATGTCATCTAGAATATGTTTAACCATAGACACTTGGACTTCAGGGCAGTATTTATCTTATATATGTTTAATTGTACATTTTATAGATGACGATTGGCATTTGCATAAGAGAATCATATATTTTTCCCGATTGTTGGTCACTCGGGAGTATTAATTAGGAGACCGGTTGAAAAGTGTTTACTTGAATGGGATTTAAAAAACATTTTGACTGTCATAGTAGATAATGCTAGCTCTAATGATATAGCTATTCAACATTTGAAAAAGGTTTTTAATCATTGGGATTCTAGAGTTATGAAGGGAGATTTTTTACATATGAGATGTGCGGCTCATATTTTGAACTTAGTTGTTAGAGATGGCCTTAGTAATTTGAAGAAATCAATCAAAAAAGTAAATGCCCTTGTTAAATACATGAGGTCTTCTCCCGCTAGAATTCAAAAATTTAAAGCTTGTGTTGAAGAAGAGAAAATAAAGAGCAAGAGTTTAGTGTGTATGGATGTTGAAACCCGTTGGAACTCCACTTTTTAATGCTAGAATCTGCTATTAAATTTAAAAAAGCATTTTCTAACTTATTATTAAGGGATTCTAACTATGAGAACGTGATTAAGAGGTGTGAAGGTGGTTTAATACATGAGGATGATTGGACCGATGTTAAAAGCTTGTTGCCTTTTTTAAAGATTTTTTTTGATGCTATGTTAAGATATTCAGGTTCATGCTATATGACTTCTAATGCCTATTTGCATGAGATTTTTGGAACTGGCACTGTGATTGAGGGTTTGGTTAAGCATGCTGATATCTCAATTAGTCAAATGGCACATAAAATGAAAGAAAAATATCGAAAGTATTGGGGTGAATTTGCTAAGATTAATCAATTTTTGTTTATTGTTATGGTTCTTGACCCGAGGCAAAAGTGACATTACATGGAGTTTCTTGTTAAAGAGAATTTTATAACTGAAAATGTCATAAAAAGTGTTGAAGTAAACATGATTACTTTGTTTGAATCTTATATGAGATCTATGCCTTGAAAAGAAAACGAATTTGAGGTGTCATCATCTACGTCGACTTCTAGTTCTAGACGTGTAGAGGGCGATGAACAGGTTGTAATGGACGAAGAAGAGATTTAAAATGGCCATGGGAAATTGGGAAACATCATTGAAAAAAAATATGTTAGACAAATATCTTGGGGAGGATCGTGAACCTATGGACGCACGTTTTGGCATATTAAATTGGTAGAAAGTTCAACAGTGTCGATATCCCATTCTTGCCAAAATGGCTCGAGATATTCTTGCTATTCATGTTTCTACCGTTGCCTCCGAGTCCGCTTTTAGCACCTGGGGATGGGTGCTTGATTGTTTCCGAACTTCCTTAACCCAAGAATAGTGGAAGCATTGGTTTGTGCACAAGATTGGTTGCGTGCTTCTAATAATACAATTATGATTGAAGACACTTTACTCGAGATCGAGAAAATGGAAGGAGAAGGGTAGTAGCAAATTACCATTTTTCATTTTTGTTGTTAAACTGTTACGTATGTTTTTTAACGTTTTTTCTATTGTATCATAGGTTTGAAGGATTTAATCGTGGAATAACCAACAATTATCATTGATGAAACAAGTGATGAATCATCGGAATGGTTTTAAGGTATCTTTATTACTACAAGTAATCTTTAACTTGCCTAGGTCTATTATATAATCTCAATGGTTTTAAGGTATATTCAAGTTGCCCAAGTCTATGTTGACCAGACCAAGTCTCAAAAGGAACCACAATTATACCCAAAAAATTCACACTAAAATGAGTTTTCAACAGACATAAATAGTCTTTGTTCTTTACCAACTTTTTTGTTACTTTTCTTTACTAACTTTAGTTTTTGTTACTTATAACAACATTAGCATTCATGGTGATTTTCAATCTAAAGAATAGAATAAAATAAATAAACTATAACATATTGTGTGAATTGTGATTATAATATAACAATACACAGTTGAATTGACGTGTAAGTGCAGCCATGAAAAGGAAAAAAAAACTTGCATGCTTAGACATAAATATTCCAAGATGATAATACTCTTTCTTAGTATTACAACAATACAACCACAAGCTAACTTGATTAGAATAGTTTTAATAAAATGTCATGACTTCTATCTTATTGTTTCTTTGGATGTAGGTTGTGGACGTGTGGATCATGTGGTGATGATGGAAGATATCAACATTGGTAGTTTGCAAATATGCTCGAGAACTCAAGATTGGACTTTTTGAAAATGTTTAACTATTCTATTTGATTATATAAATGTTTTGAAATTTTTTATTTTTTAGCTGGTATTTTGGTTGGTTGAATTCAGTTGTTGACTATTTAGGCATTTGACTACTCATGGATTGTAATCTGAATTGAAATGATTTTGACAATTTTTATGGTTCACTGAAAATCGGATATCCGTTTAATTATCTGAATCTGCATCCGAAATTTCAAATATCCAAAATTTGGATATCCGAAATTTCAGATACAGATTCGGTTAGTGATATCCACTATCCAAAAATTTCGGATATCCAAAATTCGGATATTTGAAAATCCAAATATCCAATTTTAAACACCCCTAACCTAGAGAGTTTGAGGAATACCCAACAAAGATAGCATCATCTGACTTTTCAGCAAATTTTTCTAAATTGTCCTTTGTGTTAAGTATGGTGCACCTGCTGTCAAAGGACCTTAGAAAGCCAATGAACGGTGGCCTCTTGTTTCATAGCTCATAAGGGGTTTTTCCATGGGGCTTAACGATGAGAACACTGTTCTGCACATAACATGCAGTGCTGACTGCCTCTGCCCAGAAAGTTAGTGGCAACTTTGAATCAGTTAACATAGTTCTTGCAGCCTCAATAAGTATCATGTTCCTCCTCTTAGCAACACCATTTTGTTGAGGAGTTCTAGGAGCACTATACTGTCTGGTAATCCCTTTTGAGTTATAGAATGAGTCAAGAACTTGATTCTTAAACTCAGTCTCTTGATCACTTCTAATTGTTTTTACCTTGTGATCAATTTGATTTTCAATTTAAAGAATAAAATATTTTAATGTTTCAGTAGTTTCATCTTTAGTTCTTAAGAAGAATATCGATGTAAATATTGTAAAATCATCAACTATCACAAGACAATATGATTTCCTTCCAATGCTCATTATACTTGTGGGACCAAATAGATCCATGTGCAATAAGTGTAATGGAGTGGTGATAGAGTTAACTTCTTTGAGATACCTTATGTTGCTTCCCTTTCAGACATGCAACACAATTATCTTTACAGAAAAAATTCTTTTTAGGCACACCATGTACCAAGTTATTTTTAACTAGTTTATTTATAGTTTTAAAATTACATGACTTATTCATTTATGTCAAAGAGTTGACTCATCACCATTATCTTTGGAAAGAAAGCATAATACTTCTCCTAGTACGGAAGCATAGTTCATATCCAGCTTGTACATATCCCCTCTCCTGGGAGATCTAAGCACTAATTCCTGTGGAATTGTCATCCCAGGTTTGAGGATAATGCAATCATGTTTGACAATGTTTACTTTGTCAACTTTTAACTTACCATCAGATACAGTCCATCTACCAGAAATGTATCCTTCGGCTTCACCATCAAACTTAATAGGACCTCTATCAAAATATTCAAACTATTGTAAGAGAGATCTGTTCCATGTCATGCGCCTAGAGCATCCATTGTCCATAATCCATATATTCCATTCTTATCATATGGATGTCCATGCACATATGGTGAAATGATTAGTTACTATTGGAAACCCAAGCTTTATTGGTCTTGGGCTCTTCTAATGTAGATGACATAATTGAACCAAAATGTATGCATGGGGGTTCAACTATTATTTGTAAAGAAGTTGTTTGGGCTGCATCATCTTGTCTGATCTTCCATTCTATCCTATGGTTGATCAGGGTGATGAGCCTGTGGAGGCTTGAGCAGCATGACTTGCTTCCGACCCTTCTTTTTTCACTGAAGAAGTTATCACCACCTTTTCTTCCAAAGCAGTATTCTTCTTGGAAGGTCGCAAAGGATTCATTTTATTCCTTTGTTTGTTCTTGGGCTTGTTTTCCGAAGCTATTTTCCTTTCGGAAGAATGAGTTTCTTCCAAAAGCAACTTGGCTACGGAAACAAGCTTTCCTTTCCTTAACACTTGGACCATATAGTAAGGTTCAAATGTGAAACCTTCCTTGAATCCTTCTATCTTAATATTATTTGCATAATGTGTTCTTGCTTGATTGTAGTAACAACCTTTAGCCATAAGGTAATGTAGACCATAGATTATGCATTCAATTTTAACTTTGATAGGGCATGAGGGCTGTTGTTTCTTGCACTTTTTTTCTTCTTCAACAGCCTTCCCCTTTAACTTCTGATTCTTCAGTTAGATAGGAATACTGGTATTGTAATCCTTTCCTGAATCAGAGTTTCCAACCACTTGGAATCCAGCTGAGATGAATACACCCTTTTGCCTCGGGTCTATTTTTAACTTAGATTCAACCACCTTCTTGCCAGTTTTTCTTACTACCTTGATTTTGTTCTTTCTATTGTGGATGAGGTGTTCTACCTTATCCTTCACTGTGTTGGTCACTATTGTTGCATCATTCTTCTGCTCATTGGGTAGTGAGTCAGCAGTTGGAACCTCTTGCTCATCAGTACCACATCTTGGCTGTCTAACAAACACATAAGAGTATTGTGCAGTAATTACATTCATCTGCAACCCACTTTTGTTTTGATAACACACCTTTGAGTGGGAGGATGATACAATGATGGTGTTGAAGTTATGCTCTTGAATAGCATACTTCTTTCTTTAGCCTCAGCTATTACTAGCTGGGCTTGAGTCTCAGTCGACCTGGATATTAATCTTTTATTTGAGCCTGTAGTTTGAATGTTCATGTCTTAAAGAAGACACATATTTCTCTAACTCTTCAATTTTGAGTTTGTAGTCAGATTCTGCTATCTTAAAGTCAGATTTTAATATGTTTAAGGACTCAATATCAGATTTAATTTCCATATTGTAGTCCTGATACAGTTCAACCTTAGCAATACAGGATGGGGTACAGAGATGTTCATATACCTTGGTGTCTTTAGTTCCAGCCGTGAGAGCTTGAGCAGGAGTGATATCTTGCACCATAAAGCTCCAATTAACTTCTTGAGCAATAGTTGCAGTTTGTTGTTTAGTTGGTTTGGCAGCAGCTTTTGGGGTAGCAGGATGTTGGGAGGCATGAGTTACTCCAGGATTAGATCTAGGAGCCTTGAATTCCCTTACAAAGTGACCAAGCTGATTGCAGTTGTAACATTTGGCCTTTGACTTGTCAAACCCAAATTTACTGTTGGTTGGGTTCCGATGGAATTGTCTTTCAGTTCTCTTAAAGAACTTCTTTGCTTTGTAGGTTAGAAGAGCCATTTATTGGACAATGTCTATGTATTCCAGATCATCTGGGAGAAAACACTTAAGATCATCAAAACAGAATTAAAAGTCTCCAGAGTGCTCATTTCCTGAAACAAACGCACAACTATCCTGAAAAAGGATTTTATTAAGCCTGTTGATGTAAGGCCCAGAAAAGGATGATGACTATTGGGGGTAGTTCAGGTACATCTAGGGCTGGGGAGTTCTTAAACTTTCAACAACATGTAGAGCATTACTGACGGGAAGGTTTGAGCTTCTATTCACTTGATGGCCCTTCTAAGTTTCCATCTCCATACGATATCCATCAAGGATTCCATATAGTTCAGTCATGGTGAGAGTGTTAAGATTCTCAGTTCTTTTGATTAAGACACAGTAAAAGGTCCACTCATGAGGAAGTACACTCTTGAATTTTCTCATAATGTCTCTTTTCTCAAGAAGCACTACCATAGACTGAAGAGATGCGATCAAGTCCATGTATCTAAAGTATTGTTGGATCAATGTCTTACCAACAATGTATGTGAAGTTTTCAAACTTCTGCTTCAGTACATCTTCCTTGGACGCTTTGAATTCAGTGGAACCAGAGTACATCAATGTCAAAGCATCAAATAATTATTTGCTGACTTGCATTGCTAAAAACCTACCATTATGGAGTTTGGTATGGCTATAAGCAACACAATCACGGCTTTGCAGTCGATGTCCATCTTCTTGAAGTCTTCATCAGAGTAGTCTCCAATAGCTTTCTTAATCATGGAACTAGTACTAGTCGGAGATTCCACCTTTAGCTTGTAAAGAACATGAGTGATTGATCTCCACATTTGACCATCTTGATACTTGATGAAGACTTCAATACATTGATACCAGGCTCTAAATTTATCAGGAGTAATAATAGGGGCCTTGGTCATGGTTCCCATCTCAGTCTCAAAAAATTTTTGGTTAAGAGCGATTGAGTGAAGTGAGTAAGTATGAAGAACGAGGTGATTTGGGATGGTTAGATCTCACAATCAAGAGCCTAAGAAGCTCTTATACCAATTGCATGATCGGTGTTGGTCTCTCAACACAATTTTATCTCAAAACTCACTAAGTCTCACTCTGTCTGGCCCTAACCGTATGTAAATGGTCCGATTCTCAGTTCTTTATATAAATCGCTTATCCCGATTTCAGGTCAAGGGTGGGTTGGTCCGATCCGGTTCGGTTTGGTTCTGACCCGTTGTTCACCCCTAATGGTCGTTGTCGTGATCCAAACGTGAATCAACTGTCTAACCATTTAATAATTTTTTCAACAAATAGTCGACTTAGAAATGTGGAACATCAGATAAATGGCGTGTAATGAACATATCAAGTGACACCGCAAGATTGATAAAAAGTACATGATGAAACATGACTTGAGTAAGGCGTTGTTCGATAATTTGGTGCTTTGTCATTAAGAGGTCTGACTAAATAAGTAGTTTTGGATCAAACAACATGTTTTTGATACTTACCTATTAAGAGGTTTAATGAACCATTAGTATGTGTGTTTTAAATGATCCAACAAAAACGATTCAAAGCTAGCCTTTTAACGAAATCAATGAGAGGATACTAGGCAGTCCTTAAGCTGTACAACTTGTACACAGAGTTTTATAAAACAAAAATCTTTATACAAAAAGGTTTTACAAATTTAAATAAGGTTTGTATAACAATATTTATATAAAAAATAGGGCAAATACCATAAAAAAACCAACATACTTTCAGTTTTTTATCATAAAAGTTTCTATACATTTGTTTGCACGTAAAATGCCAACATACTTTCTGTTTTGTCTTATAAAATCCCCTCAAAAGTTTTTGCACATAAAAAACCAACTTAGTTTTCATTTTGTCACATAAAAACCCTTTAATAAATATTTACACATTTAAGTCACTTTATTTTTTAGATTCGAGCAAATTCTAAAAAGAAACTAAAAGAACTTTTGCACCAATTGTTTTGTTTGTGTGCATTTTCCACCCCTACGTTGCTCGTTTAAGTTATATGATCCAGATTTCGGATTGTTTAAGTTATGGGAGCTCAAGCTCGACTTGTTTAAGTTATAATAAATAAAGTGTGTAGGATCGGTGTTGGTATCTTAACACAAGTTTATCTCACAAACTCACCAAGTCTCACTCGGTTGATGAAGCAGAATCTCTAACTAAGTCGACAATAATAAATAAGTTAATGAACATAACAATGATTTTCAAGATACTTGTATATATTACATCTCAACTTAGTATTACAAGACTCTTACAAGCATGGTTTGATGAGTTACAATGAGAAACTATATATACTACTATCTACAACCGGTTATACTTGGATGACCAGCTACAATTTACAACTAGACATATACTACATTGCTAGAAGTAAAGCATCTAAAATAAAATATTATGCTAGATTAGGTAGTCATGACAGGTCCATGACTTACCTTTTGTCACCAACTAAAAGTGGCAACTGTACTAATTGATAAAGGTGAACAGTGGACTAAAGTATGGTCAACTATATAGGGGTGGGAAAGCTTCATGCAGTCTGTCAGAGGTTGTGGTGGATGTCAGACAACCCATACTTATATCTACTCGTTCATAGTTGGTTCGTCAGAAGGTAAATGGCTTCGTAAGAATAAGTTCTTCCGAGTTCATTTATACTTCAGAAGAAACAACTTTTTCCGAGTTTTCTGCAAGTCTTCATGACTTTCTTCTTTGGGAGACATTGCCTTGGATCTTCTAAGTGTTAATACTTCGGAAGAAGAACTTCTTAGTCTCAGAAGAGTTAGTTCTATCTTCGAAAGTTTTTCATATACTTCGGAAGGAAACTACTTAGTCTCGAAAGACTTAGTTTTCCTTCGGAAGTTCTTCATACTTTAAGCTTCGAAAGATCTTCAACTTGTCTTTGGAAGAGCAGTTTTAGCTTAGAATACTTCTTCAATTGTACTTCAAAATACTCTAAGTGTTGTTTTGGTTGCACTAGCCTCATATGATGCAACAAAGTGACTTAAATGTGTAAATAATTATTAAGAGGTTTTAATGTGAAAAAACAGAAAATATGTTGGTTTTTTTATGTTAAAAAATTATTGAGGGGCTTTTATGTGACAAAACAGAAAGTATGTTGGTATTTTACTGCAAAAAAATTTATAAGGAATTTTGTGAGAAAAAATCAAAAGTATGTTGGCTTTTTATGATATTTGTCTAAAAATATTCTGGACTTCAAACATTTTTATCAAAATAATACGTTCATTAAATTAAATTAAGAATTTGAATGTTTTTATAAAATAAGAAAATTTTTATGAAAATTATTAAATCCTTCTTTGTTGAAAATTGATGAAATGACTCTTTCTTTTAAAGTTAATTCAAATCGTAAAAAAGAGATGGTATAATCAAATGAAAAAGTGATGTGAAAAGTCAATTATCAAATCTATAACATTTAATAAAACAAGGGTTTTTTTTACCATTTGTCTTTCTCTTAACCCATAGTTTTGACACTTGTCCTATTTCTAGACATTCACACATCAATTTTCCCTCTAAAAGGGTATTATAGTAATTTAAATACTCATACAAATTTCTCTCTTTTATTAAAAATAATTTTATTAATTGCTATGTTTCTCTCTCTTATCTATTTTTTTTAAAATCGAACTATCTTTTTTAAAATAGATTTTATGAAGGAAATTAGAAATCACATCTTTTAATTAAAATCTAAATAACAAAAAATAAAGTTTCATACAATATGAAACTTTTAAAACACTAAACATTTTTAAACAAAATATTTTAAATCATTTTGTTTTTAGTAAAAACTATAAATAGGTGAAATATTTTAGATCAGTCTTATTAAAACAAATAGAATACTTACAAATCAGATTTTTAAAAAACAAGATTTTTATAAAAAATAATTTTTTTATAAAAAATTATAAAACAAATATTTAAAAATGAAACTATTTAGATAAGAGAGTTAAAAATGGTATAAATATTTTATTTCTTGAGCTATTACGTATATATAATTTTAATTGTATTTTATATTAAAATATTATACTATATCTATTCATGTTTATTTTACACTAAAATATAATCTGTTTATTTAATGAGTTTTTAGTCCATCTATTTGTCTATAAAAAACTAAAATAAGTGTGAAATAATTATAAACTTCATTATACTTACTCTCTCATTTCTCTATATTATTAGTAATAATATTGAATACTAATAATATTACTCATACCATTTTCAAATTAAAAATATATAATTTAATAAATTAAAAACCTATTTTTTATTAAAAACACACTTTTTAAAAACAAAAATTTTATAAAATACAGAATACAATGAATTTTAAAAAAAAATTATTTTTCTTAAAACAATATATTTAAAAATCATAATTTTTTATAAAACAAAAATTTAAGAAAATACATTATTGTTTATTTACTCAAACTAGCTATTTATACCTAATTATAATCATATTTTATTTTCAAGTATGATTTTATAATGCATAAATTTTATTAATAATTATTTAATATTTTATTTATTTAATCCATGTATTATACAGGACTAACCTAGTTAAGTATACAAGTAAAGTACTTAGCAAAACTAATTTGATCATTCTCCTCTTCTTTCAAGATTGAATCCACTTAATTACTACCGATATACAATATAAGATAGAATATCATTCATATGTTTCAATACTCAAAAACTTATATGCATAATAAGACTTAATTTCTACTAAATTTGCATTATATATGATAAAGAACCATATCACGCATTATCTATGAAACTCTATCCAACTTTACCATCTTTATTTAATGATAAAACACAAATACGTTGCCACTTCATGAAATTCAAAGGCGGCCCAATGCTAAAGCAAATGTTTTAGACCTCATTTTCTTAAGGCCCCTAATTTTAAAATGGTCTCATAAATTGAAGGTTAGGGATTGCAAGGTTTAAGTCTAATGGATGGGGATGGTAGCTTTCTCTTGATGTTAATCACTTGAGTTTTGAGACTTTGAGTGATAGTTTAAGACTTGAGCTATGAGCTCATCAGGCCAACATTAAGAACCTCAGCACTGATCATAGAAATAATAGGAGTGGTCTGCTCCTCAGGGGAAATATAAGCTCTTGGTTCCACTTTCTCTTGCATGGAAGGTTGTATGGGGGCCAGCTCAACCTGAATAGATTGAGCAGGAGTTTGTTTGGATTTTCTGGTGTAGGTAATGGTTATTTATGGCTATGAGGGTGGTTCAGATGTAAAAGTTATGGGTTCAACATTGGCTAGTGCTACCAAGTTATCACCTTGAGCAATGAGATCTAACATTTTGGGACTAGGGTTGTTTCTACCCTAAGAAGCCAACATTCGTCTTTCTCATTATTTTGAAGATCTCGGGCTTCATCTGTCCTAATTTAGAATTATTACATTTCTCCCTTAACTGTGAGCCGAGTCCACAGTTAAAAAAGTGTTGAACATATCTAGGGAACATATAGTACTCTAAGGAGTCCAAGTTAGCAAGAAAGTTTGTGTAGACAAACTAGGAGTACTTGAACTTAACCCGTTGAACCATTCCATGGACTATATAGGATAAGTATCAGGAATCTGGTCCTATCATCCATGTTTATTAGATGTAGAGTGGATAATGACATGGAGGAGGTACTTACATTGATAGGAGACCTTACCCTTCTTGAAGGTTATGGCTGTGTAGTCTTCTTCATAGCCCATCTTCTAAAATAAGTCATTAACAACAGGTTTGGGGAAGGACAACTCGCCTTCTTCATCATCCAACATTAGATGAAAGGTTATTGTGGCTGAAGCGATGAAACAGTCATCCCCTGCACTATGGCAGACAATGGCTTCTCCCCATCCAAGATCACATCTTGGCAGGCCCTACATAACTCAAGAAATTGTTTTTCATAAAGTGAAGGTTTTAGTGTGAGTGCGGTGAGTTAGTTTGATTGAAAAAGGTAACAGCAAACATATGAGAAACCTGGATATTTTTTAGATGACAACAGACAACTTGATTATGTTTTCTGTGAAGTTGTATGGAAAAATCTGGTTGGTTTCAGGGTTCAGGTTGGGTATTTTAGAAAGCTTTAAAGTGAAGAATGCTAAGAACAAGACGGTTTGTGGGCGAATTTAGGGTTAGAACTTTTGCAGATTAAGAGGAAGAATAAATAGTGGGGAACCGTTGTAGGTATATTTATAT
Source organism: Flaveria linearis (assembly GCA_024085815.1). Taxonomy (NCBI): domain Eukaryota; kingdom Viridiplantae; phylum Streptophyta; class Magnoliopsida; order Asterales; family Asteraceae; genus Flaveria; species Flaveria linearis. The sequence goes on along the minus strand of CM044016.1, from coordinate 27,324,739 downwards.
ATTAGGATTAGAGACAAAGTTAATGTAAAATGATAAACTTTAAAATCCGAAAGTCGGTCCCACCTCTGAAAAAGTGCCCAAAAAGGTAGTTTTTTTGAAAGTCTAAAGTCTTTCAAATATAATTTGTCTTTGAAAGTTTTGAGAAAACTTCTGAAGCCAATTTGAATTTAGAAGATATTCCTTAGCTTGATAAAAATAATAAAGCTTCTGAGCCTTAATTGCTTTCGGAAGAAAATTGTCCTTCAAAACATATAAGTATTTACAAAACATTTAAGCTTCGAAAGATATATCAGAATTTCTTCCCAAGATAAATTTCTCAGTAAGTAGTTATTAGTTTTGAAAACATAATTTTCTTCCGAAGTAAATTAATGTCTGATGAAAGAAAACATATCTTAAATTCTCAAAATTTTAAGGAATATGATTTTGAAAAATTTCTTCCAAAGTAAACTGGCTTATGTAGGTGATGATATAAAAACTTAAGATACACATATTTGAAAAATGATCTTGAAATTTAATTTAAGAAAATATACCTAAAATTAATCATCCCAATAGCTTATATAAGATACATAAATCTCTATTCAACAAAAGCTTTTATGAACAGATCAACATATTATTCATTTGTGTTAACTTTGACTAGTTTTATCAATCCTTTTTCAAAATTATCTCCTATCAAATGATACCTGATATTGATTTGCTTTGTATTTGAGTGCTGCATAGGGTTATCTGTAATAAAAATAGCACAATTGTTGTTTATGGGATCAGAATATCTTTGAAGTTGAATTCATAGTCAACATCTGATTCTGAATGCAAAACACTTAATCACAACCACCTTGCATAATAATGTATTCAGCTTCAGCAGCAGATGTAGACACACAAGATTGTTTCTTAAAATTGTCAGAGACTATCCTTCCACCAAGAAATTGACTCCCCCAAATGTAAACTTTACAGTCTTGTTGCAGCCACCATAGTCACTATCTCTATAATTATACAGATTGAAGTCAGGATTCTTTAGATACCAAAGCTCCAGTTTAGGAGCTCCTTTAAGGCATCTGAGAATCTTTTGACTGCAACAAGGTGTGACATCTTGGGGTTGGCTTGATAATTTGCATAAATACATGTGGCAAACGTGATATCAAGCCTGCTGGTTGTGAGGTACATAAGAGACATAAATAGCTCTGTAGAGATGTTAATCAACACACTCCCCCTCAAGATCAGGTCATATATAGTGGTTTCTGGCTATGCGCGTCTTAGCAACATTACAATCAATCAATGAAATATAGCAAGTATGTTTTGCACATACTTTGACTGGTTTATGAAAATACTATTGTCAATATGCTTCACTTAATTACTAGAAAGAAATTGAGTTCCGCCATGACACTCATTTCAAATCTATTATTTATCAGCTTCTCATGTTTTTGCAAAGCTTTGGATTAGTTGACCTAAAGATGATGTCATTTACATAAACTTAAACCAATATCAAGTAATTTCCTATTCATTTAATGAAAAGTGTGCCATCAATAGTACCCCTCTTATAGCCATTCTCAACAAGGTACTGTGACAGTGTCTCATACCACTTCCTTAGAGCTTGAATCAGCCCATAGAGAACTTTGTCAAGCTTGCAGACATAATCAGGATGATCTAGATCTGTAAAGCTAGGTGGTTGTTTGACATACACTTCCTCATCTATCATCCTATATGAGAAGCACACTTGACATCAAGTTGGTAGACCTTGAAATCTTTGGATGCAGCAAAATCAAGGAATATACTAACAGCTTCAAGTCTTGCTACATGAGCAAAAACATTTGTGTAGTCAATCCATTCTTCTTGTGTGTACCCTTGAACAAATAGTCTTGCCTTATCTTGATAACAAGTCCCTACCTTTTGTCTTTTGAACTGAAGCAGCTCTCCTAATATGCTTCAACCAAACTTCCATCATTCAGAGCAGCTCCTCAACCATTGCTTCAACCTAACTTCCATCATTCAGAGCCTCTTCAACCTTCTTTGTCTTAATCTAGGACAAGAAATAAGTGTGTAGACAAACATTTTTGTCATAGGTTTGTACTCTTGTTTTCACCCTGTCTCAACATCTCTAATGATGTTTTTGGTGGGATATGACTTGTGGATTCTTAATTGAGAAATTTCAACAAGTTGGTTGGACTAATCTAAATTGGTGAAATTCAGATATGGTGATTGAATATCACCCTACCATATCAGCATACTTATCAAGAAAACTTGATCCAATTAGTGTATGACATCATTGATGTTGTCTTCTATGAAGTGTTTATCAGCATCAAGAAATTCTTGATCACTATCCATCACCTACATCTCCTTCTTTATTAGAAACCTATTCATTTGAGTTTTATGCCTCAGTGCTGTAATTGGTAGGCAACTCAGGTGTGTCAGCTGAAACGTTGTCATTGTTGTGCTGACAGGATTTCCAACTGTAGGGTTTGTTACCACTGGAGCTGAAGTAGTTTTCTGACTTTGTCTTCTTAGCTTAAATCTTGGGTCAGGATCTCATGTTAATAAGCTACATGTAGATCTTGAAAAATCTTCATAAGATTTGTTAAAATAGTTGGTAACTAAATCAAGATCAACCAGCCAATCAGGACAATGTACCTTCCACACCAGGCGTGTGCTCATTAAAGGTCATATTGGCTCACTACTCAACTACTCTAGTTCTAAGACTATATATTTATAAGCCTTAGCTTGTGAAGAGTATCCAATAAAGTTTCATCATCTGATTTCTTAGTAAATTTAGCTATCTGATCTTTGGTTTTCAGGATGGTACAAGGGCATCCAAATGATATGATGAAACCAATAAAAGGTCTCCTTTTGTGCCACAGCTCAAAAGAAGTTTTACCATTATTCTTGATTACTAAAACTCTGTTCTACACATAGCAAGTAGTATTGGCTGATTCTACCTAGAAGGTGGTGGGCAGTTCAGAGTCAGAGAGCATGGTTCTTGAAGCTTCAATAAGTGTCATGTTTCTCCTCTCAGCAATGTCATTTTGCTGAGGAGTCTTGGGAGCACTTTGTCTTTAATACATTTTTCATCACAAATGTATCAAGAATTTAGTTCTTGAATTCAGTTTCTTGATCACATCTTATGATTTTAACCTTGTGATCATATTAATTCTCAATTTTCAGGCTGAAGTTCTTAAAGATCTCAGAGGTCTTATCCTTTATTCTAAGGAAGAAGACCCAAGTGTATCTTGTGAAATCAGATGTGATCACCAGACAATATGAGGTCTTTCCTAAACTTATTACACTGGTGGGAATAAAGAGATCCATATGTAATAAGTGTAGGGAAGTAGTGATGGAGTTCTTTTTCTTTACTTTGTGAGACAATTTGTGTTGCTTCCCTTTCAGACATGCAACACAATGGTCATCACTTGCAAACTCTTTATTTGACATTTTCGTTACCAAATCATTCTTAATTAATTTATTCATGTTTTCAAAGTTTACAAGACACATTCTTTATGCTAAAGGAAAGAGTTATCACTATTGACTTTAGATAGAAAGCAAGAAACTTCTCCTTAATAGGATGAATCCTGCAAATCCATCTTGTACATATTTTCTTTTCTGGGGGCTCTGAGCAGGTAATGCTCTTAAGCAATGACCACCTCAGGATTGTGAACAATGCACTCTTGTTCAGTAAAGAGCATGTTATGTCTCTGGTCACAAAATTGAGCATGTTATGTCTCTAGTCACAAAATTAGGATACACTCAATAATTATCCCAAGCTCCTTAGTATAGTTTACCTTCTAGTAATGTAACCATTTGTGACCTGCCTCTTCTAGTAATGTAACCAAATGAGTCTCCACCAAAAGAAACTGGCCTTGTATAATTCTTTCAAAGTTCTAAAGCAAACAACTATTGCTTGTCATGTGTCTGGAACAACCACTATCAATGATCCATATATTTCTTTTGGTCTTCAGCTGTTTCTACATAAAAAGAGATGGTTAGTTACATTGGAAACCCCAATCCTTGTTGGCCTTGAGCTTATCAAAGTGAACTGAAAGATAGTTCAATAGATATTGATCCTGTTGGATCTAGAAAGGATAGGTCTAGATTATTTTGTATAGGCTTAGAACTTTAATCAAGTCTTGTAATAAATGATTGGAACTAACTCAGTATATATATATATGCATTGAATATATAGGTTAACCCATATATATATGTGTTGCTTTTGTATTATGACAGGCAAAATCAATATACTTGGTAGGATTCTGAAATTAGCCAAGTGTAAGAAACATCTACGGATGAACAATAATGTTAATCCATAGATATGTTTCTTACAAGACCACATCACTCAATGAAGATTCCTACGGATGATAAGTATTGCATGAAGTGAAGACTTCTACGGAAGACAAACTTCCTACGGAAGAGCAAGACGTCTACAGAAGACCAAGTTTTCTATGGAAGAGCAAGACTCCTGCGGAAGACAAGACTCCTGCGGAAGTTCAGAACACTTGTATGATTTCAATATCAACAAGTCAAACAAGTCAACAAGTCAATAAAAAATCCCAAGAGATCCGGTGTTTCCTTAACTGACTCAAAGCGCCTATAAATATGATTCCTAGGTTTCACATCTCGAGGAACACAATCAAGCAATATTATGGCTGTCAAGCATTACATCATTGTGCAACCCTAGCCGTCGTCACATCAATAACATTCATTCGATTGAAGAAATCATTGTTCATAGTTATTCATAATTATTCTTTTGTAATCATTACTCAATAATTAATGAAATACTTTTGAATAATTATTGTGTTCGTATTTACTGTGACATTGTGTTTGTGTTCTTCAATAACAATTAACACAATTAAACAACAATTAATGATAATTCCCGTGATCATTAATTTGATTTTGTTTTAATATTATAATTTCGGAATTGAGATCCTTGGATTCACAGGTGGTATCAGAGCCAAGTGCTCATTGATTTAGATCAATTGATCTATCAGTATTAAAATTGTTTAATTTGTCTTTTAAACAATTAATTCAGAGACTTATCATTCATCAAGCATTCTCTCATTGCTTGATTGATTTAGATCTATATTCAAATCAATTGAATATTAGATCTGAGTCTTTGATAGATTTGTCTACATTAACATTCAGAGTTAAATTCATAACGTTTAATTAAACAATATGAGTACTTTTGGTGGATCATATCAACCACCAAAGTTGGAAACAAAAGCTGATTTCAAATCCTGGAAAATCAAGTTCAGGAATCATGTGAACTACACTGATTCTGACTTGTGGGAGTCCATCACTGAAGGTCCTTATATTCCATCCACCCTTGGGCCAGATTATAATGATAAGAATCAGCCAATTCAGCACAAAAGATTTGTCACCAGATGATGTTAAAAAGGTTAAAGTTGATATTAAAGCATACAGTTTGCTTAGTATGGCTTTGCCGGAAGAGATATTGGTCAGGTGTGAAAGTTATAAAACAGCAAATTCCTTGTGGAAGATACTTCATACTCTCTGTGAAGGGAGTGATGAGATCAGAAGCATCAGGAAAGACACCCTTAGATCATAATATGAAACCTTTATCATATTGAGGTGAATCAATTCCTCAACAACTCCATAGATCATACAACTCGTTACTGAGATGAATATCTTGGAGTTGAAGTATACTACTGAGGAACTAAACAAGAAGATGCTCCATACTTTGCCTGAAAGTTGGAAGCAGACTTTGTCCATGTTCAAGAACACCATAGATCTTAAAACAACTGGTCTAGACACACAGGTTGCTAAAGTAAGGCTCTTGAAATGGATGAACAATCAAGAAACAAGAGTGTGAGAACTCATGTCTCACAATATCACTTCAAAGAAACAAAAAATGCTGGAAGTGCATTTATCTCAAATAATGATAGTGATAACTCTTGTACTTTGAGTGATGATGAAGAGGGAGTCAGTTTCTATGCCTCTAAACCCTCTAAGAAATCAACTCAAAGTAAAAATCAAAAGGATAAAGGAAGACCAGCTGACAAAAGAGATACAAATACAGCAGTAGTAAAATCTTCACAACTAAACAATCAGTAAGAACCAATCACTATGATATTGGATTCTAAAGAACAAAAAGCAGCTTTGCAGCTTTTAGTTTTAGTTTTCAAGCATACCTGGGAAGCTCTCTAACATCAGCAAATATCTGCCAGCAAGACTTGGAAGAACTACATCCTGATGTAGTGGAAGAGATGGATCTACAATGGCAGATGGCAATGATTGCATATAGAGCTAAGCAATATCTCAGGAGAAACAAGAACCTGGCTACAGCTAGCAAAACATCAAAGATTGGTGTTGACAAGTCCAAGGTCAGATGCTTCAAGTGCAATCTCTATGGACACTTTTCTAGAGAATGCAATCAACAATCACCTACGGAGATGAGACCACATCAGCAGCAGCATCAGCAGTATCAGGTTCAACCTTACAGCAACCAACCTCTCAAAAATCTCTGCTCAGACAACCTCAGTTGACAAGTACATCCCCACCAGCCATAAATGAATTAGCAGGACCAAGTAATTCTAAGGAGTCGGGACTGATCATATTTCAAGATGGAACATGTGACTGGAGTATGTATGAAAAGGAAGTCTTGAAAGAGAATCAAGCATTGATGGATCATATGGAAAACAAAGTTCCTCCAATGGCCAGAGAGGAACAATCATGGAGAGCTGACAACAAGTGGTATGTTGACAGTGGTTGTTCCAGACACATGACAGAAACTGTTCTCTTCTCCATGACTTCAAACATAAACATGCCTCATATGTGGCATTTGGTGGGGATAAGAAGGGAGGTAAAATAGTTGGTGAAGGAATGGTGACAAATGGTGTGTTAACATTTGAAAAAGTGAATTTGTGTGAAAATTTGCAGTATAATTTACTTAGTGTATCTCAAATTTGTGATCAAAACTACATAACTTTATTTGATATAGATGCATTAATAGAATCATTTAACACTGGATATTTAATCAATACAGGTTCTGCTGATACATGCTATCCATTTGTTCCTCCAAGTTTGAATGAAGTGCACTATCATCTGATCCTCCAAGGGCACAACCTTCAACTATACTAACAAGAATCAAATACTCAGACAAGTCAGCAGCATGAAGACACATCCGGAGAAGCACATACTTCATCCGCAGTTAATGCACATACATCCGCAGATGATCATTCCTCATCCGTAGATGTAAATAATGTGTTGAATCAACAAAACTTGTCAGCAGATCAACAATGTCAATCCATAGATGGTGCTATAACTCCTACGGAAGAACGAAATGCCTCCGTAGATTTTACTGTTACTCCTACGGAAGAACAAAATGCATCAGTAGAAATTCCTGCGGAAGAAGACCATGCAACAACTGAAGCTCAAGTTGATCCTGTTGAACATGAACCCTTTGATTACTTCATAGACTCAACATCACAGCTGAATCCATCTGCTTCAATGAATTTCTCAAACTTAGAGTCGACCATCCCAGTTGATACTATTTCAACAAGCAGAATTCATAAGTCTCATCAAGATAATATCATAGGAAACCTGAATGCAAGAACTACCAGAAGCAAAGGGGGAGTGCCAAACATTTGCCTGTTCACCTGCTTCTTATCTCAGATAGTTCCTACAAACATTACAGCTGGATGACAGAGGTATAATCGTGACTTGCCTCAAGAACTACAATAGCTGGATTGAAGCTATGCAAGAAGAACTACAACAATTCAGAAAACAAAAAGTGTGGAACCTTGTAGACTTGCCTCAAGGTCAGCATCCAATTGGAACTAGGTGGCTCTTCAAAAACAAGCTGGATGACAGAGGTATAATCGTGAGAAACAAAGCAATACTGATTGCTCAAGGATATACTCAAGAAGAAGGGATAGACTATGATGAAGTTTTTGCTCCAGTTGCAAGAATTGAAGCCATTAGGGTCTTTCTAGCTTATGCTTCATTTAAGAAATTCACTGTATATCAAATGGATGTCAAGTGTGCTTTCCTTTATGGTAAAATTGATAAAGAAGTGTATGTAGCTCAACCCCCTGGATTTGAGGATCCTGACTATCCAGATAGAGTCTACAAGCTAGACAAAGCTTTGTATGGACTTCATCAGGCACCAAGGAAGTGGTATGAAATATTATCATCCTTCTTTCTAAAGCATGGCTACAAAAGAGGGACTATTGATCAGACTCTCTTCCTCAAACAAGAACATCAAGATCTTTTGATAGTTCAAATATATGTTGATGACATAATATTTGGATCAACCAATAGAAACATTGTCAAATCTTTGAAGAGATAATGAAATCTGAATTTCAGATGAGCTCCATGGGAGAATTGACCTTTTTCCTTGGCTTACAAGTTCACCAGAAAACAGATGGAATTTTCATCAATCAAGAAAAGTACATTCATCAAATTTTGAAGAAGTACAATCTTGCTGATACATCTTCATGCAAGACACCTGCCTCAACAATAGACAAGATTGTGCCTGGCCCTGCTGGAAAATCAGTAGATCAGAGATTGTATAGATCAATGATCGGATCCTTAATGTATTTAACTGCCAGTAGGCCTGACATAATGTTTGTTGTGTGTGTTTGTGCCAGGTATCAATCAGATCCAAAGGAGTCTCATCTGAATGCTGTAAAGAGAATATTCAGATATTTGAAAGGAAAACTAGGTCTAGGACTGTGGTATCCAAAAGATGGAGATTTCAGTCTTTTCTCATATTCAGATAGTGACTAGGAGGGTGCAACAACAACAGAAAATCCACAACTAGTGGATGTCAACTTTGGGACCAAGACTTGTTTCATGGCAGTGAAAGAAGCAAACTAATGTATTTGTGTCCACAGCTGAAGCTAAGTACATAGCTGCTTCAGCTGGTTGCTCTAAGTTCTTTGGTTGCAAAACCAATTACTGATTATGGTTACAATTTCCTTCAAACACCAATTCACATTGACAATTCAGCTGCTATGTTCATCACTGCTAACCCAGTTCAACATAGTAAAAAAAGCATATTGAAATCAGATATCATTTTCTGAGAGACTGCTCAGAAAAGGGATTAATCAAGTTAATCAAAGTGGACACAACAAACTAGCTTGCTGATTTGTTCACTAAAGCCTTTGATTCTATTAGATTCAATTTTCTGATAGAATCTTTAGGGATGATTAACTTAGACTAAATCTTCAAAAGCATATGACTGTCCTTGTGTAGAGTAATCCCTAATAATAATAAATAATAAATAAAATAAAAAAAAAATAAAAAAAAAATTATATGTTTTCTTTATCTTTGCATGACATATGTATGGGAAATGATAGTACACTATGCTTTGCTTTCTTCATCACTAAAACTCAAACTGAATTGCAACATTTTGATATGTGAGTAGGTTAATCTTGAGTGGAAACTACACTAAGAGCATGCCAAACATAATGAAACAGGTAACTGTCTGTGGGAACTCCAATTTAAGGATCAGGCAAGTAAGTCATATCCTGATGTGATCAAATCACTTACCAACGCACACTATGTAAAATACTTTATAATGTTCTATCTTTGCAAAAATAATATTCCCCTGTTTTGTGTGAAAAAGACCTGGGAATATGATTAAAGAGTGTGATCTTCATTCTCCCTCTATTTTGTGTAAACAAAGACCTGGGTTAAGTGCACCTCTGTTTTATGAAAGTAAAGACCTGGTGACTTTATGAAGATCATATCTCAGCTCTCAAAAGAATCCCTTGTGATCAACTGTGCATTAACTTAAAGAGCATCAATATCAAAGCATTAATGAGACTGTAATCTGTCTCAAGATAGAACTTCTAACTTAACGTACATAGTCAATAAGTGTGAAAAAGTGGTGATTTGCCTCACCTACGGAGGACAATCTCTAATGAGAATTGAATGTGGAGCACATGACAGTTACATATTAACAAACTTCAAAACATGATAAACAGCATGCCTAGTTGATACATTACTCATGTATGAATTTCAGTGGATCCATATACTTACAATCAAGTGTGCACTTGCCTAAGTATTATTCAAACCATCAACATCAGCAGAAGCATAAAGTCATAGTATGATCCCTCCACACATATGCATGCTTGTGTCATTTGAGTTCTTAGTTTAATTTTCTTCGTAAATAATTACTTCTACACTGGACTGTCATATGCCTTTCATGCCTATTTCTAACATAAATTTTGATGAATGCAATAGCTTAACGTTAATCACAATTTAGGGGGAGTAGGTCATGCATGAAAATCAATAAAAAGCTGTGAATTGACTTTGAAGGAATTGAAACTTGAGCACTAACTTGAATGCAGTATATAGGAAACTTGCTATCTTGTACTTAATTGCCATGCAAACAAAGTCAACAATGTCCAACATCAATAAATGAGTCTATTTACTTGATAGACATCATACATTTAAAGTTTTAACAAAACTTTAATTTCCGCAGAAGTTCCAGTGAAATTTCTGCATCAGCAGAAGTAACAGTGAAATTTCTGCATCAGCAGAAGTAACAGTGAAATTTCTGCATCAGCAGAAGTAACAGTGAAATTTCTGCATCAGCAGAAGGAACAGTGAAATTTCTGCATCAGCAGAAGGAACAGTAACAATAACTGCATAATCGTAGGATTGGTAAACTACGGATGTGCTAATAACATCAAAAGGTATTGCATTTGATCTACTAAGGCATCCACAGATGTTAAGACATCCGCGGATGTTAAGGTTCCGCAGATGTTCTGCGGAAGATGTGATGCATCCGGAATAAACGGGGTATACGGAAAGGGATAAATGGGAAGTGGGCCCAACATATTTAATAAAAGAAATTAATGTGTCCACTTATAAATAAGGTTTATGATTTTAAGAATTCATTAATCACTTTTTCAGAGCACTTTTCACTTTTCTAACCTAGAAAAGCGCACACTTGCCCCTTCTTCAAACTTTCAAAAAAAATCCGTCATAAGAAATCATAAACATCATAACTCAGTGATCGAATATCAGTGTCGCAAAGATGACAATAGATTCGCGAAAGAGCACAATGTGTGCGCATTTCTGAATGCCGATGATCCTGCTTCCGAAGGATATCAAGATATCATCAGATATCTTCGATGGTCCAGGCTTTTCTATGCCTTGACGGCAGAGCCTGTGATTCATCAAGCTCACATCATCGACTTCTGGAATACGGCTCGAGTAGAACCAGATGGAGACGAGGAAGTGATTGTTGCTGACATCCTATCTGAAAGAATACGGATCAATGAACGCACAATCAGAAGATCACTTGAGTTGGGAGATAGAGAAGTAGGGCACCCTGATGTGTTTGAGAATGAATACATTAAGAAGGTGTTCAATTTGATGGGGTATGATGGAGATTTTGATAAAGGAGAAATTAAGAAGGGAAGATTGTGCAAGCCCTATCGGTCCCTGTGCCACACTTATCTGAAGTGCATCTCAAACAGGAAAGCAGGACTAGATAGGTTCTCAAGACACATCTCCTCAAGAATTATCGGGATCTTAAGGGAAGAACATATAACTACTCTAAGTACATGCTCAACTGCCTGTGTGATCAAGTGAAATTGCAAAGGAGTGATAAGATGTATATGTTCCCAAGGTTCCTACAACTGATTATCAATACTGAACTTCCAAGGATTGTGAGGGAAGGAGAGGTGTTTGTACAAGCCCACTTGGGAAGATCCGTACTAAACAAGATTAGTGGCAAGTAACAAGGTGAAGATATGCCCATGTTTGCTCATGTTGTGGATGCACAGGCTGACATACCACAAGCATTGATATGGATAGATGAACAAGCAAAGACATCTGCTGATTCTGAACAAGCATCACACTCACCTAACCAAACACCCCCTCACCAACACCAATCACCAGCCAGCATAAACACTGAGCCCATCACACCCATTCATCACCATGTATCCCCACAACAGCTATCATCATCCTCCACTAACAACATCCAGCCTATCTTCCCTGTACAACAAGAATCACCATCAGTTTCTCTCCCATCCTCACATAACACACAACCACTTTCTCTAATCCAAATCAAATCTCCTATTCATCCACTCCCAGATACACCAAAACAACCATCCCCGGAAAGTGCTAACACTGAACCCATTGACATAACCGAGTCTCTAAACTTTGTTCACACATGAGAGACTGAGTTGATGTCTTAAGCAAGCACTAATCCTGTTTCAATCACCAATTCAGAGAACCAAGTGTTGTCTGATCACACTGCTCCTGTGTCTCCAATTGCAAATCAGCAACATGTGAATCTGCAACAGCTTGAACACCATGAAGAACAAGAGAATGAAGTGGATGTGATTGCTTACCATGAAGATGACCTAAGTGATAATGACATCCCTGTAAGCAAGAGCTATTTGGTTGCTAAGTACAATAAATTGGTGCTCAAATCAAATAAAAGAAAACAAAGAATTCAAGAGCTGAAAGGGATCATCATAGAGAAGGATGAAGAACTGATAAAGCAAGAAGCCAGACTGAAAAGGCTTAGGTGGTTGTTTTTTAAGAAAACCTCTTCCCCACCTCTTCATCTGCGCGACACGTAGACTGCAGACATGGACTAGTGTCTTCAGAGACATTTCATCAAACCTCTTCTCCCTTCAAAAAACCTTTTTAACTCAAATAGCAGCCCCTCTCCTCCCGCAGCCCCCTCTCCTCCCGCAGCCCGCCTCTCCTCCTGCAGCCCCCCTGTCGTGCCACCTCCCCCTCCGCCGCGCTGCCTCTCCCTCCGGCGCGCCGCCTCCCCCTCTGCTTCGACCGCAACCATCATCATCTTCGATCCACCACACCTTTTTTGACCGACCGCAACCACTCTAGAACACAACCATCGAGCCCCCCAATTCAACAATCGACCGAACCCCAAATCAACAGTCGACACCGTTCGACCTTCCAACACCATCGCGGACCACCACTCCCGAACATCACCATTGACCGACTTCAACCTGTCAACCGAACACCTGTGACTGACTGAACACCCACAAATCCAAAATCAACCACAACCCAAATCATCTTCAGTCAACCTTCGACCATCATCATCGACCTTCTTCGATTTTTCAAATGCGTGTATATATATGTGTGTATCGTGTGCGTGCGTATGAATATACAAGTTGTATGTGTGTGTGCGTGACCTGTGTGCTGAAGTGTGTGTGTGTGTTTAGTTAAATTGTATACGAATGTGTGTGTGTGTTTAGCTTTACATGGAGTGTGTGTGTGTGTGTTTGGTTTTTGTATGCAATGTGTGTATTTAGTTTGGGTATGCACTGTGTGTGTATTTTTTTTTAATTTTACTTGTTTATTATTATTATTTTTTTATTTTTGCTTTAAATAGGTGCTAGGTGTGTGTGTAACAGTATGTGTTTTGTGTGTAACAGTATGTGTAATAATGTGTGTGGTAGTGTGTGTAGAGCGTGTAATGGGGTGTGTCGATGATGTGTTATGGGTTGTGTGGTTATGTGATTGTGATTTGAAACATTGATCTAAATATATATAAAAGTGATAGTCAATTATATTATGATTTGTTTTATTAATAAGATATAAATTTGATTATGTGATTATGCTGATTGTGTGGTTTTGATTGTTTAAAAAATAGGTTTAATTTAATAACAGAATATTTAGCATTCTGTAGATGTTAAAAAAACAAACGTCTTTTTCTTGCAGACTGCAGACGTTTGGTCCACCTCTTCTGCTGCAGATGTCTGCAGATGTGGTCCGCAGACCGCAGACATTTTCCTGCAGAAAAAACAAACAGCACCTTAGACAAGATGCACAAAGTAACAATGAAGTGATTGATGCTCTGCTCAAACATGAACAAGAACTGCAAGAAGCTGTGAGATATGAGAAAGATGAAAAGGAACAGCTGATTGTTAAAGTAGAGCATATCACTGAAGATGTGTCTGCAAAAGCTAAGCTAGTCAAGGAGAAAGATGAAGAGATTGATCAGTTGAAAATGAAAATCAGTGCTTTGGAATCAAGGGCTGCCCCAAGTGTTAAACAAACTCAACACTCCTCTGAAGCTTCAAAGAAACTTATTCCTTATTCATGAAAGAGAAAATACTTGGGTGCTACTGAACAGAAGGTGATCAATGTAGAAGATACCCCTGAAAAGCCAAAGCACACATCACCCAAACACACTCCTTCAGTAGATCTGTCTACTGTGAAGTCAAGATCAAACAAAGATAGTGAGAGTGATGAGGAATGGGAAGATCTGATCAAGATGGATTCACCAACTGATCAAAAGGAATCAAAGGCCGATGACCTTCTAACAACTAAAGACATTATGGAAGAGAGGCCTGAGTCAACCATGTTCATGACCCTTATAAATCATGGATTTCCTTTTGACATGGTTGAAAGGATGAACGTGACTGACATGAAGAATCTTTTAAAAGAGTTTGAGCTTGCAAGATTTATGCTACCAAACTGTGACTATGAAGCATTCACTATCTTTCAATCAGTTGAGAAGATTAAGAAAGGGTTAGGCCATTGTGACACAGCTAAGCTGAGCAAGTATAATATGACCTGCTGGTTACAAGGCCATAACTACAAGTCATATGAGCTGAAGGGAAGAACAGTTGGTGAACTGAGGAGAATGATGGAACATGTCATGGCTGTTGAGCTTAAAACTGGTGTTAGATTCAGAACTCAAACTCCAAATCCATCCCATAAGCAACAAAGCAACTACCTGCTGATCCTATAACTGTTGAATCTAAGGATTAGCATATAGAGAAAGACAAACTGATCAGAGAACCAAGAGAAGTCATCCCAGGCAAAGTGTGGCCTCTTGGTACCACTGTCAGAGAAATCACTGATCAAAAGTCTACCCTGATTCAGCTGATTGATCACCTTACAACTCCTAGCTCTGTTGAAAAAAATAGGATTATGGCCTGGAAATATGATCCAGAGTGGGATTGTGCTGTTATTAAGAGAACATCAGGAAGAGTTGAATACTTCCATGATGTCTTCAGTGTTATGCTTACCTGAGAGTGATCTCAAAGACCTACAAAGCCTCACCATTACAAATTACCCAATACACCCAAGAGGAAGAGACTTCTCAACTATTGTAGGTAAGCTGAAGACAAAATTCAAAGATGATGTGCTAGCTGAAGCTAAGAGAGAGGATGATGAGCACAGAAGGAGAATTAAAGGGTTAGAAGATACAAGCCCAATGCCTCAGTCAGTAGAATGAATTTTTAAAGAGGGTTGGAAACAATAATAGGAAATCAGCAGCAATCAAGTGCATTGAAGGGACTCAATACACATTCCCTATAACTGAATGGGGATATGTAGAGAGAATAAAAAACTTGTGCTGCTAAGGAATGCAGAGAGAAAAGGGTTGATCGGATCAGGATCTTTGATCCTGTGGAAATCAAGCTACTTCATCCCAGCTACACCTCATATCTGCATGACAAATTCTTTCCAAAGCTGAGTGATGAACAAGCTTAAAATGACCTGTTCCTGCATGTCCATATGATCCAGGTAATTGACAAACTTCATGCTAAAGCTTACAAAAGAAGAAGACACAATGCTGGATTACTGAAAGGAACAACTTATGATGAAGTAATAGAACTCCGAATCTCTGAACAAGATGAGCTAGAAGTGGTGAAGAATGACAAAGTGTTAAAAACACTCACTACAAGGAGGATGTTCTGGGACTAAGCTTTGAGACTCTGAAGAAGATCAGCAAGATGGAGATCAAGTACAAGTATGATGATCAGAAGACTGTTGTATCTTACTTCTACAACAAAATCATTTCCAGAGTCAAAGAGCTTGCAGTTTTTGAAGGACTGATTACAAGGATCTAAGCCTAAGGGGGAGTATTGTTGGATCTAGAAAGGATAGGTCTAGATTATTTTGTATAGGCTTAGAACTTTAATCAAGTCTTGTAATAAATGATTGTAACTAGCTCAGTATATATATATATGCATTGAATATATAGGTTAACCCATATATATATATATATGTGTGTGTTGCTTTTTGTATTATGACAGGCAAAATCAATATACTTGTAGGATTTATGAAATTAGCCAAGTGTAAGAAACATCTACGGATGAATAATAATGTTAATCCATAGATATGTTTCTTACAAGACCACATCACTCAAGTGAAGATTCCTACGGATGATAAGTATTGCATGAAGTGAAGACTTCTACGGAAGACAAACTTCCTACGGAAGAGCAAGACGTCTACAGAAGACCAAGTTTTCTACGGAAGAGCAAGACTCCTGCGAAAGACAAGACTCCTGCGGAAGTTTAGAACACTTGTATGATTTCAATATCAACAAGTCAAACAAGTCAACAAATCAATAACAAATCCTAAGAGATCCGTGTTTCCTTAACTGACTCAAAGCGCCTATAAATATGAGTCCTAGGTTCACATCTCGAGGAACACAATCAAGCAATATTACGGTGTCAAGCATTACATCATTGTGCAACCCTAGCTGCCGTCATATCAATAACATTCATTCGATTGAAGAAATCATTGTTCATAGATATTCATAATTATTCTTTTGTAATCATTACTCAATAATTAATGAAATACTTTTGAATAATTATTACGTTCGTATTTACTGTGACATTGTGTTGTGTGTTCTTCAATAACAATTAACACAATTAAACAACAATTAATGATAATTCCGTGATCACTAGTTTGATTTTGTTTTAATACTGATAATTCCTGAATTGAGATCCTTGGATTCACAGATCCTATATGCAAGCTTTGAGGATCATTTGATGTTGTTGATGAAGAACTTTCAGTCATATGGCATTCCTTAATCTTTCACACCATATTTGGTAAATTAGACTTGGCCTTCAATACTTCAAAGTTTTGATAACTTTGAAAGTTTTGGTGATTGGACTTTTGAAAGCTTTATATCCACTGCAGCAGACTTAAGTACTTTGGAAGCATTCATTTCTTTCGAGATCAAATTTTCTTCCGAAGGTAATTTTTCACATATCTTCTTCTTCAGTTTAGAGCTTTTGAAAGAAAGATATTTTTCTTCCGAAGCTATCTTCTTTTTTTTCTTCTCAGAAGTTTTTTTCTTAGTCATATGGATGGTACTCTTGGGATTGTATATGCAATCCTTAGCAAACTAAGAGGTACTACCACACATGATGCATTCATTTGACATACTTATGAGAGTCTTCTTCTGAGTATAAGGTTGAGCTTGATCTCTTTCCACTTTCTTCTTCATCTTCATAGATGACGCAAGAGGGTTCTTAGGGTGAGGCTTGCTCTTAGAAATGGATGGTTCAGGCTATGCAACAGTGGTGCACATTTAATCAACCTTCTTCTCTTGACCAGAATATTTGGATATGAACTAGGACCCCTGGTACTAGAGTCCATAGTTTAATCTACAGTTTTTACCACTTTAAATCTAGCAAAAATAAAGACCTGTTTTGCTTGGAGTTGAAATTGGTCTTTATCTCTTGGGCTTTCTTTGATTTTCTTTTGGGTTGCCATGATCAAGTTCTTCCTAGTAGACTTTGTCCTCCTTAGTTCGTTCTTCTCTCAAGGAGGATATTGGCCCTTTTTAGAATGATCCTTCTCACTCATTGCAGATTTATCCTTCACTATCTACTATTTATCTTCATCTTTTTCTTGGATAGGATCTATGTGAGGCAGCTTATCTTGACAAGTTTCACACCTTGGAGATCTTACAGATAATAATGTGTGTAGAGTAGCTATCTCACTTGAACCTAATACCTTCCTATTATGACAAAAAAATCTTTTCATGCATGGATATAGATATGATGTTCTTGAAAGTTTCCTATTCAAGAACATATTTTTATGCTCTGGCTTTGCTGATCACAAGCTCATCTTGACATTCAGTTAACTTGGTAATGAGATCTTTGATTTAAGTCCTGTAATTTGTGTGCTCATGCTTAAGAGTTGAAATTATTTTATCTAAATATTCTATTTTAAGTTTATAGTCATTTTCAGCTGTTCTGAAACAACTTTCAAAAATTCAAGCACTTAATGTCAGATCTCACTTCCATGTTATAGGACTTATACATATTTACTTTAGCAATGCATTCAGGAGTACAACGATGTTCCAATACCATGGCTTTTTCATGTTCAGTCATCAGTGCTTGGCTTCTTGTTTTCTTTAGCCTCATCAAACCCTCATAAAAAATCTTAAGTACATCCAGGAGCTACTTAGTAGTTTTACACTTCTTGAAACCTCTGTATATAGAGTTTAGAAGAGCAGTTTGGAAAGCGGTTATGACCTTCGGATCTATGTCAATCTTCTTCCAATCTTCCTTAGAATAGTCAGTCATTTCCTTATAAATCACCACACCTCCAGCAGTTTCTAAAGAGGTTCTTGGGATGCGAGGTCCTTCGACAACAGATCTTCACATCCTTCTATCATGATACTTGATGAATAGTTCCATACGTTAGCACCAAGTATCAAAGTTATCATGAGTGATCAGAGGAGATGTTATCATGGTACCAGTTCCCATATAACCTTTTGTGAGAGCTTCCACTTGAGCTGATAAGTGTTTTATGAAACTGAAGAGATCTAAGATGGTGAGATCTTACCATGAAAAGCATGAAATGCTCGGATACCAATTGAAGGACCGGTGAAGGGGGGTCAATACAATAGTTTCACTGTGTTAAAGAGACTTTGAACACTTAACAGATCAAATAGGGAACACAAGTTAATATGGTTTTTGATAATGATGTATATTGCTCTCAAGTTCTTTTATAAGTGTTACAAAGCTTAAATAAAATGAAAAGTACTTGAGATACTTTATACTACATTCTATAGCCGCCCATACTAAACACTAATCTAGACAACAAGATCAATGTATAGTCAAAAGGCAGTTGCCTTTTGACCGGTGACTATGACATGCTATAACTCACATCCTTATCTAATACAAAAAGGATAAAAGTATAAAAGTAGAAAGTTACACACTCTAATACTAATCTACAGTTGAAAAACATATGAACTTTTAACCAACTTATTTAAGTGGTTGAGTCTTCAGAGATGGCAACAAAAGTGGTTCAGCTCTTGTCAAAACTAAATTAGAGGAAGCATGTCTTCTCTATCTTTGGAAGAAATCAGTCTCTTGGCTTCGGAAGACTTCGTCTTGAAGCTCAAAAAGACTTTATCTTTGGATTTAGAAGATTTGGTATTTTGGCTTCGGAAGATTTTATACTTAGTGAATTTCTTGAGTTATCTCAAATTTTCCGAAATAACTTTCTAAGTACTTCACACATACATGTTGAGAGCTCTTTGGCTGTAGCAGCCTCTAAATGTAATCCTTACAATATATTTTTTAGAAAAATCTTCCATCCATTATTTACACATGTGAAAATCTGGTTATACACATGTGTAATACCGAATTCACACACACACACACACATATATATATATATATCTATATATATATATATATATATATATATATATGTGTGTGTGTGTGTGTGTGTGTGTGTGTATATATATATGTATATGTGTATATGTGTGTGTGTGTAAGGTTCCTTTTTTAGGGTAAGGTTCCCTTGTTAACCCTTGTTTATTACGATAACCCATTAACATTAATATAATGAACACTTACACCATAATTATATAGTGTAACTAACTCTTACACTTCGTTACACCATTGTTGTAATGATTTTCCTCCATTTACAATATTTCTTTCTTTTTAACACTTCACCTTTTTTTAATCTTTCATAACTATTTTGTATGATATTATTTTTTTATACAAATTACACCATTAAATAGAGCGTTTTAATATCTTTAATTATAGTATAGTATTGCTATATATTTTTTTAACATTCGTTGTGGACCACTAGTTTTTTACCATTGTAATTCTAACTTATAGTGGTGACCTGGTCTACTGTGGACCACTAGTTGGGTTAATGAGTTATCGTAATAACAAGTGTTAACATTTGATCTCTATATATATATGTGTGTGTATGTATGTATGTATGTATGTATGTATGTATGTATGTATGTATGTATGTATGTATGTATGTATGTATGTGTATATATATACATATATGTATATGTGTATATATGTAAGGCCCCGTTCCCGGGCACCTCACAGCTGGTCATTCATCGCACATAAACATTTTAAATCGTTCATCAATTTTGAAGCGGAATTTAAAACTTCATTAATAACTAAAAACATGTTATTTCATTACAAAACATAGTTTGCTCGCATTACAAAACAAGAGTGTTCATATAAATGGATGCCATCCTCAAGAGCTAAGTAGCCACCCCGTGCCATCCTCAGCAACATACCTACCAACTGGAAACACATCAAAAGTCAGCGTTGCTGAGTGAGTTCTAGTTTTATATGAAATACATACTTTCTTTTCGTTAAAACCATTCTTTACTTCTTTCAAAATCATACTATACTTTCGTAGGTGAACACACATCGTACGTACATACACATAGATAATATCATTATTATCTTCTTTTCTCGTTCATTCTTTATCTTTAGCTTTCATTCACTCTCAGTCTTTTACTTCTATCTGGATCCGGTCACACTTTTCCCTATTCATGGCACACAGCCATGATTACCGAGGTCGTGTGACAAGGATCCGGTTTCATGCGTTATCACTATGTTCCTTCTATTCATTATTTTCATTCATTCATTCTTTAGCTTTCATTACGTTCATTATCTTTCGTTCGTTTCATACTTTCTTTCTTTCATAATTATCTCTCTTATTCATTAACTCACGCGATACTCCCGACTCATGTCTGAAGACTAATACTGTGCGGGGCCTGTACACAAACCCCCGACTCATGTCCAAAGACTGACACAGTACCGGAGCACGCGATCTGTTCCTCATTCATCTCATCTCACTCTCACGCACTACTCCCGACTCATGTCCGAAGACTAATACTGTGTCGGGGCCTGCTCACAAATCCCCGACTCATGTCCGAAGACCGACACCGTACCGGAGCATGCGATCCTCTACTCATCCACTTAGATCCTGTCTCATGCCATACCCCCGACTCATGTCTGAAAACTGATACTGTGCCGGGGCCTGCTCACAAACCCCCGACTCATGTCCGAAGACTGACACAGTACTGGAGTATGCAATAAGGACCTCTTTTGAGTTTGTTGCGACACAGAGTCGCTCATCTCATACGTACGCTCACTAGCTTTACGTTCGTTCATTCATACGTTAATGCATGCATTCGTTCATCATGTTCCTCTTTCATTCATTCATTAATACATGCATTCATCATCAGTTCCTCTTTCATTATCCTTTACTTTACATTACATAATACTTCGTTTCATTCATTAATCATAATACGTATAGTCACGGAAAGATAAACACGTATCAAATCAAGGGACATCGACATTTACAAATCATCAGTCATTACCATCATAAAGGGCTACATCATACTTATCATACACATGTACCTACGGGCGTCATCACACCATTACTTACCCTTACCCTTTTCCTGAAGGTTTGTAAATGAACTACATCTCTTCTCGTACACAACAGCCCTATTTGGGCGATTGGGCACCCTTCAGTCGCATGGCCTCCATGCGACTGAACACTATGCGATTGGGCCAGGGCGGATGAGCATCCATGCGAATGAACATCCAATCATGTGAATGGGCTTCCTATCATGCGAATGAATACTAGGCAATTGGACATCATGCGAATAGGACTAATGCGAATGAGCATCTATGCGATTGGACTCTCAGTCGTGCGATTGGGCACTAGGCGACTGAGCATCTACACGACTGGACTTTCAGTCATGCGATTGAACCTCAGTCGTGCGACTGAGACTCAGTCGTCCCTCAGTCGTACGATTGGACGCTCCAGTCGCATGGCACTTCAAACTGAAATTTCCAGGTGTTACAAGTCCACCCCCTTAAACGGGTTTCGTCCTCGAAACCTATTGTTCCTTAAACCTTCGCGGGCAATACCGTCCCATCTCTTTTCCCGTCTCTCTCCTGGAATCCTATCGCTCCACATCGTTTATCAACATTCGACTTCTGGTCTAGCTTGGACTATCGCCATCGGCACCCAGGCATACTGGTCAATGTTCATTTGACCAGGACCTGCGGCCTCAGTTAAGCCATGTAGAGTGCGGTCACTACAATTTAAAGAAACGTAACAATATTCGAGCAAAGGCTCGGCGTCATAATCATTGAGCTTCAGAGCATCACTGAGAACTTTTCCCAGGTTCCTTGCAGGCACACTATGATAGATAGACAAATCGGCTTCTTTGGTAACCCAAACCAAATTTATCTTTCTCTTTCGCTTCCGGTCTCCCATTCTACCTGTTTGCTACAACGTCGAATCTATGCATACGTTGCCGCTCGATGGACCAATCACAGGCTGAAACTGTTCCTCAGACAACGGCTGACACAGCCTTCTCAATTGTATCACGAAATCCTCTAGGGAATCAGGTAACCTAGTGAATCCATTAATGGTAGTCTCTACATCGAAGGGCTCGTCAATGTTCCTTCTCTCAACACACACTTACAATAGAAAGCAGTAGAAACAAAATTACTACTAGCATCGCATACAAAGCATATATGCACAAATTTAAATTACCAGAAACGTACCTGATGTCAAGTCAAAGTCCGCTCTAGCCTCCTCTTGGTCATGGCAAAAGATTTAGCCCTCACCCTCTGTTCTCCTTCCTCGCACCGGAGCTTCCCGCTTTTGACTTCTTATAGTCCGTGCTCATATGTCCAGTCTCACCGCAGTTGTAGCACTTAGCCACGCGACAATCCCTTGCCCTGTGACCTTCCTTCCCACATTGAAAACAGACGATCAGTCCCCATTTGCACTCCTCTTCGTGACCTCTACCACACTTCTTGCATTCCTCGCCCTTTCTTGTTATCCTCTCCCGATCATCGATCCTCATCACCTTACCTTCGGCCACCATTCCACCATCGCTATCTCACCTTCCTTTCCCCTTCTTAACAAAGGCTCGCTCCTCCGCTTCGCCCGTTATCGTCATCACCTCCCGCTCGTCATACAACCTTCCCGCTAGATCTACCGTCGACCTGAACGTGCTGGGTTGGGCCATGATCATGTGCCTACGGATATCCGCCGGCAAGCCCTGAATATACCTCTTGATTTTCCGCGAAAGAGGCGTCACCTGATCCGGCACCAGCCGTGCCATCTCGTTGAATTGGGTGGTGTACTGCTGATGTGTCATTGTTCCCGCTTCCAACTGCAGGAACTCCCTTTCGACTTTATCCATTTCATGGTGAGGACAGAACTCCTCGATCACCAGCCTTTTCAACTCTGACCATCCCATCTTTCCGATAGCCCGGCTACCCTCAACTTGGACTATATTGTCTCACCAGCACAAAGCTGAGTCCACGAAAGAGTGGGCGGCAAACTTCACTTTCTGATCCTTCCGGCACTCACTGATATTCAGCACGGCTTCCATTTCCCTCACCCACCGGTGAGCAGCAGTAGCAGTGCCATTACCATCAAAAGTTGGGGGCTTGCTTCGTTGAAATGCCCCGTAGTTACAGCCTCGTGCCGCCTCCTGCACAGGCTCCTCCTCCTCTTCCTCCTCATCGGAGAAAACCGCTTCAGTCTCCGTCCGTCTCCTTCCGCCCGAAGGTCTACCCCTTTCCTGTCTCTCCTCATCCCTAACAGCCTTTATCACTTCAGTCACTACAGACGGTAAGATCGTCTGCATGACCTGGTGTACTTCTTCCACAACCGTGTCTCTCATCGAGGCTCTCAAATTGGCGCTTTCGTCTGGTCCCTCCTGATGAGGAGTCTCGTGTTCTTCATGAACCACCTTTTCAACTCTAGGCCTTCCTCTGGTGACCCGTGGTTTAGCGCCACGTCCGCCACCACCTCTACCACGTGAAGCCTTAGAAGATCTGCCAGTGGCCATCCTCTATAATACACTGAAAGATTCAAACACCAACAGGGTCATTCAAGGGAATAGCTTAGTTCATGTCAAGTATGGTAAGTCCCTAATTACAGTGATCAGTTGTGATTAGCCACTTACCTTACTTTTCATACCCCAAGCATTACCTGTCCTGACTATATTAGCATCTAAATCTAACAGTAACACATAAACACATAACATGCGCACATAATACCGGTTAACTTTAGGAAAATACCTGATGGCACGCAGCTACTCAGATTGGCATCCCTTCCCTTTTTGTCCCATTCTCAGTTTAAGATTAGGTTTATTTTGAAAATTTACCCATTTCACTTAAACTTTGGCTCTGATACCAACTCGTAAGGCCCCGTTCCCGGGCACCTCACAGCTGGTCATTCATCGCACATAAACATTTTAAATCGTTCATCTATTTTGCAGCGGAATTTAAAACTCTCATTAATAACTAAAAACATGTTATTTCATTACAAAACATAGTTTTCTCGCATTATAAAACAAGAGTGTTCATATAAATGGATGCCATCCTCAAGAGCTGAGTAGCCGCCCCGTGCCATCCTCAGCAACATACCTGCCAACTGGAAACACATCAAAAGTCAGCGTTGCTGAGTAAGTTCTAGTTTTATATGAAATACATACTTTCTTTTCGTTAAAACCATTCTTTACTTCTTTCAAAATCATACTAAAGTTTCGTATGTGAACACACATCGTACGTACATACACATAGATAATATCATTATTATCTTCTTTTCTCGTTCATTCTTTATCTTTAACTTTCATTCACTCTCAGTCTTTTACTTTTATCTGGATCCGGTCACACTTTACCCTCTTCATGGCACACAGCCATGATTACTGAGGTTGTGTGACAAGGATCCCGTTTCATGCGTTATCACTATGTTCCTTCCGTTCATTATTTTCATTCATTCGTTCTTTAGCTTTCATTACGTTCATTATCTTTCGTTCGTTTCATACTTTCTTCTTTCATAATTATCTCTCTTATTCATTAACTCACGCGATACTCCCGACTCATGTCCGAAGACTAATACTGTGTCGGGGCCTGTACACAAACCCCCGACTCATGTCCAAAGACTGACACAGTACCGGAGCACGCGATCCGTTCCTCATTCATCTCATCTCACTCTCACGCACTACTCCTGACTCATGTCCGAAGACTGATACTGTGTTGGGGCCTGGTCACAAACCCCCGACTCATATCCGAAGACTGACACAGTACCGGAGCATGCGATCCTCTACTCATCCACTTAGATCCTGTCCCATGCCATACCCCCGACTCATGTCCGAAGACTGATACTGTGCCGGGGCCTGCTCACAAACCCCTGACTCATGTCCGAAGACTGACACAGTACCGGAGTACGCAATAAGGACCTCTTTTGAGTTTGTTGCGACCCAAAGTCGCTCATCTCATACGTACGCTCACTAGCTTTACGTTCGTTCATTCATACGTTAATGCATGCATTCGTTCATCATGTTCCTCTTTCATTCATTCATTAATACATGCATTCATCATCATGTTCCTCTTTCATTATCCTTCACTTTACGTTACATAATACTTCGTTCATTCATTAATCATAATACGTATAGTCATGGAAAGATAAACACGTATCAAATCAAGGGACATCGACATTTACAAATCATCAGTCATTACCATCATAAAGGGGCTACATCATACTTATCATACACACATGCACCTACGGGCGTCATCACACCATTACTTACCCTTACCCTTTTCTCGAAGGTTTGTAAATGAACTACATCTCTTCTCGTACACAACAGCCCTATTTGGGCGATTGGGCACCCTTCAGTCGCATGGCCTCCATGCGACTGAACACTATCGATTGGGCCAGGGCGGATGAGCATCCATGCGAATGAACACTTAACAATTCAAATGGGGAACTGGTAAGAATGAGTTTATAGAACTAAGAAACACAAGATGTAAACGAGACAGAAACTAGAACAACACACATACTTAGTTAGAAAGACCAGAAAATGCTTATAGTTCCTTACAAAGTGGTCTACAAAGTTCAACCCAAAACATACTTAGTTAGAAAGACCAGAAAATGCTTATCTATAACCTACAGCCGGCCATACTTTAAAGGCCAGCTGGATACATGAACTAGACAACAAAATCCACATAGAGTCAAAAGGAAGATTGCCTTTTGTCTAGTGACTATGACATGCCATAGCTCACATCCTAATATATTACAAAAAGGATAAAGTACATAAAGTGGAAAGTTACAGACTCAAAACCTCAATGTACAGTTTACCAAAAGCATGGACCTTTTCACCAACTCAGGAAAGGTTGGTGACTTATCAGAGTGGCAGCAGAAAGTGGTTCAGCTTTAGGTAAAAATTACATCAGATAAAGCATGTAATATAAAAGTCTTCGGAAGAAATCTGTCTTCAATGGTTGGCTTCGGAAGACTTTGTCCTTGAAGCTTCGGAAGACTTTGTCCTTGAAGCTTCGGAAGACTTCATCTTTTGGCTTCGGAAGATATTGGTCTTGGCTTTGGAAGATTTCACACTTAGAATAATTTCTAAGTCAGTGCGAAACCTCCAAAGCATTCCACGTCAGTATACATGTGCATGCATGCAGGAAAGACGTTGAGTGTTTGGGTTGCATCAGCTTTACTAATAACCTTACAAACTCCCCCTAGGCTGATGCTACCAAAACACTTTAAGACTCTAGATATTGATAGTCCTCATTATGATGATGACCATCCCTTTCTTCATGAGATGGTCAGGATCACTCAGACTCTCATAGTATCTTCTCATGTCAAAGAGATCATGCAGAGGTAGGTTGAACATATCCTACCATGTGTAGACATGTTCAATACCTTGATCTCTTATGACATGCCATCTTTCTGGATTTTTGGTGTATGTCCAAGATAAGATGGGTCTTCCTGATGCCAGAAGAGCTGCTTGAATTGTAGTTGGTGGGGCATCCTCTTATTGCACATCCTCAAGATGTTCTAACTCATCCTGGGGTTTGGAGGTGGATGTTTCCTTCTTCTTTTCTTTGACTTTGGTTTGGAAACCATCCTTTTCCTCCTCTTTGAACTCTTTAACTAAGAAGACTGGCCTGCAGCACCTGATTGATCTTCTTTGTCTTTCTCTATTGGGTCTTCCTCTCTCATAGGTTCAGATTGAGAGGGAACAGATCCCTGCTGTGGATTAGAAGTGGAAGTTTGCTGAGATTCAGCAGGAGGTTCAGGTTGTGTTGTCTTAGGTGTTTCAACCTTAACCTCCACTTCCTGAGGGACCTGACTTGGTGGGGACTGTAAGTCAACAAGTTCACCTCTTTTAATCTTCTGCTTGATCACCCTGATATGCTCATCCATGGTGGATAGAGACATGGGACCAAGTCTCCTTTCGGAGAATCCATACAGCTTCAAGATGTAACATCCATAAAATTTAATATTCGTTTAATTGATAAGAGTAGTGTTCAGTCGCATGACAAACATGCGAATGAACCTCAGTCGCACGCCTTGTGTGCGTATGAGGTTCAATCGCATGATTGACAGGCGTATGGGCCCCAATCGCATATCTCAGTCGCCTGGCCTCCAGTCGCCTAAGGCGGTTAATATTAAAATATTATATATATTAGCATATGTGTGCAAAGAGATAAGCACACACACATACTAAACACATACACCTTCTGTACACCTTCCTGAACTTGAGCAACCTTCGGACCCTTAATTAATCGACGATTTCGGCTCCGTTTTGGTAAGTTTCGCTTGGCACGGATCGATATTTGAATGCATTAAGCCGTGTATATGGTTGAAATTGATCCAAAAACAAGTTTAAATATGAGTTTTGATTCAATCTTTCTGTTAAGTTGAAAACCGAGGATTCGGATCCAAATTTTCATGAGGTTTGACGAAATAAGGACCCCAAACAGTTGCAAATGAGGTGTATATGTTTTGTTTTGAATATGGCATAATCTGAATGGTTAAAACTTAAGTTTTTGGATCAAATACGTCAAGAACACAGCTGCTGATCCGTTTCAGGCGAATGAGCCCAGTCGCATGACCCATTCGTGCGAATGAGCCAGTCGCGTTGCTCGATCGTGCGACTGAAGCTCAGTCGCATGAGCCAATCGCACGAATGGAGGTCATTCGCACAAACCCTGTTATAGCTCATTTGCACCCCTGTCGTATGGTTCATTCGTACGACTAAGCTTAGTCACATGTTCAATCGTACGAATGAGTCCAGTCGTATAGCCTTAGTCATGTGAAGTGATCAGCTAGGAGTGATTTGACTAAATTAGGGTTATTGTTTTAGATTTGCATTGAGAAGGAGAGTTTTAGCTGCCTTAGTGTATTTGGATTGGTAAACACTTGCTGAAAACATTAAGGTGAGTTCTAATTGCCCTTTTAATGTGTTAATGCTGTTTGACAATATTGTTTGACAAAATCGGGCACTGGCATGCATATAAATAAATAATGATGTGAATAAGAATTTGGAAGTGGTAAATTATGGTGAATGGCGAGGTGGAGTTTTGACCCACCAACTATAGACGGAGTTTTGACCCGTCAACGCCAACTATAGACGGAGTTTTGACCCGTCCGCGCGAGGTGGAGTTTTGACCCACCAATTATAAATGGAGTTTTGACCCGTACGCGGGAGGTGGAGTTTTGACCCACCAAATTAAATTGATAAAAAGAGGTCCATGATTACCTTGTGGGTATTTGATATGCATATAAATACTGGGGCAAATAAATGGACTAATGGATGTTTGTGAATTATTCGATGTTATAACAGTTGATAAATTATTATTATTGAAATGTGGTGCTTGTTAGAACTCACCAGTTTTTCTGATTTAGTGTTTATTTTCTTATGCATGCCAGGTAATAATAGAGGTGTTCGTGATGGTGCCCCACCGAGTTAAATTCCTGTTCCGGTGTATGATACTGGCTGAAATGTTGGGTTTTGGGAGGAATGCACATGAAGTTTGATAAAGTTTTGATATGTCGGTTAAAGTGTTGTAGTAATTTTAATGATGTAAATAGTTTTTAATGTATAAAAATTCCGCTATGTTTATAATCTCTGAATTGTTATAATAACCCAACTTGTAGCACCCTCCTTATTATATATATTGAAAATTGAAGGTGTTACAAGTTGGTATCAGAGCCTTAGTTAAAGGGATTTGAACATTTGATTGTTTCAACCTTTAACTAAAAATGTGGGAAGTGCCAGTATCTACAACCGGAAGTGGGGTGAAATATTGTGTGGATGAGTATTTAATTGTTAGTGATAATTCAGTCAATTGTTAAATGAAAGTAATTACCTAAATTGAAGATTAGTATTATGTGTATACATTATTCTGTGGTTTAGATAGAGTTAGAAATAAACTGTGAAAAGATAATGGGAAGAGGCAGGATGGTGTGAATAAGTAAATAATTGATAACACCTGGCCAATGTTATGAGCAATTTACATTATATGCAGCATCCTGGTATCACTCATTATTTGATTATGGTTTATTTCTTATCGTAGATGGAGGAAACTGGTAATACAAACTCTAGACCTGAAGCTAGGATCTCAGGTGATGAACTTAAGGCGGCTATAGGTGATGAGGTCGCCCGAGTGTTGCGTACTACCTTACCTAAAATGTTGAGTGACCTTAGGAAAAGTGGTGAATCATCTTCCCAACCAACTCCTCCACCTGTTATTGTTGAGCCTGTAGTGGAGAAACCAGTGTCATATAAGCATTTTAAAGAATGTGACCCGCCTAAGTTTGAAGGCCAAAAGATGTAGTAGTAACTTATAAGTGGCTACGAGAGATGGAAGCAGCGTTTAAACTTAGTAGTTGCAAGGAAGACCAGAAGGTGGGCTTTGTAGTGCATTCTTTCCAAGCAGAAGCTTTGTACTGGTGGGATACAGTGGAACAAGCCATGGGCGAGACTGCTGTGAGTCAGATGACGTGGGAAACTTTTAAAACACTGGTGATAGAAAAGTTCTGTCCAAAAGGCGAGATGGACAAGATTGAGATTAAGTTTTTACAGTTTCAAGCAGGCAGTTTAAGTCATAAGGAGTATACTTCCAGATTTGAAGAAATGGCTCGTTTGGTACCTCATTTAGTAACCCCTGAGGCGAAGAGGATTACTAGGTATATCCAGGGACTACCCCCTAAAGTAAGAATGCTGGTAAATCTAATTCTCCTTCTACTTACCAAGCCACGGTAAATTTGGTTGCGGATATGTATGAGGAAGTCGCTGAGTCTGAGAAATCTGTGGTGAAAGAGGAAGTGATTAGCCGTCGGGAAACTTCATTGAGTTCTAGACCCATGTATGGACAGAGTGGTCCGCAGAAGAGAAAGTTTAATGCTAGGGGCTTTGTAGGTCCCCCTCCTCGGTGTAATAAATGTGAGAATTTCATAGAGGAGAATGTAGATTGAATCACCCAGCATGTCATAAATGTGGGAAGCCTGGGCATTTTGTTTCTAGGTGTCCAGAAATTCAGTGTCATGAATGCGGTGAGATGGGGCATATGAAATCCGAGTGTCCAAAGTTTAGACCTGGACCAATTCCTATTCGTGCCGTGGGAGGACCGAGTAAAATCAGCGCGAGTGGTAGTAGTGGTACTGCGGGGAGAGCATTACAAGGACTACGGAGGAGGCTAAGGCATTACCGGATGTTGTGTCGGGTACGTTTCTTGTTAATGATGTGCCTGCTAGAATCTTATTTGACTCGGGAGCTAATAAAAGTTTTATATCAATAAAATTTCATGCCTTAATAAAAGTTAGACCATCAAAGCTAGATGTTGTTTTTTTCAGTGAAAAGTGCTTCTAATGAATTCATAGATGTTAGTGAGGTGATAGATGATTGCTTTGTCGAATTAGAAGGTGTAAAATTTCCTGCTAGATTACATATGATGAAGTTAGGAGGTTTTGATGTAGTATTAGGAATGGATTGGTTATCTATGATTGAGGCTCAGATAATATGTAAAGAAAGATGATTATGTTGCGAGCGCCAGAGGTAATTCAGTGACGATTTTTGGTGATGATCATGATAGTGTAGTAAGAGTTATATCTATGATTAAAGCCGAGAAATTATTGAGTAGGGGTTGTGAATCATTTTTGGCATATGTCGTTGATACTGCTAAAGAGACGAGGAAATTAGAAGATGTTCCAGTAGTTTGTGACTTCCCTGATGTATTTCCTAAGGATCTACCAGGTATACCTCCTGATAGAGAAATTGAATTTAGAATTGACTTAATACCCGAGGCAAAACCTGTCGCTAAGACCCCTTATAGACTTGCACCAGCTGAGCTGAAAGAACTTCTGAAGCAATTGCAGGAATTATTAGACAAGGGTTTTATTCGACCAAGCACTTCGTCATGGGGTGCTCCAGTTCTGTTCGGAAAGAAGAAAGATGGCAATTTGAGGATGTGCATAGATTATAGAGAGCTAAACAAACTAACTATCAAGAATAAATATCCGTTACCCCGTATAGACGATTTATTTGATCAACTTCAAGGTACTAATTGGTTCTCAAAGATAGATCTTAGATCCGGATACCATCAATTAAAGGTGAAAGAAGAGGACATACCAAAGACAGCTTTTTGTACGCGATATGGGCATTATGAATTTTGGTGATGTCATTCGGATTAACGAATGCTCCTGCTGCATTCATGGATCTGATGAACAGGGTATGTAGACCGATGCTGGATAAATCGGTAATTGTGTTTATAGATGATATTCTAATCTATTCTAAGAACGAAGGAGATCATGCTTGTCACATTCGAGAAGTATTAGAAACATTAAGAAAGAATAAGTTGTATGCAAAATTCTCGAAGTGTGAATTCTGGCTAAGGGAGGTGCAATTTTTGGGCCATGTGGTGAATGCGGATGGAATATTAGTAGATCCTGCAAAGATTGAAGCTGTGATGAATTGGGAGATTCCTAAAAGTCCTTCAGAAATTCGTAGTTTCTTAGGACTAGCAGGATATTATAGAAGATTCATTCAGGATTTTGCCAAAATTGCTTCTCCATTGACAAAATTAACTCGAAAAGATGTTAAGTATGAATGGAATAAGGAACAGGAAGATGCTTTTCAGGAACTAAAGAACCGATTAACACAAGCTCCAGTATTGGCAATACCAGAAGGTGTAGATGATTTAGTGATATATTCTGATGCATCATATCAGGGTTGGGATGTGTTTTGATGCAACGTGGGAGAGTTATTGCTTATGCTTCTAGACAGTTGAAGACCCATGAAGTTAATTACCCAACCCACGATTTAGAATTAGCAGCTGTAGTTTTTGCCCTTAAAATATGGCGACATTACCTATATGGAGTAAGATGTACCATCTTTACCGATCATAAGAGTCTGAAGTATTTCTTTGAGCAAAAAGATCTGAATATGAGGCAAAGGCGATGGTTGTAATTAATCAAAGATTATGAATGTGAAATTCTGTATCACCCTGGAAAAGCAAATGTGGTTGCTGATGCATTAAGTAGAAAAGAGAAGTATGAACCAATCAAGGTTAAGGCGTATAAACTTGTAATTACTCCTGACTTTATGCAACAATTAAGAGAAGCCCAATTAGAAGCACTAAAGGAAGGAAATATAAAGAAGGAAAGAATGGTTGGTCAGGAAAAGTATTTAGAAGAAAATAGTTATGGTGTTAAAATCAGGTATGGTCGACGTGGGTTCCGTTGGCATTACGTAATATGGTACTTGATGAAGCTCACAAATCTAGGTATTCCATTCACCCAGGCATGACTAAGATGTATCAAGATTTAAAGCATGATTATTGGTGGCCAGGAATGAAATTTAATGTGATGCAGTATGTAAATAGATGTCTAACGTGTGCCCAAGTGAAAGCTGAACATCAGAAACCTTATGGATTATTGCAACCTTTAGCCATCCCAACTTGGAAGTGGGACGATCTGACCATGGATTTTATAACAAAGTTACCCCGTACACCAAAAGGTTATGATACTATTTGGGTAGTGGTAGATCAGCTAACCAAGAGTGCTTTATTTCTACCTATACGGGAAACCTATTCAGTGGAAAAGCTAGCCGATATTTTTACTAAAGAGATAGTTAGATTGCATGGAGTTCCAAAAAGTATCACGTCTGATAGAGATGCCAGGTTTACCTCTAGATATTAGAGGAAGTTTCATGAAGCAATGGGGACTAAACTTTACTTTAGTACCGCCTATCACCCTCAGACAGATGGCCAAAGTGAAAGAATATTCAGACATTAGAAGATATGTTACGGGCATGCAGTATTGATTTTGGAGGTAGCTGGGATAGTCATCTTCCTTTAGCCGAATTCGCATACAACAATAGTTATCAAGCTCCTTCAGATGTCTCCGTTTGAAATGTTGTATGGAAGGAAGTGCAGAACTCCACTTTATTGGGGAGATATAGGGCAACGTGAATTGGGGAATAGTGAAATAGTTGAGGAAACAATGGCAAAATTTGAAATAGTTAAAAATCATATTAGAGAGGCGAAAAGCAGACAGAAATCATATGCAGATCGCAGAAGGAAATTATTGGAGTTTAAAGTTGGGGATTTTGTTTTGTTAAAAGTTTTCCATGGAAGGGCATTATTCGATTTAGAAAGAGGGGTAATTGAGTCCACGTTTTATTGGACCTTTTCGAATAATAGAGAAAGTGGGGTATGTAGCATATAAATTAGATTTACCAGAAGAACTAAGTGCTATTCATCCAACCTTCCACGTCTCTCAGTTACGGAAGTGTCTAGCTAATGAAACTCAATATGTGCCATTAGATGATATTGAAGTTGATGAAAGACTCAATTATGTTGAACAACCCGTGGCCATTTTAGATCATAAAGCGAAGAAACTTAGAAATAAAAGCATTAGTTTAGTCCGGGTGCAATGGGTACGTTGCCAAGGATCTGAGTCAACTTAGGAACCAGAAGAAGAGATGAGGCGAAACTACCCCTATTTGTTTTAACCAGGTTTCGAGGACGAAACCCTAAATAATATAGGTAGACTTGTAACATCCGTAAAATTTAATATTCGTTTAATTGATAAGAGTATTGTTCAATCGCATGACAAACATGCGAATGAACCTCAGTCGCACACCTTGTGTGCGTATGAGGTTCAATCGCACGATTGACAGGCGTATGGGCCCCAATCGCATATCTCAGTCGCCTGGCCTCCAGTCGCCTAAGGCGGTTAATATTAAATATTGGATATATTAGCATATGTGTGTAGAAGAGATAAGCACACACACATACTAAAGACATACACCTTCTGTACACCTTCCTGAACTTGAGCAACCTTCGGACCCTTAATTAATCGACCATTTCGGCTCCGTTTTGGTAAGTTTCGCTTGGCACGGATCGATATTTGAATGCATTAAGCCGTGTATATGGTTGAAATTGATCCAAAAACAAGTTTAAATCTGAGTTTTGATTCAATCTTTCTGTTAAGTTGAAAACCGAGGATTCGGATCCAAATTTTCGTGAGGTTTGACGAAATAAGGACCCGAAACAGTTGTAAATGAGGTGTATTTGTTTTTTTTAATATGGCATAATCTGAATGGTTAAAACTTGATTTTTTGGATCAAATACGTCAAGAACACAACTGTTCCTTAAGATAAGATATTTTAAGTTGCTGATCATTGACCTGTGTTGCAAGGTAGTCACTTGAGATTCAAGATTACTAACCTTGGAGACTAAATAGGTGCATGCTTTGGATAGTTTTTGCATTTTTAGTCTCAGATTCCCCTCATCTTCATCAGAAGAATCACTAGGGGATGAGAGAATGGGACCAAGGTCCTCTTCCTCATCACCAGCATGGTGTTCTTGGCTGCTGGATTTCCTCTGCTCAGTGACAACTTTAGTTGAAGTGTCAATGGGCTGAGTTACCATGGTTGAGGTCTGAATAATGTAATCACTTGCTGAAGTGAGAGCCTCTTCTATATGGATATCCTGAACATGTTCAGAAGTATCCACCATATGAATCGAAGCTCGTGTAATGACCGGTCGATCTCTCCTTGATGATTAAGCCTTTCTCTTTGATGTGACCGCCATTTGCTCCAAGAATGCCCATCGTCTTGCTCATAGTTGGTACCAAATGTACCATTTGTGATAGATATCAAATCCCGGGCATCTTCAGAATGAAGCCCCTCATTGAAAGCATTCAACAACTCCCATAAATCAATTCCATGATGAGGACAATTCTTAAGCATCAAATTAATCCGCTCAAATGCTTCATGAAACATTTCATCTTGTTGTGGTTGGAAGCTTCTCAAGCTTCTCCTAGCATCGTTTGTCTTTTGGTTGTGAAAAATTATTCCAAAAACCTTTGTTGCATCTCAGCCTCTATGTAAATTGAATCGGATGGCAAAGTGTAGAACCACCTTTTCGCCTTATCCTCTAATGAAAACTGAAATAACACCAATTTAACATCATCCGCAGAAAATCCTTGACCACCAATTGTGTTGCAAATTGAGTCATAAGCCTCCAAATGAAAATAGGGTTCTGTTGTTGCTAACCCTTTGTACTTTGGCAAACTTTGAAGTGAATTTGTTCGGACTTCAAAAGTTCTCCCTTGATTGTTTTGAGGGATGTCTATTGGTGAAGGGTTGTTGGTAATAATCGGGCAGAAATGTGCTTCAATACCCCTAGCAGCTTCCCAATTACGCCTTCATGGAATTCCTAATCTAACTCTTGGTCGCGGTGGACCCATTGGTCTTTGAAACGATTGGTTAGGCATAAATGGAGGAGGTTGTTGTTGAAACCTGTGACCTCCTTGTTGTTGAAGCATTGGTCTTTGAAATGGTGGTCTAAATGGTTGTTGCCCTCGTGGTGGTACTTGATATGGCATAACCTGTAACGGGGTTGAGTAAATCCTTGACCTCCATGCCCTTGCACATGAGGTTGTGCACCTAAATTTCCTTCACCCTCATTAGTATAACCATAATCTTCATAAACCAAAAATTCATATTGGACCCATCTTCATAGCTTTGATATTGTGGAAATTGCATCCCGGCTGGTATGGGTTGTTGGGGTAAAGGAGTGGTGTGGACTATGGATGATGATTGTGGGTCCGGTTGTTATGTTGAAGATGATTGTCCACTTGATGGAAAGAAGGTTGAAAATGGTAGAATACTGGAATGATGTGGAATAACTGAATGGTGGGATACCGGATGATGTGGTGTGGTTGGTAAAGGTGTTGATGGTGTGGTTTGGTTAGTATTTGGTGGTGGTATATTGGTACTTATGATATTAAGTGGTGAACCAGAAATCTTGTGCTCACGGTGTAGAATTCGATTTCTTCTTGCTACCCGTTCAATTTCAGGTTCAAACGCTAACGGTGATGACGCTTGTGAGCTTCTTGTACGCATGCACCTGTAAAATCCTGAACCTGCACACTAGCACACCCACGTAAATCCAGAAAAATACAAAGCAACAAAACTAGGATAACACATGTTGCGCACTACTCCCCGACAACGGCGCCAAAATTGACGTGAGGTCGAAGTCTCAATCAAATTTAAAACCAAATACTACTAATTAGCTAGCGGTAAGTGGGTTATCAAACAAAAGGAGTTTGTGGAATATGTGTTAACTCAAGCAAATTGCAATTACCTAAATTTAACTAAAATGACAAGAAAGTAAAATTCAATAGTTTGTTGATTTGTTGAATAAGCTTAAAGCAAGAAAACAAAGTAAATTGGTTTGTAAAAATCAGTAATGAGAGATATGTTTCCCTTTGGTATCCGGATTTTAACAAATGATGATATTGGTGTTAATTGGGAAGAACCACATAGACATGATTCAAGAGTGTGTGCTTGTGTGTGATAAAAGAGGACTAAGTACTTGTATTAGCAAGGTTATCTTTCGATAATCAGTATCACTATTGAACCAACCCAACCCTTCCACTAAATCAAGATTTGCCTATGACATCAAGAACGTATGGCTAAAGTTAAGCAATCAACGAATGACCCATTACACACAATACACAATCATCATGACAAAACAATCACAAGATCAATTTCATCATCCCATAACAAAAGGAGACTAGCCACTCATAGTTTCATAAAAACAAGGTTCAAGATAGAATCCATAACAATCAAAATGAAATAGCAAGGATTAAATTACCAAAAGATCTTGTTCTTCAACACCTAAGAGCTCCAAAAATCATCCCAGATCAAGCCAAAACCGTCCACAATGCTAATGATGATAAAAACCACTTCATTTGCCCATTAAAATGGGCAGTTGCAATTTTTACTCGCCCAGCACTGTAGCTTACGATAGCCACCGTAGGCTACGGTGACCAATAATGCATTACTCCAAGCATCTTCTGCGTTACGGTGCCTTTTCTTCTTCTTACCACCGTAACTTATGGTCCACCGTAGGTTATGGTCCCACCGTAGGTTATGGTCCCACCGTAGGTTATGGTCCCACCATAGGTTATGGTCCCACCGTAGGTTATGGTCCCAGCGTAGGTTATGGTGGACTCTGATGCTTTTTCTTCATTTTATTTCTTTTCGTTTTCTTCTTGGCTCCATTAGTCTATGAAAACTAACACGTTCTTGCTCCATTTTCTTCCTTCGAGTGTACCTGAGATATGGCAACCGTAGTTATCTAATTCAAGACAATTACATGACTAAATGCGGGATTAAACATGTTTTTAAAGCATAAAAGGGTCGTCCAAAGGCCTACCCACCAGTGACTGATATGGGCTAGACCTAGATGACTCAGGAGCACTCATCTCCCTTTAAGGAGTGGTGTAGTAGGAAGACTCATGGTACTCACTGGCATTTAAGTCCTCATCAGTATAGAAGTCAAGGTTAGGAATTGGTTGATTTAAATCTAAAGGCTGTGTATGGTAGCTGTCCCCTGAAGGTTGTTCACTTGAGTGTTGAGACTCAGAGTGAAAGCTTAAGGCTGTAGGGCTTGTGAGCTCATCAGACTAAGCATGAGGAACCTCAGCACTGATTCTTGAAGTGATGGGAGTGGTTTGCTCCTCAGGGGAAGTGGGAGCTCCAGTGTATATTTCCTCCTGTGTAGGTGAGTATATGGGGGCCTGCACAGAC
Organism: Flaveria linearis; assembly: GCA_024085815.1. NCBI lineage: Eukaryota > Viridiplantae > Streptophyta > Magnoliopsida > Asterales > Asteraceae > Flaveria > Flaveria linearis. Next base: position 27,286,845 of record CM044016.1, on the reverse strand, counting down.
TCAATAGCTTGTACAGGGGTTTGTTTGTGTTTTCTTTGGTAGGCAAGGGTGATTTGTGGCCATTTTGGTGATTGGGATGTAGAAGGTGTGGGTTTAACACTAGCTTGTGTTGCTAGGTTGTCACCTTGAGCAAAGAGCTCTAACATTTTTGGGACAAGGGCTGTTTCTACCCCTGAGAAGCCAATAGTTGGCTTTTTCAATATTTTAAAGATACCGGGCTTCATCTGTCCCAGTTTAAAATATTACCTGTTCCTTCAACTGTGAGCCCAGTTCACAATTGAGAATGTATTGAACATATGAGGAAACATGTAATACTCTAAGGAGTCTAAGTTTGCTATTAAATTTGTATAGACAAATTGAGAATACCTGAACTTGACCCCCTGAACCATTCCATGTACTATGAAGGAGAGATCTTCAGGAATCTGATCCATCCTCCATGCTTGTTAGACAAGCTGTGATGACCACATGAAGTAAGTACTTCCACTTAGATAAGACCTTCCCTTTCCTGAAGGTCTTTACAGAGAAATCTTGTTGGAGCTATACAAGATAGTCTATATTATCAACATAGTCAAAGTCAACAAAAGTCAACATCTCAGTCAAAGTCAACAGAAAAGTCAAACGTCGAGTTCGAGGCGAAGAACCGAGTGAAGATATTGAAGATATATTGTGTTGAGACTTTATTGTATTAAATATATTTTATGTCAACAAAATATATTTTATCTTGTTTTAGTCTTGTTTTAGTCAAGTTTAATAGTCTAGGGGGCTAAATGTAATTAGTGAATATTAGTCTAGACTATAAATAGGTTAATGGTCATTAGTGTTGGTTAACGGTTGCATGACCAATTGATTGAGGGATTTACTTGTAAAGATATCATTTGCAATCTAATTGAAGATCAAAGGGTTTTAATTGTGATTATCATATTTTGATCTAATTCTTCATGATTTGATTCAAGCTTGTTTATCCTGGATTTACAATTTGGTATCAGAGCCTAATTGGATCAAATGCATTGAAGAATTGAAGAAATTGTTGCTGATTTTAAAGATGTTCATCAATTTTTAGAGAGAGAAACTGGGTTTTTAGAGAGAGAAAGTAGATCTGAAAATTCAAATTTCATCAAAATCATCAAATCTACAAAGTATTAAAAGGAATTTGAAGATTTACAAGTTAGAAATCAGATCAGCTTCAAAATCTATACAAGATTCAACAAATAATTTTCAGATCCGGAGATTTTCTCTCACACACTAGTGTGTGTGTTCTTGGTGTTCTTGGTGTTCTTGCAACCTTGAAGAACCTTCAAATCTTCTCCAGCGAAACTAGCACCATTCTGAACGAAAGTTCAAAGTTTCTCGCGAAATTACAGCCGAAACTAGCAATTTCGCTCGTTTTCCGGCGAAACTACTTACTCCGGCGAAACTGCAACAATTCGGCGAAACTAACCTGCAAAATTAAAGAAAAATCAGCAAAATCATAACAAAAGGGGCTGCGAAACTATAAGAATCATTCGGCGAAATTATCACCACTACCATCAACAACAACCCACTACACACTATCAATACCACAGTCAAACCACAGCCACTGCCCACCGGCAGCCGCTCCTACCCACCGCCGCTCTAACCATCTGCGACCGCGACCCCCATATCACCACAGCCACCCCTCCGGTCGACCACTTCACCTCTCCCCATCCTCACCCGTCGCGACCCCCTACCACAACCATAACCATCGATAACCGACCCCTTTCCCCTCAATTCAAGCCCTTTCCATTGACTCCCCCCACTCGTCGACCTCCACCACCGCGATCATAACTATCGCACACCCTCACCCACTGCAGCCACCATACACCATCACTAACCCAACTACCACACTCACCATTACTCTCCGTGGACCACCACAACACACCACTACATATCTCCGTGAACCACCACCACCATTGGAACCAGCATGACGAGGGGAAGAAGGTGATATATATTGTACGTACCATGACTCGCCGGAAAAGTTCGCCGGAACCCTAGCGGTCGCCACCTTCTCTCTTTGATATCTCCTTGGTTATTGATTTTCAGAGTAAACCGAGCCCACCATTGGATTCAGGAGGTTGTGTTTAGTGTGGGTAGAGGTTCAAACGGACATATCTCACCGGAAAATTTTTCCGGCCACTGGGAAACTCGCTGGAAAGGCGGCCAGTCGTCGGAACCCTAGGGGTTTCTCATCATCGCCTTTCTCTCTTCACTCATGTGAGTTATGTTTGAAGTGTTTTGTGTTGTGTTAGTGTTTTAGGGTTAGGGTTATAGTTTATGTTTGTTAATGAGCTTTTCAATTGTATTGGGTTTGGATCAACAATTGAGCTAAATTTGGATGAGCAAATTTGGGCTGAATTCATTAAAAACAATTAAAGTAATTGGGCTCATGTTATTGTGTGGACTCATTAAATCAACTGGGTTGGGCTTTGTTAAACAATTTGGGCTATTAAAGATTAAATATTGGGCTGAATTTATAAAAATAGGATCTTAGCTAATAAAAAAATCAAATAAAATTGACTAATTGGGATTAATTGCGTTTAAACCGATAAAGAAATATTCAACGATTTGCAAGATTTATAAAAAAAAACAAGCTGACCTGGCAGCTTGACCCCAGTTGCTAAGATTTTCTAGCGTGGCATTTAAAAAAAAATTCCCGGGGGGGGAATTATTCTAAATATTTTGGGAAAAAAATTTTTGGGGCGTTTAATTGTTTAAACAAAATAAAAATAAAAAGGCTTTTGCAGAACTGATTAAATCCTTCGAATCTGATGATCTCACAATTGCACAATGTCAGTTTGATAATTTTACAGCCTTAAAGAATGAAAGGATGTCTGTTTTTGTTGATCATTTTCTGTTGGTGGCAAGCAATATGAAGAAGTTTGATGCTCAATTGGGAAATCATGAACAAGTTCTGAGATTACTTGATTCCCTCCCACCAGAATGGAGTTCACACGGCAAGTCGATTAAACGAGATAGAAATTTTCAGGATTACAAACGTTGTGAGTACTATGAAGCGACATATCCAACTCCAACGATCACTTCAAACTCCAAAGAGAAACCAGAAGAGAGATCAGATTCTGGCACCAGTTCCGACGGTTTACCGAAACCTGGAACTGAAAAGGTACAAGAGGAGCTTAAGCAGACATCAATGGGTAAGATGGAGCTGAGTTGAATACTGAAGTTTGTGATGCTGAGAAGGAAGAGGAATGGAAGTGAAATACCAGAGTTTGCAACTGTGAGAAGGCTCTTGCTGCTGAAAGAGTCATCCTGGATCTTCCATACGAGACAGTTCAGGATATGTGTTCTTCTGCTTGTAAAATCCGTTTATTTGGTGTGTATAAAGCTAATAGGTTACTTTTAGATAACCAAAAGGAATTAACCACCATAAACGCGGAACTTAAAAAGAATGAAGCCAAGTATTTCATAAAATTAAATGAAGCTTTAAAAGAAAATGATCATTTAAAACAAACTCTTCTTGAAAGAAATGTTGAAATTAATCTTTTAAACGAAAGAGTCACCTTGGTTGAATTTGAAACAAGCAAGCTTAAAACAAAGCTTGATAGATGGACCATATCCGGAATGAAACAGGAAGAGCTACTGTGTAAACAAAGGGAAGCTAGGATTAAAACGGGAGTGGGTTTGTGGTGAAAATCCATACGTCTATCCTCCTCCTAGTACCCATTGTTACTCTCCTATGCCTCAACCTCATCCATCTAATGATTTGATTGAAGCTGCAAAAACTAATAGTTTAAATGCAGGTTTAAGCAACGTTAATCTTAAAGAGGTTAGAGATGTGCAGGATTCTCCTGTAGGTTTAGGATCTCTCAGGCAGGGGTCCGATAAGAAGATTAATGATGATTCTACCTCTGTTGTTCCAAAATCAATATTAGTTGCTTCTCCAACCTTCTTCAACAAATTCAAAACAGGTAACATTCCTTCGTTTATTCCTGTCAAGTTTGTCAAAGAAGAACAGTTGTTGAATCGTCAGGCAATCAAATCATATAACTGAAGCCGACACAATAGGAGGTGTCAATCAAGATCCTTTGGAAGCAGATTTATGTATACGAGATTGGATAAGCTCAGATGATGAATCAAACACAGAGGAGCGTGTTGGTTCCTCACAGATCAATATAATCTCCTGACATTGTCAAGTCTCAAAAGCTTCCAAAAGTTGAATTAAGACCAATACGGATCTCGTCTCCAATTGCAAAGCATCCCACTCAATCAGTGAAGATCTCATTCCTTGTTCAGCATATCAAATGCCAAAACAAGCAAGAATCTGCTACAAGCTCAAAGCAATCCTCATCCCCACCTGCATCACACGGTTCAGTCAAGCATCAAAAGCCATTCAAGGCTTGTTTTGAGTATGGAAAAGAAGGTCATGTGGTAAAGAAATGTCCTCAAAGGCTTGCTACGAATGGTAAAGGCAAAACAAATTGCTTCTCCAAATGTACGTCTAAAAAGAATGTTCCAGACGATAAAGGCAACACGGGTTGCTTCTCTGGATCAAGAGGTAAATAACACACATATTTGAATGGTTGGATGAAAAACCCTCCATCCAAACCTTTTCATGTGAAGCCGGTTTCACATGATACAAAGATGAAAATGACTAAAGCTTCAAAACCAAATTCTTTTCCTTCTAGTCTTAAACGGAAAATGATTTCCAAATTTAATTCATTAAAATCCAAGTTAATTGAACCGAAACAAATTTGGAAAATTAAAAGGAAGGATACAGCAATCCCGATTGTTTAAACAGTTATGTGCAAAAGCTTGTTACTTATCTGATGAAAAAGGAATTTCCAGGACTACGAAGGCCTGGGTTCCCCTTTCAAACTAATCTGTTTATGAGTGCAGGAACAATTCAGGAAGACTGTTAGAATTCGGTTTACTAACAGGGATTGTTCCTAATGAAATTTGAGGCGGAACAAACAGGTTAAGGTCATGATATTATATCCACAATTTGGATTTTTATCTGCATTCTCACAGTTCTCACTTCACAGTCACTGCATATTTCTTGATAATTCATTTCTTATCTTGATAATCGGTGTAGTTTGGAAGACCTTTTTTGATAAATTTTTATTTTTGTACAATTTTATAAAAAAATTAAAAATTAAAAAATTAAAAAATATAAAATATAAAAATAATAAAAATAAAAAAAATAAATAAGTTTGCAAAAATAAAAATTTAGGGGGAGAGTATAAGTAAATAAAAATGAAAAGAGAACTGAGAACTTGATTCGAGATGATTAAGAAATGATTGTATATCTTTTTGAAATGCTTGTTTTTGCATGACTTGCATTTTCAAAATAAGAAATGATAGCAACTGATGCTGTTATCTGATTTACATCTTATTTTTAAGTACAAATAATAGAAAAACAAACAAATTCTTTAATGATATGCTTGGTAGGCTCAACCTAAAGAATAAAGTAGACAGCAGCATGATGATTTAAATTAAATATATGTTTAAGGATGTTTGGATTTACGCAATCATTTTGGCCTGCACGAAAACTGAGCCCTGACAAAAATTGGATTGAGAATTGATCTTTCACCTACCATGATGCAAATCATATAAGCTATATCTCTATCTCTTTGCCATGTTTGGTGTATTTATGTCTTGTGTTTGTGCTAATATCCTCTGTTGTATGGAAGTACTGACCTGGAGTGATGATCTCCTTTGCTGTACAATAGTACTGACCTGGAGCTCTCATCGGCACATGATTAAATGGTCATCTCCTTTGTTATACGTGAGTATAGACCTGGAGCTCTCACCATTTTGATCTAAGTCGTGTCAAATCATCTAACGACGAATTCATCACAGAATACAATATTCTGTTGATAATCACTTGCACACTAATGCACAAGCCTTGTTCCATAAAGATCGTAATAAAATTCAAGAAATCCTGAGGTTGGGTGATGGTTTTTGCCAAATGATTGTAGGGTCCTAGCATTCTAAAGTCCTTGATCGAACCTAACGAATCATCTGATGCTTGTTGAAAAAGATAGGGCATGGGTTTAAGTGGACGAACATATCAGCACTCGTTATTGATCTGTTTGAGAATTTCAAAATCTTTCAAAGACTGTGATTAGATCCAGTTATCAGTGTGATCTCATTGCTGGTCGATGACTAATTCATCTTTGTGCTAAAGTATATCTTGAGGATGTGATCTCATGATCGATTCAGTTCTCGTTAATTAAAAAAAATAATATACAAATATAAAAAAATATAAAAATTATACATAAAATAAAATTTAAAAAATTATTATAATAAATTTTCATTTTAATATTAATTTAGGTCTTCCATATTATGTTGTTAAAACTTTATCATTTTTCATATATTTCACAGAATTGCGCACAAACGAACACGGGCTCGCTTGTTTTTCACACAAAGATAACACGGGTTTATTTTGTTAAAATGAAATGATCTAATTAGAAATGTCGAGATTGTGTTTGAGAATGTGTTTTCAGATTTTTGCTACAAGTGATGGCCGATCATCAGTTGAGCAGTGTACCACACCAGAGAACCTGTTCTTCAATTTTGCAGAAGAACAGAGCTAGGAATCCTCCTCCTACATCTTCTGAAGCACTCTAGATTAGAGAATTGGGAAAGTTGTTCCAATATCTTTAGAAAGGATGCACTGAAAATGGGGGAGCATATAAATAGGGGAGCTTATGAGATGAATAATCTTGCTTTTCAGATTCAGAAAGCTTCATTTGAAGATCTTTCTATAGTTGACTTCTCGGGGTTGAATTCGTATGAAGACATTGATAAGGATAGACTAAGGGGAGTATTGTTGGAGCTATACAAGATAGTCTATATTATCAACATAGTCAAAGTCAACAAAAGTCAACGTCTCAGTCAAAGTCAACAGAAAAGTCAAACGTCAAGTTCGAGACGAAGAACCGAGTGAAGATATGAAGATATATTGTGTTTGAGACTTTATTGTATTAAATATATTTTGTGTGAACAAAATATATTTATCTTGTTTAGTCTTGTTTTAGTCAAGTTTAATAGTCTAGGGGGCTAAATGTAATTAGTGAATATTAGTCTAGACTATAAATAGGTTAATGGTCATTAGTGTTGGTTAATGGTTGCATGACCAATTAATTGAGGGATTTACTTGTAAAGATACCATTTGCAATCTAATTGAAGATTAAAGGGGTTTTAATTGTGATTATCATATGTTGATCTAATTCTTTATGATTTGATTCAAGTTTGTTTATCCTAGATTTACAAATCTCCTTCATAACCCATCTGCTCAAAGGAATGGTTGACTGCTTCCTTGGGAAGAACACCTCACCTTCTTCATCACCCAGCTGAAGATGATGTTGATGATGGCCGGAGTGATGAAGACTGTTCTCCCTGTACTGTGGCAGACAGTGTCTTCTTTCCATCCAAAATGACCTATTGGCAGGTCTTCCAGAATTCAAGCAAATGATCCTCATAGGGAGGAGGATCAATGGTAAGGGAGGTGAAGTAGTTAGACAAAGCCAAGAATGGCATACCTCTGAGAAATGGGGATCTTTCTCAGAGTTTAATAGTGCAACCTGATTGTGTTGCCTGTGTAACTGCGTAGAAAAATCTGTGTCATTTCGTCTGTCAAGGTTGGCCATTTTGAGTAAGATTAGATTGAAGGAAGGATGAACGAAGGCGGTTTTAGAGAGAAATCTTAGAATTTAGGTTTGGAGAGAAGATAAAGATGATAAAAGATGTGGAGCCGACATGGTTTATATGTGAAAAGGATTTGAGACAAAGTTAATGAAAGAGGATAAACTTTGAAATCTGGAAGGCGGTCCCACCTCTGAAAAAGTAGTTTGCTTTTTGCTCAAAAGTTGTTTTCTTGGAATTCGAAAATCTTCAAAAGGTAAATTGTCTTCGGAAGTTTTAATGAAAAAGCTTCCGAAGCCAAAATGGCATCGGAAGAATTTCTCAAAAGTTTTGACAAATTTGCTTCGGAAGATAATTTTAAACTGGGATGCTTTGTTCCATAAAAACAAAGCTTTCGAGAGTTAATATCCTTTGGAAGAAAAATGATTCTTAAAAACATACAAGTGCCTAAGAGAGTTTTTGTGCTTCGGAAGATATTTCAAAAATTTCTTCCGAAGGTAAATTTTACTTAGACAGTTATTTGTCTTGAAGGTATATTTTCTTCCGAAGATAAATCATATCTTCGAAAGATCAAAATTTGTCAAAAATCTACGAAAAACTCTTCAACCAGTTTTTATCCTTAGAAAACATGAGCTTATGAAGATGATAGACTATACAACTTAGGACACAGATTTAAGAAATAAAATGAATTAGTTTTAAGAAAAAGCTACTCAAGGTTAATCATCCCAATAGCTGATATAAGATATTAAATCTCTGTTCATCAAAGTCCTTTGTGATTAGATCAGCATATTGTTCATTTGTGTTAACCTTAACTAGTTTAATTAATCCTTTTTCAAAGTTATCTCTAATTAAATGATACCTGATGTTTATGTGTTTTGTCCTTGAGTGCTGCACAGGATTTTCTGTGATAGAGATAGCACTATTGTTGTTTATGTAAATAGGAGTCTCCTTGAAGTTGAAACCATAGTCAAGTATCTGATTCTGAATCCAAAGCACTTGAGCACAGCAACTTGCAACAGCAATGTATTCAGCTTCAGCAGTTGATGCAGAGACACAGGATTGTTTCTTGCATTGCCATGAGACAACCTTCCACCAAGGAACTGACACCCCCCGATGTAGAATTTGCAGTCATATTGCAACCACCATAATCACTATCTATATATGCATACAGATTGAAGTCAGAATTTTTGGGATACCAAAGACCTAGTGTTGGGCACCTTTGAGGTATCTTAGAATTCTCTTGACAGTGATGAGGTGAGACATCCTGGGGTTGGCTTGATATTTTGCACAAATGCATGTGGCAAACATGATATCAGGCCCGCTAGCTATAAGATATATAAGAGACCCAATCATAGCCCTATAAAGGTGTTCATCCACACAATCCCCCTTAAGATTAGGCCCAAGGGAGTGGCTTCTTGCTATGGGTGTCTTAGCAATCTTACAATTAGTCATGTTGAATCTTTTGAGTATGTCCAGGACATACTTTGACTGACTTATGAAGATTCCATCTTCAACTTGCTTCACTTGAATGCCCAGAAAGAAATTTAGTTCCCCCATGGAACTCATTTCAAATCTGTCTTTCATCAGCTTCTCAAAGTCTTTGCAAAGCCTTGGATTAGTTAAACCAAATATGATGTCATCTACATACACTTGAACTAGCAGTAAGTCATTTCCCTGTCCTTTGATGAAGAGAGTTCCATCTATAGTACCTCTTCTGTATCCATGCTTACAGAGATACTGAGATAGAGTCTCATACCACTTTCTTGGTGCTTGGTGTAGCCCATAGAGAGCCTATCAAGCTCGCAGACATAATCAGGGTGATCAGGATCTGCAAAACTAGGTGGTTGTTTGACATACACTTCTTCATCAATCACCCATACAGAAAAGCACACTTGACATCAAGTTGATAGACCTTGAACTCTTGGATGCAGCAAAGGCTAATAATATCCTAACAGCTTCTAGTCTTGCTACAAGAGCAAAAATATCAGTGTAATCAATTCCTTCTTCTTGTATGTATCCTTGAACAACTAGTCTAGCTTTGTTCTTGATGACAATACCTCTATCATCTTTCTTATTCCTAAATACCCATTTGTTCCTATAGTAGTCTTCCCATGAGGAGGAGGACATAGGTTCCAAACCTTCTGTCTCTTGAATTAAAGTAGCTCCTCCTGCATGGCTTCAATCCAACTTTCATCCTTCAGAGCCTCATCAAGTTTCTTAGGCTCTATCTGGGACAAGAAACAAGTGAAGACAAACATTTGCTTCATGGGTTTGTCCTCTTGTTCTTAACCCAGTGTCAACATTTCCAATGATGTTTATGGTAGGATGGGACTTATGGATCCTTAGCTGAGGGATCACAGCAAGTTGCTGAGACAGATCCAAATTAGAGAAATTTAGATCTGGCATGGATGCTTCCTCCACAACTTCACACACTTATCAAGAGAAACTTATCCAATGAGTGTGTGACATCATTGATATGTTCATCTATGGGGTGGTTATCAGCATCAAGAAATTCTTAATCACTGTCACCACCACCATCATCTTCTTCTGCATTTGAAGTTTCTTGTTAGTCTGTTGAGCTTCTAAGCTGGAACTTGAAGGCATCTCAGATGGATCAGCTGTAGTTGTCATTGTTCTACTGATAGAAACTTCATTTGCTGAAGTAGTTACAACTGGAGCTGAAGATGTGTAACTTCAAGGTCTTCTTAGCTCAAATCTTGGATCAGGATCACCTGGAGGTAAAATGTCCGTAGACCCTGAAACATTCTCATAAGATTTGTTAAAATAGTTGGTAACTAAGTCAGATCAAATAGCCAATCCGGACCAGAACCTTTCATACTGGGACTGTGCTCATTGAAAGTCACATTGGCTGACTCCTCAACTACTCTAGTTCTGAGATTGTATACTCTATAAGCTTTAGCTTGAGAAGAGTATCCATTGAAGTGTCCATCATCTGATTTCTTAGCAAACTTGGCAATTTGATCTTTAGTATTCAAGATGCTACATGGACATCCAAATGACCTGAGAAAACCAATGAAAGGTTTCCTCTTGTGCCGAAGTTCATAAGGAGTTTTACCATGAGTCTTAACCACTAAAACTCTGTTATGCACATAGCAGGCAGTGTTGACTGCCTCTGTCCAGAAGGTGATGGGCAGTTTAGAGTCAGACAACATGGTTCTAGCAGCTTCAATAAGTATCCTGTTTCTCCTCTCAGCAACACCATTTTGTTGAGGAGTCCTGGGAGCACTGTATTGTCTTGTAATACTCTTTTCATCACAAAATGTATCAAGGATTTGGTTCTTAAATTCAATTCCTTGATCACATCTTATGGTTTTGACCTTGTGATCACATTGATTCTTAATTCTTAATATGAAATTCTTAGAGTCTCAGGGGTCTCATCCTTAATTCTAAGAAAGAAGACCCAAGTGAATCTTGTAAAGTCATCTGTGATCACCAGACAGTAAGAGGTCCTTCCTAGACTCATTACACTTGTGGGGCCAAAGAGATCCATATGTAACGAGTGTAGGGGTGTAGTGATGGAGTTTCTTTCCTTAAGCTTGTGAGATACCTTGTGTTGCTTCCCTTTCAGGCATGCAAACACAATGGTCATCACTTGTAAACTCTTTTCTTGGCATTACAGTTACCAAATCATTCTTAATTAGCTTATTCATGTTCTTAAAGTTTACATGGCGCATTCTTTTATGCCAAAGAAAAGACTCATCACTATTGGCTTTAGATAGAAAGCATGAAACTTCTCCTGAGGGAGATGTTTCTTGCAAATCCATCTTATACATGTTCCTTTTTCTAGGGGCTCTAAGCAGAATATGCTCATGAGGAATAATCACCCCAGGCTTGAGAACAATGCACTCATGCTCAATAAAGAGCATGTTATGACTCTGATCACAAAATTAGGATACACTCAGAAGATTGTACCCAAGCTCCTTGAAAAAGTTTACCTTCTCAATGCTGAGCTTACCATTTGTGACCTTTCCCCTTCCAGAAACGTAACCTCCTTCATCTCCTCCAAAAGCAACTGGTCCTCCACCAATCCTTTCAAAGTTCTGGAGTAGTGACCTATTGCCTGTCATGTGCCTGGAGCAGACACTATCAATGATCCAGACATTTTTGTTTGTCTTGAGCTGTTCTTACACACAAAAAATGATTAGTTACATTTGGAAACCCAAGCCTCATTGGTCTTGGGCTCATCAAAGGAAGTAGAAGGTAATGAAACAGTAATAGATCCTATGGTTGTGCTCTGAGGATCTGTTGCTGTTGTAGATGGAAAACTTTAGTCACTTGGTCTTTCCTTGATTTCCACACCAGCTTTGGAAATTTGGACCTAACTTTCATCACTTCAAAAGCTTTTGAGACTTTGGAAGTTTTGATGACTGAACCTTCGGAAGACTCTGCTAGCACTGCCGCAGACTTTAGTGCTTCGGAAGTATTCCTTTCTTCCGAGACCAAATTTTCTTCCGAAGGCAATTTTACACTTGCCTTCTTCTTTCATTTGGAGCTTCCGAAGGAAACAGATTTTCCTTCCGAAGATGAGTTCTTCTTAGATCTCTTGAGAGTCTCCTTCTTGGTCACATGAAGAGTACTTTTGGATTGTATGGACAATCCATAGCAAGATGAGAAGTACTTTCACACTAAACGCAACTGACCTTTTTCCTCCTAAGAGTTTTCTTCTGAGAACAAGGCTGACTTTGATCACTTCCCTTCTCCACCTTCATCTTTGCAGATGCTGAGACAGTCGCTTTGGGTTTAGCATTGTTCTTGGAGTTGGATGGTTTAGGCTGTGTAGCAGTGGTACACAACGGATCAGCCTTCTTCTTGATGCTGAGATGATTTGAACATGAACCAGAACTCTTGGTAGAAGAGTTGAGGTTTATGTATTCAGTCTTGACCATATCAAATCCTGCAGAGATAAAGACTTGTTTCTGCTTACAGTTGAAAGTGGTCTTGACTCTTGAGCCTTCCTGGCCTTTCTTTTGCTCTTTCTGATCAAGTTCTTCCTCATAGACTTGGTCATCTCAGGCTTCCTGCTCTCCTCAGAAGGATAGTGACCCTTCTTAGAATCCTCCTCTTCACTCTTCTCAGAGGAATTCTTCACTACCACTTCTTCATCCTCTTCACTCAAAGGGTCTATGTAAGGAAGCTCATCTTCACAAGTTCCACACCTAGGTGATCTTACAGACAAGATTGTGTATGGAGGAGCTATCTCACTAGATCCCAGTCCCTGCCTATTTTGATAACAAACTTTTGCATGCAAGGATGAGGATATGATGTTCTTAAGGTCTCTTCTTCAAAACACATTTTTCTGCCCTGGCTTTGCTGATCACAAGCTCAGCCTGGCATTCAGTTCACTTAGTTATGAGATCTTTGATCTGAGTCCTGTAATTTGTATGCTCATGTTTTAAAACTGAAATTATCCTCTATCTTTAACTTATAATCATTTTCAGTCTTTCTAAAATCAGATTTTAGGATGTTCAAGGACTCAAGATCAGATCTCATCTCTAGGTTATAAGACCTATATCTGTTGACTTTAGCAATACATTCAGGAGTGCAAAGATGTTCCAATACCTTGGTTTCATCATGGTCAGCCATTAATGCTTGGTTTAGAGATATATCTTCCACCTGAAAGCTCTAGTCAAAGCCTCCTTCTTAATAGCAACTGCAGCTTGCTGCTTTGGCTTCTTATTCTGGGTAGCTTTATCAGTGTAGTTTGGTCTGGATTGTGCTTGTCCACCATTTGTTCTTGGTACTTGCACTCCCTAGAAAAATGACCCATCAAGTTACAATTGTAACACTTAACTTTGCTTTTGTCTAGTCCAAACTTTCTACTGGCTGTATTACTGGGAAACTTCCTTCCTCCTCTTGTAGAATCTCTTGGCTCTGTGAGTGAGAAGAGCCATTGCTCGACTATCTCCATGTACTCTAGGTCGTCTGGATGGATACAGTCCAGGTCTTTAAGGGTGAATATGAAGCTGCCACACCTTTCATCAGAGGACACAAAGACTTGAGAAGAACTTGTCTCTTGAAATGGGCTTCCTTGAGTATAGTTCTCCCTTGGTGTCTCTGGGAAGGTGATGAAAGGACTCTTTGTGAGATGTCAGGTAGCATATGAGATGATGCGGGGTTCTATGCTATCCCTTTCAGTCACATGAAGGGCTGAACCTATTTGATTGCTGGAGTTATCCGATGAACCTTGCATGTCATCTCCATCTGATATCCACTGAGAATGCCATACAACTCTGTCTGAGTGAGAGTCTTAAGGTTCTCAGTTCTCTTAATTACAACACAATAATATGTCCATTGCCTAGGAAGATAGGACATAAACTTCCTTACAATGTCTCTGCTCTCAAGAGTTACTCCAACATCCACTAGGGTATCCACAACTCAACATACCTGAAGTATTGTTGAGTCATGGTCTCACCTGTTTTAATGGTGAAATTTTCAAACTGCTGCTTCAGAAGATCCTTCTTGTTTTCCTTGGCTTCAGTAGAACCCTCATACATTAGTTTCAATGCATCCCATAGCTGCTTAGCTGTTTTAACATTTCTTGAAACCTCTGTCTATAGAGTTGGAAGAGCAGTCTGAAGGGCTGTCATGGCCTTTTGATCAATCTCTACTCTCTTTCTATCTTCTTCTGAGTAGTCACCACAGCCTTAGGGATCATACCACCTCCAGCAGCAACTGAAGGAGTTTTTTGGTATGTAAGGTCCAGAGACAATAGATTCCCACATTCTTAAGTCTTGACACTTGATGAAGCCTTCCATTCTTTGGCACCAGTGTCAAAGTCATCAAGAGTGATTAGTGGGACTTTGTCATGGTTCCAGTTTCCATATCAGCTTTAGAGATAGCTGCCATTTGAAGGGTAAGTATTTTTTATATGTGTGAGGGATCTTAAGATGGTGAGATCTTATATCAAGAGCCTGAAAGCTCTGATACCAATTAAAGGACCGGGTGAAGGGCTTATGCACTTGTACAACACAACAACACAAAGAGGAGAGTGTATATCACACTTAGCAATTCAAATGGGGAACTGGTAAGAATGAGTTTTGAGAACTAAGAAACATAAGATGTAAATGAGACAGAAACTAGAGCAACACACAAGCAGTTGGTTTTCAAGGTTAATGTATATTGATCTTCTAGTTCCTTACAAAGTGGTTTACAAAGTTCAACCCAAAACTTACTTAGTTACAAAGACCAGAAAATACTTATACTATAACCTACAACCGACCACACTTTGAATGCCAGCTGGATACATGACTAGACAACAAACTCCATGTAAGTCAAAAGGCAGATTGCATTTTGACTAGTGACTATGACATGCCATAGCTCACATCCTAATATATTACAAAAAGGATAATGTACATAAAGTGGAAGTTACAGACTCAAGACATCAATGTGCAGTTTACCAAAAGCATGGACCTTTTCACCAACTCATGAAAGGTTGGTGACTTATCAGAGTGGCAGCGAAAGTGATTCAGCTTTAGCTAAAAAGTACATCAGATAAAGCATGTAATATAAAGTCTTCAGAAGAAATATGTCTTCAATGGTTGGCTTCGGAAGACTTTGTCCTTTAAGCTTCGGAAGACTTCATCGTTTGGCTTCGGAAGATATTGGTCTTGGCTTCTAAAGATTTCACACTTAAATAATTACTAAGTCAGTGTGAAACTTTTGAAACATTCCACTTCAGTATACATGTGCATGCATGCAGGAAAGACTTTGAGTGTTTGGGTTGCATCAACCTTACTATTAACCTTACAATATAATATATATATCTGTATGTGTGTATATGTGTATATGTGACATCCGGTAATTTTCCGTTACCAAACTCCGTTAGTTTCGTTAAGTTTTGCATACACGTGTCGTAAGCACACACTAGTTGTCGTTTGACGTTGGTGACTTAAAATAATTAATAATGTCAATGTAATAATATCTAGTTGAAAAGATGATTATTATGTTTTTTATGTTCCTACGCGATTTAAGACTATTTGAGAATTTTATCGCGTAACGCGGAAACGCACGTGTTAATTTATATGTCTTGTTTTTATAAAATAAAATATATAAGTGTTATAATTAGTTTATACATTCATGTTATTAAGTTAAAACACATTACAAAGGTTTTAAAAGCGTAATTTTTATAGAATACAAACTAAAAGGGCTTAAAGGGTAATTAGAGGTAATTAAATAAATTTAAAAACAAAAACCCAACCCTAATCCCACCACCAGCCGCGACAACCATCCCAAACCCCCTCATCTTCGAATTCACCCTAGAACAAGCAAACACAGCGATTTTGGTCGATTTCAAGGTTTAGAAATTGTGGGAATTATCAATTTCAAGCCTTACAAGTTTAAAGGTTAGATTTTATGAGTTTTTCATACATGTTTATAGAACCGCGAACTAGGCTGCGAATTGGGATTCTTGGGGCTGAAATTTTGATGCTTTGTTGATGTTAGTATGTTAGTTGGATTGATTACATGTCGTTTAACGTTGATTATGCATGAATTGTATGTTTTTAGTGGATTGATCATGACTTTGATGGTTATGAACCCTAATTCGAAATTGATGATTATAACATGGAATGATGATTGTTTGATGTTGTTGAGTTGTTAATTAGGTTGTATGAATGCTAGAAAACATGGATTTTACAAGAAATTGGTGAATTGAAGGATTTGTTCATAGGTTACTAATAATAGTAATTTATCTTGTATGTAATGTTGAATTGTTATGTTTGATGTTATAGATGTTTTTATGATGATAATTGGATGTTGGATTGTTTGCTATGAACATTGGTAACTCAAGATTACATGCTAGAATCCATACATTACTAAAGATAGTAACTTTTGAGTATGAAACTATGAATCAAGTTAGATAGATGTTGTAGATCATGTCTAGGTATGATATAACTTGATTAGTATATAATTTTTGAATATGGTTGTATTGGATTTAAACCACTTTTGGGTATTACTTTCCCAAAAGGGAAACTTTATTGTGCATGAACTTTGGATATTGGAAATTTGACTTGTTCATGGTTTTAGGGTCATGCTAGAATGATTGTTATGATGTCTAAAGTGGTATCTCTGTTAATTGGTTTGTATGGAATGTTTATTTGGTTATTGGGTGATTATTGCACTTTGATGGTCATGTATGGTTTGGTATGTTGATTAGTAACTAGGACATCATGTTTGGGACTGGAATTAGTCATACTAATGTATGTTGCATGTATTAGGCATCTTGTATGCGTTGTGAATAGTATGTATGACTTTTTGGTAAATTATCTGTTTTGACCCATATATGCTAAATCATAGTTATAGGTCATATGTAGGTTATGCATGATCTAACCTGTTATATGATACACTAGTTGTGTTTTGAACACTGAGCATGCTAGATGCTAAGGATTTATACAACTTGTATGATAGTGCATAGCATGACGATTTAGGCAATGTATTGGGAATGTAGCATCGAATGTGAGTCATTGGAATGTTAAACATGTATGTTATATGCTTCTGTATGTTTAAATACAACGCATAATGTCACCAACGGGTCAAACGGGTCAACTAGGTCACATGTATGTTGTTTTTATAGAACCTTGAGTTCTTTGTTTGTAGAACACTTAGGTTTCTCTTGGGATTTCTGTGTACATGTACTTATGTACTTGTGTGTCTTGGTAACCTTTGAAGGTGTCTTTCCACTCGTTCTTGTCAAGTTAAGCCTTAGGTATCTAACACGCGTATCAGGTGAGTTCATGCCCCTCTGTTTTATTAAATCTCTTTGGGGGAGATAGCATACTGGTAAATTTACAAACGCTTTATATATTTAAGAGGTGTATGATATTAATATAGTGTTGTTTACTATGATAAAGTCCTCACACTTTCGAATTGTTAATATTGGATAGCTGGGAAACTTGGGTAGTACTACTGGGTCTGACGAGCCCCACCTGTGTGACTCGAGGTCAACCGGGTGCAATTTGTCCTATGATTATTCGTCACGATATGGTGAAGTCGTGACGGGAGGCAAACATAACACAGTCAGCTTCAATGTCGAAATCACTATGTATTAATATCGTTTGTTAATGGACTAGCTAGCTATTACAATGCACATGCTTAATTATACGCTATTGATAAACTGTTTATGTTTATACACAATTGATAAACTGTTATGTTTATGCGCAAACTCTTGAACTTACCAACCATGTGTTGACTTTTTAGTATGCTATTCTCAGGTCATTAAGCTGGATTGCTGATAGGAGCACTTCACGAGTCAGCATGCTTTTTTTTAGAGATTTATAACTACCCGTCTTTTATTTATGGTTTAAACTACTTGGTTGGCACTTGTTTTGCCATATGGTACTTTCACATGTTTTGGGATTGTTTTATTTACTTTTACGCTTCCGCATGCCTTTTAAAGTTTAAACTCTGGTTGGTTTACATTAGACGTAGCATATAGAGTCGTTCCGAGTAACTATTGACTGTGATCCTGGTTTGTTCACACGCCTCGCGGTAAAGCTCCGCACGTGGATTTTGAGGGTGTGACAGATAGGTATCAGAGCCATTGGTTATAGAGAACTAGGTTGCATACACACTAGACTATAACCGCACACAGTTAGTTAGTTACTTGTTCCTGATTTTTTTTCTACTGCATACTCATTGGCATACACATCACACTCTCTGCAGCATGGCATCGTCTTCGAGAGCACGTGGTAAGCTACCAGCATCACCCACACGACCCGAGTCCCACCTCCTGGACCGGTGCCTGACGACGGACTGGACTGGCCTCTTTTGGACTATCCACGTGGTGAAATCGACTGGGATCAACCATTCGTGCCACCTGAACGTGACCCTCCCCGTGACTGGAATTTCTACCCGAGTTTGTGGATCACCTTATGTACCGGAACGCGTGCCTACATCAAGACCTCGAACTAGGACCAGTACTGAACAACCACTACCTACACTTCCGCGGGACGGTGCAGTCCAATGAGCAGGTCATAGCTGCATTGGTGGCAGCACTGGACACGGAGCAACACCGGGTCCGGCGACTCACTGGCAATGTCTGTACACTACAGCACGAAGTGTACACACTGCGACATCAACTGGACGAACTCGTGGAGCATCATGGTAAAACCTTAGAGGGGTGTTACCAATGCGGGATGGTTACCAGACACTGAGTGGACGCGTGACCGCACGGGAACAGCGCGATGAAGCAGTCGACAACAGGTTTGCTGCTTTAGAGGCCCAGTTGGCGGCACTTCAGATAGCCTTAGCTCCTGCTCCGGTGGAGGCCCCCGAGGAGGAGGAGGAACCTGAAGAGGGACCTGAGGAGGAACCTAAAGAAGAGCCGGTGCAGATGGATGATGATAGTGACGGCTCAGGCATAGTTGATTGATACTCTTTATTTTCTTTAAACAACTTGGACTATGTAGCGTTTCTTATTTTGGAACCTATGTGGGAAGGGTTGTTTCCGCACTTGAACTAGAAACTTAAATTTTGACATTGGTGAATACATTGTGACTTATTTACAATTTATTTATCTTGGTTATCATTTTTGTTATGAATGTGTGGATGTGATGATTCATTATTTCTTATTGTTTATTATACTTTAATGAGATGAATATGTTTGATGTTACTCATTATTGTGTTGTGAATGTAAAGTGAATAATGGACGCCCGAGGACGAGGACCTGGACGTGGCCGAGGACGCGACGCGGGCGCGGACGAGGTGCCGGTGACCAAGGTGCCGGTGACCAAGGTGCTGGTGGCCAAGGCGCCGGTACCATAAATATAACCCCTGCGGAACTAGCAGCCCTAATAAATGCACAAGTCCAGGCAGCGTTACTGCTGCTCAAGTAGGACAGGCCGCAGGTAAACGATAATGGAAATTTTTGTCAAATCCTATAGTTAATCGAATAAGACATCTGATCAATATTTATCGTGCTAAAGCAGGACCGCCAGCATGTACCTACAAGTCCTTCATGGGCTGTAAACCCCACACCTACAGTGGAACCGAGGGAGCTGTAGGGTTGGTAAGGTGGTTTGAGAAAACGGAGTCCGTTTTCTCGAAGTGCAACTGTCCACTGCTGACCAGGTGAAATATGCTACGGGGACACTGGATGGTGCAGCACTGTCTTGGTGGAATGCTCAAGTGCAAATGCTAGGGCAGGCCATGGCAAATGAGCTCCCGTGGAATGAATTCAAAGATATGATGATCGAGGAATACTGTCCTCGAAGCGAAGTTCAAAAGTTGGAGATGGAATTTTGGCAGTTGAAAATGCAAGGTTCCGAGATCGAGGCCTATACAACAAGAACCCATGAGCTGGCCACACTATGTCCTGGAATGGTGAATGAGATGCACAAGCGGGTGGAACATTACATCCGGGGATTGGTGCCCGAAATTAGGAGCCTGGTGACTTCCTCTAACCCCACCACTATACAACAAGCTATCCGACTAGCCCACAAACTAACTGACGAAGCTGTGGAGCAAGGGCGGTTGCCAAAACGGGCGCTGCTGCAAGTGTGCCCGACAACAAAAGAAAGTGGGATACCTCCAACAACACCACACCAACAACAACAATAGGGCATCATCATCATCCGGTGGTCAACACCAGTCTCAACAACAACAACAACCACAACAGCAACAAAGAAGGTTTGACAACAATCGTAATTTCAACCAGTCAAACTCAAACAATCAAGGACCGAGCGGCTATGGTGGTAAACAGCCGATGTGCACGCGGTGCAACTATCATCATGTTGGGAGATGTGACAATTACAAGTGTCAGCGGTGTGGTAAAATGGGACACTTGGCTAAGGATTGCCGTGGTGAGATGGTTAGGAAACCCCAGCAACCTCAGGAGACTCCAAAGGGTTGTTTCGAGTGCGGAAAGGAGGGGCACTACAAGCGAAACTGCCCGCAGTTGAGAAGGAACGGTAACGGTAATAGCCAGAACAACAACAACCAAGGTAACAACAACAACCAAGGTAACAACACAACAACAAAGATGGGAACGGCAATGGTAACGGTGTAATAATAACGAGCCAAGGGAGAGCCTTAGTCATTGGCTCAGGTGAGGCTCTAAACGACCCTACTACTGTTACTGGTAGGTTTTCTGTAAATGGATGTTTTGCTACCGTATTGTTTGATACTGGAGCCGATAGGAGTTTCATATCCTTAAAGTTCTCTAGTCTCCTAAGTGATATCCCTACTGCCTTAGAATCCAAATATACCGTAGAATTGGCTGACGGTAAACAGATTCATGTGACACACATTCTTAAAGATTGTAAAATAGAACTCGCTGGTCATACTTTCGCTATCGATCTTATGCCTGTTACACTGGGAAGCTTCGACGTTGTGGTAGGCATGGATTGGCTCTCAAATAAGCAATCGGAAGTCATATGTCACGAGAAGATCATACGAATTCCTGTTGGTGATGAAATTCTCACAGTCCGAGGCGATAGGAGTGGTGCAGTGATGGGCATTATCTCCTACATGAAAGCACAGAAATTACTGCGAAAAGGACACTTGGCTATCCTGGCACTCGTCACCGATAAACAACCGGAGGAAAGGCGAATGGAAGACATACCCGTCGTACGAGACTTTCCCGAGGTGTTTCCAGAGGATCTTCCTGGATTACCACCTCATCGTCAAGTGGAATTTCAAATTGAACTAACTCCCGGTGCAGCCCCGATTGCTAGAGCACCTTATCGATTAGCATCGAACGAACTACAGGAGTTGTCATCACAACTTCAGGAGCTTTTAGATAAGGGCTTTATTCGACCTAGCTCATCACCTTGGGGAGCCCCTGTCCTTTTTGTTAAGAAGAAAGATGCACGTTTCAAATGTGCATCGATTATAGGGAGTTAAACAAAGTCACAGTTAAGAACCGATACCCTTTACCTCGCATCGACGACTTATTTGATCAGCTTCAGGGATCCAGCTATTATTCGAAGATCGACTTGAGATCTGGTTATCATCAACTCCGAGTCCGTGAGGAGGATATCTCCAAAACTGCATTCCGTACTCGTTATGGTCATTACGAATTCTTGGTCATGCCTTTTGGTTGACAAATGCACCTGCGGTGTTCATGGACCTCATGAATCGTGTGTGCAAACCCTACCTTGATCAGTTTGTTATTGTGTTTATCGATGACATACTGATATACTCTAAGACCAAGGAGGACCATGAAGAGTATCTACGATTAATCTTGGAATTGTTGAGGAATGAGCAACTGTACGCCAAATTCTCTAAGTGTGACTTCTGGATACGTGAAGTACAATTCCTAGGCCATATTGTTAATGAGAAGGGTATACATGTTGATCCTGCCAAGATTGTGGCAATAAAGAATTGGGCCATACCTAAAACACCGAGTGAGATACGACAATTTCTGAGATTAGCGGGGTATTACCGACGGTTCATAGAAGGATTTTCTAAGATTGCACAACCTCTCACCGCTTTGACCCACAAAGGAACAACATACAAATAGGGAGAAAGTCAAGAGGCGGCTTTTCAGCTATTGCAACAGAAACTCTGTAGTGCACCGATATTGGCACTGCCAAAGGGACGGATGATTTCGTGGTGTATTGTGACGCATCCATTCAAGTATTGGGTTGTGTTCTGATGCAGCGCGATAAGGTGATAGCCTACGCCTCTAGACAACTAAAGGTTCATGAGAAGAATTATACTACCTATGATCTGGAGTTGGGTGCAGTGGTTTCTGCCTTAAAGATTTGGAGACATTACTTGTACGGTACCAAATGTACTATCTATACCGATCACAAGAGTCTTCAGCACATCTTTGAGCAAAAAGAGTTGAATATGAGGCAGCGGCGTTGGGTGGAACTTTTAAATGATTATGATTAAGCTATCAAGTACCATCCTGGAAAGGTGAACGTAGTTGCTGATGCCTTAAGCCGAAAAGAAACAGTTAAACTCAGGCGGGTACGAGCCTTGCAACTCACGATCAGTACCCAATTGCCTGAACAAGTTAAGGAAGCACAAATAGAAGCCTTGAAAGAGGAAAACATTGTTTCTGAGTCTTTACGTGGAATGGATATAACAATTAGTAGAGAGAGAAGATGGAATTCGGTACTTCATGGATAGACTTTGGGTGCCTGTTTATGGAAAACTGAGGGATTTGGTTATGAGCGAGGCACACAAGTCTAAATACTCTATACATCCTGGATCTGACAAGATGTATCATGATCTAAAGGTGCACTATTGGTGGCCTAACATGAAGGCAGACGTAGCTACATATGTGAGCAAGTGTTTAACCTGTTCGAAGGTAAAGGTGCAATACCAAAAACCATCCGGACCGTTACAGCAACCTGAGATACCGATATGGAAATGGGAACAAATTTCCATGGATTTTATCACTAAACTACCTCGGACTAATACTGGTTGTGACACAATCTGGGTCATTGTGGATCGGTTGACCAAGTCCGCTCACTTCCTTGCAATTAAGGAAACGGATAAGATGGAGAAGCTAACCCGATTGTATCTCAAGGAAATCATTTCGAGACACGGCGTACCAATCTCAATTATCTCTGATCGCGATGCTCGTTTCACGTCATACTTCTGGCAGTCACTACAGAAATCTCTGGGTACACAATTGGATATGAGTACTGCTTATCATCCACAACCGACGGCCAGAGTGAGCGTACCATACAGACTTTGGAGGATATGCTACGTGCTTGTGTGATTGATTTCGGGAACAACTAGGAAGTTCACCTGCCCTTGGTGGAATTTTCCTATAATAACAGTTATCACACTAGCATACAGGCAGCACCTTTCGAGGCTTTGTATGGGAGAAAGTGTAGATCACCAATTTGCTGGGCTGAAATTGGTGATAGTCAACTAACGGGTCCCGAACTCATTCATGAAACAACTGAGAAGATTGTGCAGATACGGAACCGTATGGCTGCAGCAAGGGATAGACAGAAAAGTTATGCTGACAAGAGGCGGAAACCTCTCGAATTTCAAATTGGCAACAAAGTGTTATTGAAAGTCTCACCGTGGAAAGGCGTAGTTCGGTTTGGCAAGCGAGGGAAGCTAAATCCGAGGTATGTTGGACCATTTGAGATACTGGAAAGAATAGGTCCGGTGGCCTATCGACTAGCCTTGCCTGATTCGCTGAGTGGAGTGCACAACGTGTTTCACGTTTCAAATCTGAAGAAATGCCTATCTGACGAGACGCTAATTGTACCACTAGAAGATGTTCAAGTGGATGAACAATTGCGTTTTATCGAAGAACCCGTCGAGGTGATGGATCGTGAGGTGAAAACACTTAAGCAGAGCAAAATACCTATAGTCAAAGTTTGTTGGAACTCACGACGTGGACCAGAATTCACGTGAGAACGCGAGGATCAAATGAAGCTTAAGTACCCTCAACTGTTTGAGACGATGATGCAGACAAAGGTATTGATTTAAATTTCGGGACGAAATTTCTTTCAACATGGGGATGATGTGACAACTCATCCAAACCTCACTCGATTTCGATTTCTGTGTGCCAATGCAGTAGATCAGTGATGGAACACGCTCACCATGTAACGCAATTTTCGGGATGAAATTCTTTCAACATGGGGATAATGTGACATCCGGTAATTTCCGTTACCAAACTCCGTTAGTTTCGTTAACTTTTGCATACACGTGTCGTAAGCACACACTAGTTGTCGTTTGACGTTGGTGACTTAAAATAATTAATAATGTCAATGTAATAATAATCTAGTTGAAAAGATGATTATTATGTTATGTTTATGTTCCTACGCGATTTAAAGACTGTTTGAGAATTTTATCGCGTAACGCGAAACGCACGTGTTAATTTATATGTCTTGTGTTTTTATAAAATAAAATATATAAGTGTTATAATTAGTTTATACATTCATGTTATTAAGTTAAAAACACATTACAAAGGGTTTAAAGCTTAATTTTTATAGAATACAAACTAAAAGGGCTTAAAGGGTAATTAGAGGTAATTAAATAAAATTAAAAACAAAAACCCAACCCTAATCCCACCCACCAGCCGCGACAACCATTCCCAAACCCCCTCATCTTCGAATTCAGCCCTAGAACAAGCAAACAACAGCGATTTTGGTCGATTTCAAGGTTTAGAACTGTGGGAATTATCAATTTCAAGCCATTACAAGTTTAAAGGTTAGATTTTTATGAGTTTTTCATACATGTTGATAGAACCGCGAACTAGGCTGCGAATTGGGATTCTTGGGGCTGAAATTTTGATGCTTTGTTGATGTTAGTATGTTAGTTGGATTGATTACATGTCGTTTAACGTTGATTATGCATGAATTGTATGTTTTTAGTGGATTGATCATGAACTTTAAGGTTATGAACCCTAATTCGAAATTGATGATTATAACATGGAATTGATGATTGTTTGATGTTGTTGAGTTGTTAATTAGGTTGTATGAATGCTAGAAAACATGGATTTTACAAGAAATTGGTGAATTGAAGGATTTGTTCATAGGTTACTAATAATAGTAACTTTATCTTGTATGTAATGTTGAATTGTTAATGTGTTGATGTTATAGATGTGTTTATGATGATAATTGGATGTTGGATGTTGCTATGAACATTGGTAACTCAAGATTACATGCTAGAATCCATACATTACTAAAGATAGTAACTTTTTGAGTATGAAACTTATGAATCAAGTTAGATAGATGTTGTAGATCATGTCTAGGTATGATATGAACTTGATTAGGTATATAATAGTTTGAAATATGGTTGTATTGGATGTTAAACCACTTTTGGGTATTACTTTCCCAAAAGGGAAACTTTATTGTGCATGAACTTTGGATATTGGAAATTTGACTTGTTCATGGTTTTAGGGTCATGCTAGAATGATTGTTATGAATGTCTAAAGTGGTAGAATCTGTTAATTGGGTTGTATGGAATGTTTATTTGGTTATTGGGTGATTATTGCACTTTGATGGTCATGTATGGTTTGGTATGTTGATTAGTAACTAGGACATCATGTTTAGGACTGGAATTGGTCATACTAATGTATGTTGCATGTATTAGGCATCTTGTATGCGTTGTGAATAGTATGTATGACTTTTTGGTAAATTATCTGTTTTGACCCATATATGCTAAATCATAGCTATAGGTCATATAAGTAGGTTATGCGTGATCTAACCTGTTATATGATACACTCGTTGTGTTTTGAACACACTGAGCATGCTAGATGCTAAGGATTTATACAACTTGTATGATATGTGCATAGCATGATGATTTAGGCAATGTATTGGGAATGTAGCATCGAATGTGAGTCATTGGAATGTTAAACATGTATGTTATATGCTTATGTATGTTTAAATGGTTTACAACACATAATGTCACCAACGGGTCAACTAGGTCACATGTATGTTGTTTTTATAGAACCTTGAGTTCTTTGTTTGTAGAACACTTAAGGTTTCTCTTGGGATTTCTGTGTACATGTACTTATGTACTTGTGTGTTCTAGGTAACCTTTGAAGGTTGTCTTTCCACTCGTTCTTGTCAAGTTAAGCCTTAGGTATCTAACACGCGTATCAGGTGAGTTCATGCCCCTCTGTTTTATTAATCTCTTTTGGGGGAGATAGCATACTGGTAAATTTTACAAACGCTTTATATATTTAAGATGTGTATGATATTAATATAGTGTTGTTTAGTATGATAAAGTCCTCACACTTTCGAATTGTTAATATTGGATAGCGGGGAAACTTGGGTAGTACTACTGGGTCTGACGAGCCCCACCTGTGTGACTCGAGGTCAACCTGGTGTAATTTGTCCTATGATTATTCGTCACGATATGGTGAAGTCGTGACGGGAGGCAAACATAACACAGTCAGCTTCAATGTCGAAATCACTATGTATTAATATCGTTTGTTAATGGACTAGCTAGCTATTACAATGCACATGCTTAATTATACGCTATTGATAAACTGTTATGTTTATACACAATTGATAAACTGTTATGTTTATGCGCAAACTCTTGAACTCACCAACCATGTGTTGACTTTTTAGTATGCTATTCTCAGGTCATTAAGCTGGATTGCTGATAAGAGCACTTCACGAGTCAGCATGCATTTTTTAGAGATTTATAACTACCCGTCTTTTATTTATGGTTTAAACTACTTGGTTGGCACTTGTTTTGCCATATGGTACTTTCACATGTTTTGGGATTGTTTTATTTACTTTACGCTTCCGCATGCCTTTTAAAGTTTAAACTCTGGTTGGTTTACATTAGACGTAGCATATAGAGTCGTTCCGAGTAACTATTGACTGTGATCCTGGTTTGTTCACACGCCTCGCGGTAAAACTCCGCACGTGGATTTTGAGGGTGTGACAGATAAGTATCAGAGCCATTGGTTATAGAGAACTAGGTTGCATACACACTAGACTATAACCGCACACAGTTAGTTAGTTACTTGTTCCTGATTTTTTTTCTACTGCATACTCATTGGCATACACATCACACTCTCTGCAGCATGGCATCGTCTTCGAGAGCACGTGGTAAGCTACCAGCATCACCCACACGACCCGAGTCCCCACCTCCTGGACCGGTTCCTGACGACGGACTGGACTGGCCTCTTTTGGACTATCCACGTGGTGAATTCGACTGGGATCAACCATTCGTGCCACCTGAACGTGACCCTCCCCGTGACAGGAATTTCTACCCAGAGTTTGTGGATCACCTTATGTACCGGGAACGCGTGCCTACATCAAGACCTCGAACTAGGACCAGTACTGAACAACCACTACCTACACTTCCGTGGACGGTGCAGTCCAATGAGCAGGTCATAGCTGCATTGGTGGCAGCACTGGACACGGAGCACACACCGGGTCCGGCGACTCACTGGCAATGTCTGTACATTACAGCACGAAGTGTACACACTGCGACATCAACTGGACGAACTCGTGGAGCATCATGGTAAAACCTTAGAGGGGTGTTACCAAATGCGGGATGGTTACCAGACACTGAGTGGACGCGTGACCGCACGGGAACAGCGCGATGAAGCAGTCGACAACAGGTTTGCTGCTTTAGAGGCCCAGTTGGCGGCACTTTAGATAGCCTTAGCTCCTGCTCCGGTGGAGGCCCCCGAGGAGGAGGAGGAACCTGAAGAGGGACCTGAGGAGGAACCTGAAGAAGAGCCGTGTGCAGATGGATGATGATAGTGACGGCTCAGGCATAGTTGATTGATACTCTTTTATTTTCTTTAAACAACTTGGACTATGTAGCGTTTCTTATTTTGGAACCTATGTGGGAAGGGTTGTTTCCGCACTTGAACTAGAAACTTAAATTTTGACATTGGTGAATACATTGTGACTTATTTACAATTTATTTATCTTGGTTATCATTTTTGTTATGAATGTTGTGGATGTGATGATTCATTATTTCTTATTGTTTATTATACTTTAATGAGATGAATATGTTTGATGTTACTCATTATTGTGTTGTGAATGTAAAGTGAATAATGGACGCCCGAGGACGAGGACCTGGACGTGGCCGAGGACGCGGACGCGGGCGCGGACGAGGTGCCGTGACCAAGGTGCCGGTGACCAAGGTGCTGGTGGCCAAGGCGCCGGTACCATAAATATAACCCCTGCGGAACTAGCAGCCCTAATAATGCACAAGTCCAGGCAGCGTTAACTGCTGCTCAAGTAGGACAGGCCGCAGGTAAACGATAATGAAATTTTTTGTCAAATCCTATAGTTAATCGAATAAGACATCTGATCAATATTTATCGTGCTAAAGCAGGACCGCCAGCATGTACCTACAAGTCCTTCATGGACTGCAAACCCCACACCTACAGTGGAACCGAGGGAGCTGTAGGGTTGGTAAGGTGGTTTGAGAAAACGGAGTCCGTTTTCTCGAAGTGCAACTGTCCACCTGCTGACCAGGTGAAATATGCTACGGGGACACTGGATGGTGCAGCACTGTCTTGGTGGAATGCTCAAGTGCAAATGCTAGGGCAGGCCATGGCAAATGAGCTCCCGTGGAATGAATTCAAAGATATGATGATCGAGGAATACTGTCCTCGAAGCGAAGTTCAAAAGTTGGAGATGGAATTTTGGCAGTTGAAAATGCAAGGTTCCGAGATCGAGGCCTATACAACAAGAACCCATGAGCTGGCCACACTATGTCCTGGAATGGTGAATGAGATGCACAAGCGGGTGGAACATTACATCCGGGGATTGGTGCCCGAAATTAGGAGCCTGGTGACTTCCTCTAACCCCACCACTATACAACAAGCTATCCGACTAGCCCACAAACTAACTGACGAAGCTGTGGAGCAAGGGCGGTTGCCAAAACGGGGCGCTGCTGCAAGTGTGCCCGACAACAAAAGAAAGTGGGATACCTCCAACAACACCAACACCAACAACAACAATAGGGCATCATCATCATCCGGTAGTCAACACCAGTCTTAAAAACAACAACAACCACAACAGCAACAAAGAAGGTTTGACAACAATCGCAATTTCAACCAGTCAAACTCAAACAATCAAGGACCGAGCGGCTATGGTGGTAAACAGCCGATGTGCACGCGGTGCAACTATCATCACGTTGGGAGATGTGACAATTACAAGTGTCAGCGGTGTGGTAAAATGGGACACTTGGCTAAGGATTGCCGTGGTGAGATGGTTAGGAAACCCCAGCAACCTCAGGAGACTCCAAAGGGTTGTTTCGAGTGCGGAAAGGAGGGGCACTACAAGCGAAACTGCCCGCAGTTGAGAAGGAACGGTAACGGCAATGGCCAGAACAACAACAACCAAGGTAACAACAACAACCAAGGTAACAACAACAACAACAAAGATGGGAATGGCAATGGTAACGGTGGTAATAATAATGGAGCCAAGGGGAGAGCCTTCGTCATTGGCTCAGGTGAGGCTCTAAACGACCCTACTACTGTTACTGGTAGGTTTTCTGTAAATGGATGTTTTGCTACCGTATTGTTTGATACTGGAGCGGATAGGAGTTTCATATCCTTAAAGTTCTCTAGTCTCCTAAGTGATATCCCTACTGCCTTAGAATCCAAATACCGTAGAATTGGCTGACGGTAAACAGATTCATGTGACACACATTCTTAAAGATTGTAAAATAGAACTCGCTGGTCATACTTTCGCTATCGATCTTATGCCTGTTACACTGGGAAGCTTCGACGTTGTGGTAGGCATGGATTGGCTCTCAAATAAGCAAGCGGAAGTCATATGTCACGAGAAGATCATACGAATTCCTGTTGGTGATGAAATTCTCACAGTCCGAGGCGATAGGAGTGGTGCAGTGATGGGCATTATCTCCTACATGAAAGCACAGAAATTACTGCGAAAAGGTCGCTTGGCTATCCTGGCACTCGTCACCGATAAACAACCGGAGGAAAGGCGAATGGAAGACATACCCGTCGTGCGAGACTTTCCCGAGGTGTTTCCAGAGGATCTTCCTGGATTACCACCTCATCGTCAAGTGGAATTTCAAATTGAACTAACTCCCGGTGCAGCCCGATTGCTAGAGCACCTTATCGATTAGCACCGAACGAACTACAGAGTTGTCATCACAACTTCAGGAGCATCTAGATAAGGGCTTTATTCGACCTAGCTCATCACCTTGGGGAGCCCCTGTCCTTTTTGTTAAGAAGAAAGATGGCACGTTTCAAATGTGCATCGATTATAGGGAGTTAAACAAAGTCACAGTTAAGAACCGATACCCTTTACCTCGCATCGACGACTTATTTGATCAGCTTCAGGGATCCAGCTATTATTCGAAGATCGACTTGAGATCTGGTTATCATCAACTCCGAGTCCGTGAGGAGGATATCTCCAAAACTGCATTCCGTACTCGTTATGGTCATTACGAATTCTTGGTCATGCCTTTTGGGTTGACAAATGCACCTGCGGTGTTCATGGACCTCATGAATCGTGTGTGCAAACCCTACCTTGATCAGTTTGTTATTGTGTTTATCGATGACATACTGATATACTCTAAGACCAAGGAGGACCATGAAGAGCATCTACGATTAATCTTGGAATTGTTGAAGAATGAGCAACTGTACGCCAAATTCTCTAAGTGTGACTTTTGGATACGTGAAGTACAATTCCTAGGCCATATTGTTAATGAGAAGGGTATACATATTGATCCTGCCAAGATTGTGGCAATAAAGAATTGGGCCATACCTAAAACACCGAGTGAGATACGACAATTTCTGGGATTAGCGGGTATTACCGACGGTTCATAGAAGGATTTTCTAAGATTGCACAACCTCTCACCGCTTTGACCCACAAAGGAACAACATACAAATAGGGAGAAAGTCAAGAGGCGGCTTTTCAGCTATTGAACAGAAACTCTGTAGTGCACTGATATTGGCACTGCCAGAGGGGACGGATGATTTCGTGGTGTATTGTGACGCATCCATTCAAGGATTGGGTTGTGTTCTGATGCAGCGCGATAAGGTGATAGCCTACGCCTCTAGACAACTAAAGGTTCACGAGAAGAATTATACTACCCATGATCTTGAGTTGGGTGCAGTGGTTTTTGCCTTAAAGATTTGGAGACATTACTTGTACGGTACCAAATGTACTATCTATACCGATCACAAGAGTCTTCAGCACATCTTTGAGCAAAAGAGTTGAATATGAGGTAGCGGCGTTGGGTGGAACTTTTGAATGATTATGATTGCGCTATCAAGTACCATCCTGGAAGGCGAACGTAGTAGCTGATGCCTTAAGCCGAAAAGAAACAGTTAAACTCAGGCGGGTACGAGCCTTGAACTCACGATCAGTACCAATTGCCTGAACAAGTTAAGGAAGCACAAATAGAAGCCTTGAAAGAGGAAACATTGTTTCTGAGTCATTACGTGGAATGGATAAACAATTGGTAGAGAGAGAAGATGGAATTCGGTACTTCATGGATAGACTTTGGGTGCCTGTTTATGGAAAACTGAGGGATTTGGTTATGAGCAAGGCACACAAGTCTAAATACTCTATACATCCTGGATCTGACAAGATGTATCATGATCTAAAGGCGCACTATTGGTGGCCTAACATGAAGGCAGACGTAGCTACATATGTGAGCAAGTGTTTGACCTGTTCGAAGGTAAAGGTGGAATACCAAAAACCATCCGGACTGTTACAGCAACCTGAGATACCAATGTGGAAATGGGAACAAATTTCCATGGATTTTATCACTAAACTACCCGGACTAATACTGGTTGTGACACAATCTGGGTCATTGTGGATCGGTTGACCAAGTCCGCTCACTTCCTTGCAATTAAGGAAACGGATAAGATGGAGAAGCTAACCCGATTGTATCTCAAGGAAATCGTTTCGAGACACGGTGTACCAATCTCAATTATCTCTGATCGCGATGCTCGTTTCACGTCACACTTCTGGCAGTCACTACAGAAATCTCTGGGTACACGATTGGATATGAGTACTGCTTATCATCCACAGACCGACGGCCAGAGTGAGCGTACCATACAGACTTTGGAGGATATGCTACGTGCTTGTGTGATTGATTTCGGGAACAACTGGGAAGTTCACCTGCCCTTGGTGGAATTTTCCTATAATAACAGTTATCACACTAGCATACAGGCAGCACCTTTCGAGGCTTGTATGGGAGAAAGTGTAGATCACCGGTTTGCTGGGCTGAAATTGGTGATAGTCAACTAACGGGTCCCGAACTCATTCATGAAACAACTGAGAAGATTGTGCAGCGATACGGAACCGTATGGCTGCAGCAAGGGATAGACAGAAAAGTTATGCTGACAAGAGGCGGAAACCTCTCGAATTTCAAATTGGCGACAAAGTGTTATTGAAAGTCTCACCGTGGAAAGGCGTAGTTCGGTTTGGCAGCGAGGGAAACTAAATCCGAGGTATGTTGGACCATTTGAGATACTGGAAAGAATAGGTCCGGTGGCCTATCGACTAGCCTTGCCTGATTCGCTGAGTGGAGTGCACAACGTGTTTCACGTTTCAAATCTGAAGAAGTGCCAATCTGACGAGACGCTAATTGTACCACTAGAAGATGTTTAGTGGATGAACAATTGCGTTTTATCGAAGAACCGTCCGAGGTGATGGATCGTGAGGTGAAAACACTTAAGCAAAGCAAAATATGGATCGTGAGGTGAAAACACTTAAGCAAAGCAAAATACCTATATTCAAAGTTCGTTGGAACTCGCGACGTGGACCGGAATTCACGTGGGAACGCGAGGATCAAATGAAGCTTAAGTACCCTCAACTGTTCGAGACGATGCCTGCAGACAAAGGTATTGATTTAAATTTCGGGACGAAATTTCTTTCAACATGGGGATGATGTGACAACTCATCCAAACTCACTCGATTTCGATTTCTGTGTGCCAATGCAGTAGATCAGTGATGGAACACGCTCACCATGTAACACAATTTTCGGGACGAAAATTCTTTCAACATGGGGATAATGTGACATCCGGTAATTTTCCGTTACCAAACTCCGTTAGTTTCGTTAACTTTTGCATACACGTGTCGTAAGCACACACTAGTTGTCGTTTGACGTTGGTGACTTAAAAATAATTAATAATGTCAATGTAATAATAATCTAGTTGAAAAGATGATTATTATATTATGTTTATGTTCCTACGCGATTTAAAGACTATTTGAGAATTTTATCGCGTAACGCGGAAACGCACGTGTTAATTTATGTGTCTTGTGTTTTTATAAAATAAAATATATAAGTGTTATAATTAGTTTATACATTCATGTTATTAAGTTAAAAACACATTACAAAGGGTTTAAAAGTTTAATTTTTATAGAATACAAACTAAAAGGGCTTAAAGGGTAATTAGAGGTAATTAAATAAAATTAAAAACAAAAACCCAACCCTAATCCCACCACCAGCCGCGACAACCATTCCCAAACCCCCTCATCTTCGAATTCAGCCCAAGAACAAGCAAACAACAGCGATTTTGGTCGATTTCAAGGTTTAGAACTTGTGGGAATTATCAATTTCAAGCCATTACAAGTTTAAAGGTTAGATTTTTATGAGTTTTTCATACATGTTGATAGAACCGCGAACTAGGCTGCGAATTGGGATTCTTGGGGCTGAAATTTTGATGCTTTGTTGATGTTAGTATGTTAGTTGGATTGATTACATGTCGTTTAACGTTGATTATGCATGAATTGTATGTTTTTAGTGGATTGATCATGAACTTTGATGGTTATGAACCCTAATTCGAAATTGATGATTATAACATGGAATTGATTATTGTTTGATGTTGTTGAGTTGTTAATTAGGTTGTATGAATGCTAGAAAACATGAATTTTACAAGAAATTGGTGAATTGAAGGATTTGTTCATAGGTTACTAATAATAGTAACTTTATCTTGTATGTAATGTTGAATTGTTAATGTGTTGATGTTATAGATGTGTTTATGATGATAATTGGATGTTGGATTGTTGCTATGAACATTGTAACTCAAGATTACATGCTAGAATCCATACATTACTAAAGATAGTAACTTTTTGAGTATGAAACTTATGAATCAAGTTAGATAGATGTTGTAGATCATGTCTAGGTATGATATGAACTTGATTAGGTATATATAGTTGGAATTATGGTTGTATTGGATGTTAACCACTTTTGGGTATTACTTTCCCAAAAGGGAAACTTTATTGTGCATGAACTTTGGATATTGGAATTTGACTTGTTCATGGTTTTAGGGTCATGCTAGAATGATTGTTATGAATGTCTAAAGTGGTAGAATCTGTTAATTGGGTTGTATGGAATGTTTAGTTGGTTATTAGGTGATTATTACACTTTGATGGTCATGTATGGTTTGGTATGTTGATTAGTAACTAGGACATCATGTTTGGGACTGGAATTAGTCATACTAATGTATGTTTCATGTATTAGGCATCTTGTATGCGTTGTGAATAGTATGTATGACTTTTTGGTAAATTATCTGTTTTGACCCATATATGCTAAATCATAGCTATAGGTCATATAAGTAGGTTATGCATGATCTAACCTGTTATATGATACACTAGTTGTGTTTTGAACACACTGAGCATGCTAGATGCTAAGGATTTATACAACTTGTATGATATGTGCATAGCATGATGATTTAGGCAATGTATTGGGAATGTAGCATCGAATGTGAGTCATTGGAATGTTAAACATGTATGTTATATGCTTATGTACGTTTAAATGGTTTACAACGCATAATGTCACCAACGGGTCAAACGGGTCAACTAGTCACATGTATGTTGTTTTTTGTAGAACCTTGAGTTCTTTGTTTGTAGAACACTTAAGGTTTCTCTTGGGATTTCTGTGTACATGTACTTATGTACTTTGTGTTTCTAGGTAACCTTTGAAGGTTGTCTTTCCACTCGTTCTTGTCAAGTTAAGCCTTAGGTATCTAACACGCGTATCAGGTGAGTTCATGCCCCTCTGTTTTATTAAATCTCTTTTCGGGAGATAGCATACTGGTAAATTTTACAAACGCTTTATATATTTAAGATGTGTATGATATTAATATAGTGTTTTTACTATGATAAAGTCCTCACACTTTCGAATTGTTAATATTGGATAGCGGGGAAACTTGGGTAGTACTACTGGGTCTGACGAGCCCCACCTGTGTGACTCGAGATCAACCGGGTGCAATTTGTCCTATGATTATTCGTCACGATATGGTGAGTCGTGACGGGAGGCAAACATAACACAGTCAGCTTCAATGTCGAAATCACTATATATTATATCATTTGTTAATGGACTAGCTAGCTATTACAATGCACATGCTTAATTATACGCTATTGATAAACTGTTATGTTTATACACAATTGATAACTGTTATGTTTATGCGCAAACTTTTTGAACTCACCAACCATGTGTTGATTTTTAGTATGCTATTCTCAGGTCATTAAGCTGGATTGCTGATAGGAGCACTTCACGAGTCAGCATGCATTTTTTTAGAGATTTATAACTACCCGTCTTTTATTTATGGTTTAAACTACTTGGTTGGCACTTGTTTTGCCATATGATACTTTCACATGTTTTGGGATTGTTTTATGAATCCAGCACAACCCTGTGCTGTTTTATGAAATCCAGCACAACCGTGTGCTGTTTATGAAATCCGGCCTGTGCTGTTTTATGAAATCCGCACAACCATGTACGTTTTATGAAATCCGCACAACCATGTGCTGTTTTATGAAATCCGGCACAACCCTGTGCTGTTTTATGAAATCCGGCACAACCCGGTGCTGTTTTATGAAATCCGGCACAACCCCGTGCTGTTTTATGAAATCCAGCACAACCCCGTGCTGTTTTATGAAATCCGGCACAACCCCATGCTGTTTTATGAAATCCGGCACAACCCCGTGCTGTTTTATGAAATCCGGCACAACCCCGTGCTGTTTTATGAAATCCCGGCACAACCCCGTGCTGTTTTATGAAATCCGGCATAACCCCGTGCTGTTTTATGAAATCCGGCACAACCCCGTGCTGTTTTTATGAAATCCGGCACAACCCCGTGCTGTTTTATGAAATCCGGCATAACCCCGTGCTGTTTTATGAAATCCGGCACAACCCCGTGCTGTTTTATGAAATCCGGCACAACCCCGTGCTGTTTTAATGAAATACGGCACAACCCCGTGCTGTTTTATGAAATACAGCACAACCCCGTGCTGTTTTATGAAATACAGCACAACCCCGTGCTGTTTTATGAAATACAGCACAATCATGTGCTGTTTTATGAAATACAGCACAACCCTGTGCTGTTTTATGAATGCAGCACAACCCTGTGCTGTTTTATAAAATACATCACAAAAACGTTAAAATCCAGCACAATTTCACCTAATTTGTTTTTTTATAAAAAAAAATATAGCAATACTATACTCAATTTAAAGAGAAAAAAATGGTTGATTTTATGGTACATTTTTTTAAAAAAAATAATATAGCATGAAAAAGTTATAGACGTTTAAAAAAATTGGGGGAAACTAAAAAAAGTGACACAAAAGTGGTTACATACCCAAAATACCCTTCCATCTTTTTTATTTATAATATTACCATCTTAGACATTGATTAAGAAATGAAATGCTAAGATCATTTCTTACCATTCTTAGCAAAATTTATTTTTTAGTAGAACCTCCCTATATATATATATATATATATATATATAGATATATATATATATATATGGATATATATATATATATATATATATATATATATATACATAGATATATATATATATATATATACACATAGATATATATATATATATATATATATATACATAGATATATACATATATATATATATACATATATATATATATACATATATATATATATACATATATATATATATATATATACATATATATATATATACATATATATATATATACATAGATATATAATATATATATATATATATATATATATATATATATATATATATATATAGGGTTAGGATCATTGCAGAACCACTTTTTATTTTCAGAACTACAGAACCATTAATTTACATAAATGTATATTAAGTCTGGTAATACTTGACCTGTTTTACATATGTGTATATCAGACATGAACAATAAACTATAGAAAACAACTAAATAACACCAGTTTAACTTACATCTATGTAAATCAATGTTTCTTTTGGTTCTGAAAATAAAAACGTTCTGTAATGATCCTGATCATATATATATATATATA
Source organism: Flaveria linearis (assembly GCA_024085815.1). Lineage (NCBI taxonomy): Eukaryota > Viridiplantae > Streptophyta > Magnoliopsida > Asterales > Asteraceae > Flaveria > Flaveria linearis. The sequence continues at coordinate 27,249,556 of CM044016.1, read as the reverse complement.
TATATATATATAATCTAACAGTAGTATCGATTAACAACTCACTTTTGAGCATTTTTCCATTGTATTATGCCAAGCGCTAAAGCTACCGATATTTTTTTTCAACTTTAATTTTTCATATGGGTTCCAAACTAAAACTGTTTGCACTAGAGAAGAGAAAGTATCATGATTTGGTGATTAACTTTTTAGATATTCATCACTATTATCTTATATATATTAGGGTAGTTTTAATACATTCCTATGATGGTTCTATTATATATTATGTTTTTTATCTCAGGAATTTTGGCTTATTGAAGGTGATTTAATATATAGTTATGGTGGCTTTTGTCTCATGAACTTTGGTCTTTAAATTGAGTATTTTTTTTGAAACTTTTATGTGTAATTTTATATTATGGTGATGTTAGACATTTTCATATTTCCTTGTTTTCTCCATAAACTTTTGTAATTTGTTATAAAGTACTTGTAAAGGTTTAGGTATATAGCTATTTTGAACATTGAGAATTGAGATGGCTACACTTATTTGTTGTTAATCTAAAACATGTTACAAAGTTATGAAATTTTTTATATCTAATTAACTATTTGAATTCGTATTCGAAATTTCGGATACAGATTCAAAAAGTGATCCATTTATTTGATCATTTAATCAAAGTCGATGAGCAATCCTAATCAAAGAGGAGAACAATAGATAAAGTTAGAATTATATAGGAAGAGGTCGAAGGAATATCAACAAATTTTCCACCATGTGAGAAATAGTGAAGTACACAATAAAGATAGAGCACATCAACATTTTATTTTTATTATTTTATTTTATTTTTTTTGGTTTTCAAAGTTCTATTTCTCTAGAAAAAAAACACCTCAAATTTATAATCCACTTAAGAGTTTAACTATCCCTTTAAATAACGGACTATCTTAGAGTATTCACATCCCGTTCCTTATCTTTATTTATATAATTACACTAAAAATCACTAATTCTTCTCTCTTCTTTCAATTAAATAATATATTTTTATATATTTTTCATTATCTTTTTCTCTCTCATTCACTTACAATCATTTTCAAAAATATTAAAAAATTTATGAGTGTTGAACAGTGAATCCTTAAATTTACAGATGAACAGTAATATTTTTTCTCTCATCCACTCAAAACTATCCCATATAATTTAAGGGCTTACGCTCAAATAATTAATAATTATAAGGTGTGAATGCTCCTATCCCAAATCCCTAAACCCTGAAACAGAACCCTGCATCAGATTCTTCATCAATTCATTATTCATCATCTTCCTTATTCCACACCAAGGTATTCTTCAGCCTCCAAAGCTACGAGCAAACGATTATATCATTTAATTTGAGGTTTCAATCACTTGTTGATTTCTTGTTTCATCAGCTCATTTAAGTCGATTCCCGAACATCGATCGTATTCCATCACCCTCTCCATAAGAAATTTTGATTGTGCTCAAGAATCGAAGTATCACTCACTTCCTCGGATTCTCTGTACGATTGAAAGTTGAAATCAAACCTAAGAGTTTTGACCCCTGACAAAGGTATACATAAATTCTTAAATCTACATGTAAACTCTGAATTTGATAGAAATGTATAGCTTTTTTCTAGAACAACCCCTATTATACTTTTCAGTGTTATTATTTTGTCTAAAATTTCTTGAATGATGATGTATTCTTAGTTTTGGTATGGTTTTGGTAGGAAATGATCATTTTTAAAGTATATAAGTAACTAAAGTTGTTTTTTTTGTATGCTTATTTCTACGATTTTCAGTTCAAACCAGTGGAGGTGGAAATTTGATTTGTTTTTAGCAATGTCATTACAGTGCATGGGATTAAGTTTGGTGCCATTTTACCAGTCTGTATATGCAAAGGAGAATGTATTAAAAGCTTCTTTTCCATTAAACAAGACTCCTTTTAGAAGCATTTATCTGCCGAGATCGCGCTTTATGGTAAGTGACAGTTTGTTAAAGTACCCTGTTGTGGAATATAATACGTTCTTGTGGTGGCAATTTTGATCATTAATGGATTGATTTTGGTTACCATTTATCACAAATGGGTCAAATGACTCTTTAAGATTATTTGTATGTTGTTTTTGTGCAAATATAAATTCACGCATTAGCTGTTTGTAAACAGATTTAAAATGGCCATAAAAGTGCTTGCAGTTCAGTCTGGTCCTTTTGACCTGCACAAAAATGACTCAATTCGACGTGCACCCGTATTGACCCGCTACCAGGCCTACCCTTCAGTCCTTCTAATACATTCCAATTGAATTATAAAAACAGGCTGGAAACTTGAGAAGAAGTAGTTTGAGAGCTTCTAAAGTTGAAGAAATCTTGGATAGTAATGATAATGAAAAGAAAGCAGTCAAAGAGTCAAGCAAGAGTGATCGAAGTGATGATGATGATGATTTTGAAATGGATGAGGATGAGAGGAAAGAATTCAGGAAAAAATTAGACAAATGATTGAAATGAACCCTGAGGTTAAAGAAGTTGATCCTGAAGAAAAAAGAAAAATGATGCAGAAACTTTTGGCTGATTATCCCCTTGTAGTAGATGAAGATGATCCTGATTGGCCTGAAGATGCTGATGGTTGGGGTTTCAATTTTAGTCAATTTTTTGATAAAATGACTGTTAAGAATGTCAAAAAGATGATGATGATGATTATGATAGTGATAAAGAAGTTAATTGGCAAGATATCCGTGCCATCAAAGACATTACTTCTGCAGAATGGGAGGAAACTGTATTCTCAGACCTTAGCCCTCTGATTGTCCTAGTGCATAATCGTTATAGAAGGTCAGTGTGTATCTTGGTTGCTTTTTTCTTCAAGTTGGTTTGAAAAATTGCATGTAAAAGGGTCTTTGTTATAAGTTTTCAATAAAATAAGTGACTTTGTTACCTATCACTTGAACACCTGATTAAGGATTATATGTTATGGGTACCTTTATACCTTATTTGATTATAACATTGTAACATATGCCCTTATAAGTTAATTTTTTTTATGTTCCTTTTACATGCTATTTTATAGCTTTTATACCATCATGTTAGCGTTCCACACTTCCACCAAAATGACACGACTTATCGTTTTTATAGTTGTCATTCTTGCTTGTGTATGGGGGTTGGACTTTTAGAGATACTTTTAGACTGTTAATGGCTTTTTTGCTTTTGATCGTGGTAAATGGTTAGGCTGGTGAGTTGGCTAATGAAACCAAAACGGGAGAACACTTTTTTCCTTTTTTTTTTTTTGTTTTCTTATAAATAGTTATGTTTAAACATGTTAAAAAGTTATATTATTACAAAACATTCTTCCTAATTTAAAGCGCAACTTAAGAGATTGTATGCTCTAGAAATACCCTATGGGCGACTTCCAACGGCTACCTTTGAGCTGAACCTTTTTAACTTCACCCATTTGACCCAATTGACCCATTAAGTATAAAAAGTCCAAACTTAGCCATGCATAGTAACGGATCAAAAATGGCCCTTGCTCATAAAAATTGAAAACCTATGTAGTGTTGTGTTAGTTATTTTAAATCCAAGGATGCACAAGTATCTAACAAAAGTAGGTGCTATTTGTTTAGATTATTCTAGGACTTTGCATAAATAAGCAACGGACAATGACAGTGTTTGACAATAGTTAATAACCTTTGCGCTTGGGGCAATGACACAACTAATGAGGTAGTAACCAAGGCGCGTCATTTGCAGGTTAAGAACTTGACATTACCCGTCATTGAAACACAAGCTGGAGACGTATCAGCCTATATTCCTACTAATGTGATCCAGTATTATTTATGACATGGAGAGAACGAAATTAGAAATTCAACAGTAACAGGCAAATGACATGCTTGGTTTTATGATTGTAGGCCAAAGGAAAATGAAATGGTTCGTGATCAATTGGAGAAAGCCATACAACTTATATGGGATTGCAGGATACCATCGCCAAGGGTAACCACAACTTCATTGTCTCACACATACATTGTTTACACATATGTGTGTGTATGTGTTATTTATTTGTATGTGTTCTATGCAAATATTAATAAACATATATTGTTTGTTTTGACAGTGTGTTGCAATTGATGCTGTTGTGGAGTGTGACCTAGTTGAAACACTGGGAGTTTCTGTGTTTCCCGAGCTCATATTTACAAAAACTGGGAAGATCTTGCATCGTGAAAAAGGTATCAATAACATGTTTTAAGGGCCATATCATGTTGTATTTGCCACGGTTATATTTTGTTTCAAGGATATCAGTTTGGTCAAACTGCTTCATGTCCCTACCAATTGCCCCTTCCGTAAAACTCTGTTCGTGACATAAGAATTATCCCTTAGGAAATCCCCATCTTCAGATAATCAAATTACATATTTGCCCATTACCACCAAGGTCTAATAGATGAAAGATTAGCTTAAACTTTAAATATTGGTCAAATGTGGCTCTCATTAAAGGCATGTTTGTCCAGAAACTATCCTTGTTTGGTTAATAATTAAGATCAATGGTTAAAGGAAAAGGCCAAACTTGGTGCTACAAAGCTCCCTCATGTGTGGCATCCGGTCTGGCCAACTTGGGCTTGATGTTAGCAGTCTTACCCTGTGTATTTCGATGTATACTTTTTGGTCGCACTTTTCTAAGTGGAATTCTATTTTTTTTTTATGGTGTTCAGGTGTAAGAACAGCAGACGAGTTGTCAAAGATGATGGCTTTCTTCTACTATGGAGGAGCAAAGCCAGCTTGCCTTGATACCTCTGTAATCCTCAATGATGCAATACCTGGTTTTACCACCAAAAGATAGATGTATAAGTTTATACACAACCTAACTCAGCAATCATGCTACTATGACTTGTACTTTGTGTATGAAAAGTTGTGTATTGCTGTTTGCCTTAGAGATTATATGATAAATTTTGGAAAGAGTATTTACTTGGTATTTGTATGTATTTATGAGGTTACATAGCCATTATACTTTGTTTTCATCATGTTAATACTTACTAACGAATATTATCATTAGAACCTTGCACTGTTTTGAAAATTAGGTTTTCTAATGTATCTTAGAATCCATTAGGAAACCAGAAACAAAGTAATTAGTCTCCTATCTCCACTATTTATTTATTTATTTTTTTAATATTTAAGATCTTAACTAGAAATTAAGCCCACGATGTGGAGCGTTGCATATTCCGTTAACCGTACAATAGTAGGTGATTGTGTTTGCGTGTTGTGTCGTTGACGTTAACGTGCTTAAGAACTTAAAAAAAGCATACAGGGTTGCGATGATGCAGTTTGGAAGATCAACGTAGATAGAAAAAACTAGTATATTTGAAAATCAAGAAAAAAAAATTCACTTTTACTCTATGTCACGACAATACAACAAAATCACATTCATTCCACTTTACTCTACATCATTCAGCCAAGGAAGTCAACTATTATTTTTGAATAAATAAAAACTAAAATAAAAACAACATAGAAAATTACCAAATAAAACTAACTAAAAGCATTCATTAACTTTATAAGAATAAAATTAGACTAACATAAAAAAAGAAAGAAAAAACCAAAAGTTAGCGCAAGGATTTCTCATTTAACACAAACCTAAACAATTACGAGAGAAGCAAGCGGCATTTAGTTGTCTAAAAAGAGAAATTATCTATACTATATATAAAACATATGAGAGGAGTATTTTAAAATACCAAAAAATTAAGAACACTTACTATATTCAATGCATAAGTTACAACCAATTTTAAGGGTAAAATAGTATTTATAACATTATTTAAACATTACCCCTTAAAATTAGTTACACAATAACCTTACACTTACTAATATTTGCATAAAATTTTATATTATCTACCCATACACCCAAAAAATTTAATATGTTTTAAAATTTCAGCTCTATCTTTTAATCTATCACATTAAAAACGTTTTGAGACTACAACTTAACCTGTTTTTATTTTTAAATATTTTGGTGCAAACTTTTTGCTGAAACGATCTGTATTTTGTGAGGTACAATAAGTTAATGCGTATATACAAGTCGTCATGCAGAACTCATTTATCTGTTGTTTTAAATTTTAGCTTAGAAAAAAACATAATAAACTTTTGTAAAACTACTACAAGAATAACAAAATATTAAATCCACGTGTCAATTGTAAAATGTCGTCCTGCTGCATTGCGCGGGCACCCTTCTAGTATATACTTTAAAAGGCAAACTTCAAAGTCTTTTATAGCCAATGCAAGTAAATAGCACAAACTTTAGGGAGATTTTTTTTTTCATTCAACTTCATTCTCTCTCAAGAGGCAATGATGGTGACTCCTCTTGTCCTCCTGATTTCTCTGACAGGTTGGTTGATGGTAGCCATGGGACTAATAAGTTTAGGGTCCTAATGGGGGACATCGCATGGGTTTTTGGGGATGGGCCGGTTCAAACGGTCACGGTTAGGTCTTGCGGTCACATTTTGGAACCTAACCGTGACCGCATGGGCTTGCTGTCACGGTTTGGGGTGGTAGTCCCCGTGACCGCATGGTCTTGCTGTCACGGTTTGGGGTGGTAGTCCCCGTGATCTCCTGACAACAAAACGACAAAATGACAAAATGGGCTGTTAAAGTTGAAAAGCGGTCACCAAACCGTCACGTGGAGGCCATCCGTGACCTCTAGGGTACAAGGTCTCAGTTTAAGGTACGACGTAGACGTGATTTTGACAAAAGGCCGGGATTCCTTGCACAAACCGTCACGTGGAGGCCAAACCGTGACGGTTTGTGCCCCAGAATTTCACCTTAAATACCTTTCAACTCAGAACAATCGGCATATCCATTTCCAAACTTCCGTTTCGCAATTTCATAATCCAAATTTATAGTTTTTAATCGACCTTGGATTGTGAGCTTTCATTCATCCAACACTCGAGATTTTTCAGCCTTCGTCATTCCAAAAACGCGTTAATTCAAAAACAATGTCGGGTTCGGGAGATTATTATCAAAAGCCGAAGCTTCCAGATTTGAATGAGGTGCCACATATCGAAGATTCAAACCAGGTTGAACTAGTATATTTTTATTATAACTTATTATTTGAAATATCTAACCATTATCTTTTTTAGGAATATTACGTATACGGGAGTCACCCTCCGTGGGGGAGGAGGAAACCAACCCGGCGAACACATTTGCTCAAGAGGCGTACAACTCTTTATTTGGACCGACAGGTTACGGTGAAGGGTACAGATATCCCCCTTGCAATTCTTACGGGCATGCCCCGAACACGTACCACTCACAACAGAGCTGGATTACGGACATCCCCCGTACCAGTCAAAACTAGAAATTACATATGTGTCGGATACTTTTAATGGGAATGACACAGATGAGAGTAACGGTTTGGTTCACCTCAAAGAAAACCATGGGGACACCGCGGAGCCTGATGGGGATGAGGATCGGATAAGAAAGGCTACGGTTTCTTATAAAACCAATCAAGTACGAATAGTTTTTATTCTTTTGTTATTTTATTTTTTTATTTGTTTATATATTATTTTTTATGTCTAGCTTTATCATTTTTTCAGTATTTTGATTCTCGTGAGGACTTGGAGAAGTGGTCTAAAACGAGAGGACGCGAGCATGGGTGCGTCATTGTGGTGGGTCGGTCACGAAAAAAGGATGTGGAACTAATATGCAATCGTAGTGGTGAACCTAAATTCACTGGCACAAGTAGACGTACTGGGAGCATAAAGAAAGGATGTCCCTTTAAACTCGTAGGGAAGTACGTAGGAAAGAGTGACAGTTGGATGTTAGAGGTGAGAAACGAGATGCACAACCACGATCCTGTTGTGTACGAGGAGGGCCACGCGCATCTTAGGAAGATGACCGCCGAAGAAATTGATCTTGTCGAGAAATTACACAGGCAGCACGTGCGGCCATGACATATCCATTCAGCCGTAAGGGAGCAGTTTCCCCACAACGTCTGTGTTGTTTAAGACATATACAATCTGACGTCAAAGTTTAGGGCTGAGGGGAGAGAAGGCATCACACCAATGCAGGAACTTGAAAACCTGCTACAATCTAAAGAGTTCGTGTATGAAACACGAACGAATGCAACTACTAAGGCCGTGGAAGATGTTTTCTTTTGTCATCCTACTTCGTATAAAATGTGGCGCGCATTCCCGCACGTGATGTTGATAGACACGACGTACAAGACCAACATGTACAACATTCCGTTTGTTTAGGTTATTGGCGTTACGTCGACGTCGAAGTCGTTTTGTATCGCGCATGAATTTATATCGAGGGAACGGCAAGACAACTTCACATGGGTACTGGAGCAGATCAGAGATATGCTCGATGGGTGTGTGGAGCCCCGCGTTATTGTCACAGACAGGGACCTGGCCCTGATGAGTGCGTGTGACACAGTGTTCCCGAGTGCTACTAAAAACCTATGCAGGTGGCACGTTCGGGAGAATATCAAAAGACGGTGGAATATCCTTTTCAAAACCGACATGTGGAAGGATTTTTCATACTGGTGGAAGACCTTGTGTTCGTCTCCCACAGAGGCAATGTACGATTACAATTGCAGGAAGATGGAAGAAAAGTTAAATGAAGATGGTAAAAGTGGTAAGAATTTCATATTTATTTTTACTCTAACAATTTATTTGTTCATTTTCTAAAATTTGTTATTTTCTTTCAGAGGTATGGGAATATATTTGGAATAATTGGTTGGTGCCGTACAAAGAGAAAATTGTTACTTGTTGGATGTACGACCGCCTTAACTTTGGTGAATTTACAACTAATCGGGTTGAGGGCCAACATGCCAACTTCAAGAGTTACCTCACAGGGACCAACAATACGTTGCACACACTTGTCGGATATGTTTGTGACCTTGTGCGCGGCTAGAGATTGAAATTTGTAAAACATTCGAGGTGTCCCGTGTGAAAATTAAAAAAGACCATCGCCTGTCATTGTTTTCAAGATTACATTATAAAGTATCAACTTTTTGCCTTAGCCTCCTTGAATCAGAGTTGACGAAAATGGAAATGA